>VZDJ01000033.1:5336065-5520184 GCA_008694505.1 Cyanoderma ruficeps
GGAAGGAAGGAAGGAAGGAAGGAAGGAAGGAAGGAAGGAAGGAAGGAAGGAAGGAAGGAAGGAAGGAAGGAAGGAAGGAAGGAAGGAAGGAAGGAAGGAAGGATCCTGTGTGAACCAGCAGAGCCTCCAGGTGCTCCGAGCCCTCCCACAGCAGCCTTTGGTCTCTTCTACACCTTTCTCCCCAAAATCAGTCTCCGTAGAGCCGAAATGAAGGGCAGTGATCTCCTCCTCCAGCCCCTGGAGGTGACAAGGACATCTATGCACACTTATTTCCTGATGCTCCCATTAAACCAGCCCATCCTGCCCAGTCCTATCCAGCTCTGACTGGGATCCTTCTCCGTCCTGGATGGCAGCGCTCCCGGAAGAGCTCCAAAGGGCAAGGAAACAAGAATGGAACCACTGCTGGCTTTCAGTGGGCAGCCTGAGGATCATGTGGTGGTGGAAGAGGGGGGCAGTTCACTGTCCTTTAAAACAGAGCTTGGGAAACAGAGCTCTGGTCCCCCAGCCGAGGGGGGTGGGACCGTTTGCTGTCACATCCAACAGCTGCACGGAAGGGACACGCTCTGACGTGAGCAAAGTCCTGCTGGGAATGAGAGCCAGCCCCATCCCGGGGTACTTCCCAAGTGCCAAAGTCCAAACAAGGCCCAGAGAGAAATAAAACACTCAGGATCCCATAGGGAAGCACCTGCAGGAGCTGCCAGCTGCTCAGCCTTGTCTCCAGGAGAATGGAAGAGCTGCTCCACGCACAGAGCTCAGGATGGTGCCTGCTGGGTCCTGCCTGCCCAAAGCCCAAACCAACCCTATAAAAATAAAAATAAAACCTCGATGTTCTCATCTCCAGCCCAGCCACAGGCTGAGCAGTGGTTCAAGTGATTGGCTTCTGCCTCAGTTTCTCCTCGTACAAAATGGAATTAACTACATGGAAACACCCCGAGAAATCACATCAGGATCTTTGAAGAACAAGGAACCTAAAATTGGTGGGTCTATTTATAAGAGTTGCAGGTAATGGAATGCTAATCCCATTCATTAACACTCAGACTCTGCTCATTAGTGTCGTTTTACCCTTCCTTTGCAAGGCCCAGATTTCTATTTTGCACATAATCTGTTTCATTAAGCAGTTTTTTCATAGCAAAAAAGTTTTCTCTTCTATGCATGTTTTTTTTATAAGTTCCCGCGACTTTAATTAGGCCCCAAATGGTTCAAGGAAGTTTGGGGATGTATCCAAACTTCAGGAAACCCACCTGGAACTCCACCACCAAAGCTTTTCAGCTTTACTGATCATTGCTCCGTGTCCCACATTCTTCCTCCATGTCACCCCATAATTATTCTGTTTTTCAAGATTGGAGCTCTCCTGGGGAAGGAAAGAGCTTTTGTCACATCAAACATCCCCCAGTGGGTGAAACCCTGGCAGCAGCCCCGGAGAGGGGCTCTGCCCACCCCTGGGGAATGTCCATTTCCCATCCCTTGGAAAAGGAGAGCAGCTGAGCAGGGCTTTTACAGTCCTTCCCAGCTTCTTTTCTGCACGGAATTATTGAATCTCCTGAGTGCTGGATTCTCCCTGTGGGCTCAGTTCTCCTCGTGGGATGCTGAGGTTGAACCCCAGGACTGCACCAGCTGTTGAGCTCTACTCCAGCCAGGGAAAATGCACTGGGGAAAGGAAAGCACGGCCTGTGCTTTGGTGCCTCCTGCTCGGTGTTCCATACCATCTCAAAGCCATCCGTGGAAAACCCAGCCTGGGACCAGCCTGACACAGACCCCACATCCTCACAGAACCATCTGGGATCAAAAAGCCCTCTCAGCCCGTCCAGTCCAACTGTTCCCCACCGCTGACCCATGTGCCCAAATGCCACACCCACACAGCTTTTCGATCCCTCCAGGGATGGTGTCACCGCTCTGGGCAGCTGTGCCAGAGCTGGGCAACCCTTTCACTGAAGAAATTTTCCTAAAATCCACCCTGGTGCAACCTAAGCCCTTTTCTGACCATCACCTGATCCTGGATCCCATCCCAGTCCCAGACTTTGCGTGGCAATTTTTGGTAGCAGCATTTGTGAGAGAAAACATCCCAAGCAGGAGCAGAGATCCATCTGCAAAGGCCTCCAGGAGTGTCCCTGCCAGCCAGGACTCACCCCCAACCCAGGATCTGCATCTTCACTGCCGTTCCCAGTGGTTTTTCCAGGGGGAAACATCCTTGAGCTCCCTGTTGCTGCAGAGGTGCCACAAGAGGGGCGGCACCCCCTTGGAAGCTGAGTGGGTCCTGCACACGGAGCCCTCCCAGCCTCTGGAATCTGCACCCTGGCCCCGCAGCCCCTTTTCCTGCTGCCAGGCAGGGATTGCATTCCCGGCTGCCTCCCCATCCGCTCCCCCTCCCGCTGCTGAAATCCCCCCCCACCACCAGGTAGAGGATTTTGGGAGCTGCCATTCCTCCTCATTAGCATAACCCAGTTTGCTCCATATTGCTCCAATTTAGGCAGGAATTGCAATTTCATCTGGAGCTTTAAACAAATGGGAAAATGTTCTAAACCACGGGCTGTTATTGAATTAAATATTAACATAAATACAGAGCTGAATGGAGCAGTGGATTATTAATTTTAATATTTAATCCAACGAGAAACCTTATGGCTGTTTTTGGGTGGTTTATTTTCTTTAATCCAATTTCCCATCAGCACTAAAATTAAGTTTTCTTAATGAAGGAAGGTGATCAGCAAAGTGTCCTCTCGTGGGGCAGGATTCCAGAGCTGGTGACTGCGAGCATCCAGACAATAAAAAGAGGAAGCAGCAGCAGTAATGATCCCTCTGTGCTGGCATGGGCAGGAATAAAAGGAACATAATTAATATGATGTGCAGCTCTGATGAATATGAGCCAGAGGAGATTAAAGAAAGCAGGTGACCCTTAAGTGTTTATCACTCCTGGAGAAAACAGCACAGATGGCTGACTTTGAGGGAGACGGCTTGAAACACCAGCTCACCTAAGAGAGGGTTTTGGGGTGACGCCTCCAGCCCAGGTCTGTGGGCCCCACGTCACCGTCACACCAAAGGCACCCGTGGGGACAGCAGGAGCTGCTGCAGAGCCGACCCTTCCATGGCAGGCTCCTTCCAGCTCCATCTGGCACATCCATCAGCCCTTGAGGGATGCCAGGGATGCCTCTGGAGGAGGGCACTGCCACGGAGAGCAGGGCAGCTTTGTCCTGGGAAGGGCAGCACGGTGTTCCTGGCCCTGGACTGACTCCAGGTCTGACGTCCCTCAGCCACCCTGCTGCTCCCCAAACGGGCTGCGAGGGACAGGGGGGGCAGGACGTGTGGATTTTAGTGATGGCATTCAGAGTTGGAGGAAGGTAGGAAAATACAACCAATCCCATCAGGAAAAAAAGGTTTGGAAAAGGCATTTCTCAGCAGCTGCAGCTTGTGTAAACCAGTCTGGTGCTTCTTTATTTACAGCAGGTGGGGATCAGCTCCGGGAGCCTGGGAGGAGTCTCCCTCCTTGCAGTGGAGCACCATCCTTCCCTCTGCCTGTATTTCCATCCAGAGTTCAGACATGGTCATTCTCTGCCCTGACAACACAGTAAGGGGGCAGTGGTGTTTCCACAGGCTGTGGTGGGGAGGAAAAGCCCCTTTCCTGACTCCTGAGCTGTCTCCTGGCCTTCTTTTGGCTTCTTGCACCACTGATGCTTCCCACAGGAACTCTGAGGAGTGGAAGGAGGGGAAGCTCTTGCTCTGTGATAGGAGCTGTGCATGGAGGGAGAGGGACAGGGACAGGGACGGGAAGAGGTGGTCAAGGATGGAAGAGAGCAACTAAGAGGGACCAAGGTGGATGTGATGGATGGCAAGGCTTCACTGGCATTCAGGAGCATCCACGTGGAAGGTCAGACAGCCCTGATCACCAGCACTGAATAGCAACAAAGCTTTCCTGGGCAAAGCTGCCAAAATTGTTTTCAGGCAGGGGCATCCAGCTGGGAGCAGGCTGGGGCTGGCAGTGCCCGGGTGGCTCCACACCTCACCCCGCCCACTGTCCCCCCACCTCTGAATGTCCCCTGCAGGAGCAACTTCCCAAAATGCCGTGGGGAGCCCAACAAAGACACGGATGGCAGCAGGGCAGAGGGAGAAGGCAGGGAAAGGGCAGCTGGACAGACTGGAGCAGAGGGTTTAGGATTGCACAGCCCCACTGGAATCACAGAATCATCACAGAATGTCCTAAATTCTAAGGGGCCTTAAAGCCGATCCAGTCCCACCCCCTGCCATGGGCAGGGACACCTCCCACTATCCCAGGGTGCTCCAAGCCCTGTCCAGCCTGGCCCTGGACACTTCCAGGGATCCAGGGGCAGCCACAGCTGCTCTGGGCACCCTTTGCCAGGGCCTCCCCACCCTCACAAGGATGGATTTCTCCCCAGTATCCCACCCAACCCTGCCCTCTGGCAGTGGGAAGACATTCCCTTTGTCCTGCCACTCCAGGCCCTCGTCAGAAGTCCCTCACCAGCTTTCCTGAAGCTCTTCCCACTCATTCTACCTCCCACAAGGCAGTGAAATGCCTGGAAAGGCTGCTCAGCTTGTGGTAACCAGACACAGGTGTTTTTTCTGCCCAGGCTGATGCCAAGCCGAGCTGCAAGCAGGAGAGGAGACAGCCCAGCCCTGCCAGCACATCCTTATGTTTCATTGTTTAAGCTCTTAAGCTCCTATTTGAATTTGAGCTGTAAAACATTGAACTGATTAAAAAAAAAAAAAAAGCCTTCCTTAATCCAGATAGCAGGGCTGGAGGAATGCTCAGGTAGCTGTGACTTTGCTGAATGGAGGCAGCTTTTTGTATTTTCCAGGGCCCAGGGATGGAGACCTGTCCCTTTCCCACAGCAGGAGAGCCAAAGCAGGGTCCTGCCAGGTCCCACGAGGCTCCTGCCTGGTGTCAGTGCTGGAAAGGCAGCAGGAAATGTTTCTGTGCTGCTGGTTTTGGCTAGAGAGGGGCCTGCAGTGCAATTCCTGGCTGATTTTGGAGACTATCCCCTGTCACCCCAGAGCTCAAACCCCCCTGACCTCCAGCACCTGCCTGTTGGGGGCTGGCGGGGAGAGGAGGCCAGTAGAGAGGCAGCAAAGCCTGTCTGGGGAACAGTGACACGGTGATTGCTGATAATCGCCCATCATGATGGCCCAGGAGAGCTCTGTGGCCACGGGGAATCCACTGACTGCCAGCCCCTCCTGGGCCCTCAGAATGCAATGAAGAGAAATGTCCTGGGGTTCCAAGGCAGGTCACCAACCCATGTGTCCATCCCCTGGGCGCTGATGCCATCACCATCATCTCTTGGCCACTGTTGGATCTCACCTTGTGCAGGAGAATAACCCAGTCAGGGGCTGCTGAGCCTTTCCTGGGCAAGAGCTCCATTCATTTCCAGAGAATCGTGGAATGCTTTGGGTTGGGAGGGACCTTAAAACTCATCCCATTCCACCCCCTGCCATGGGCAGGGACACCTTCCACTATCCCAGGCTGCTCCAAG
The DNA here is from genome assembly GCA_008694505.1 of Cyanoderma ruficeps. Classification (NCBI taxonomy): domain Eukaryota; kingdom Metazoa; phylum Chordata; class Aves; order Passeriformes; family Timaliidae; genus Cyanoderma; species Cyanoderma ruficeps. The sequence goes on from VZDJ01000033.1 coordinate 5,341,543, forward strand.
CCCTGTCCAGCCTGGCCTTGGACACGTCCAGGGATGGGGCAGACACAGCTTCTCTGTGCCAGGGCCTCACCTCCCTCATAGCCAGGAGTTTCTCCCCAACATCCCATCTAAACCTACTCTCTGTCAATGGGAAGCCATTCCCCCCTGTCCTGGCACTCCAGACCTTTGGAAATATTCTCTCTCCGTCTTTCTTGTCAGAACTTTCAAGGACTGCAAGGCCACAGTGAGGTCACCCCAAAGCTTCTCTCCTCCAGGCTGAATAATCCCAGCTCTCCCAGCCCTTCCTCCCAGCAGAGCTGCTCCATCCCTCTGATCACCCTGGTGCCTCCTCTGGACTCTCCCCAGCAGCTCCAGGTCCTCCCTGTGCTGGGCCCCAGGGCTGGGGCAACTCTGCAGGTGGGGTCTCGCCTGAGTGGGGCTGAGGGGCAGAATCCCAATCCTTTTGCTGGTACCCACAAATCAGCCCAGGGCACAGAGGATTTCTGGGATGGGACCTGTCCAGCTGCCCAGCCTGGCCCAGCCCCTGTGGTTCTGCACCCTCCTGGCAGAAAAAGGTGTGATAAATAGAGCAGTCAGGCGGGAAACGGGATCCGTGAAGGGATGTGACTTTGGGGAGGGCAGCTGGAGGGATGAGAGCCAGCACTGCAGCTGCTCACAGCTGGAGCAAGCTTGGGAAGAAGAAGGGATCCATGGCAAGATGGGCTGGATCTGCGCTGGGCTGGATGGAAAGGGCTCCCAAACAAAGGTGGGAGCACCTTCCCCACAAAGACAAGGTGTCAGGGCTGTGTCTGGGAAAGAATAGGGCCAAGGCAATTCAGCCTGCCTGATTCCTGAGGGAGGTTATCCCAGGTGTGAGATCCCTGCAGATGCAGCCTCTCTGCAGCTGGGCTGGCACAGCCACACGGGGCTGAGCTTAATCCCAGTGATCCCAAAGGAATCTGCTGCCTCCCCTGCCCTCCTCCTGTTCAGCCGGGGCACTCCAGAGGGATGGAGCTGTGCCTGACTCTGCCTGGCACCTTGGCAGACCCCAGGTGACTCCGTGGAGCAGAGGGAACCTGCAAAACAAAAGGACACACCAGCAGGTGAGGGATGGTCAGAGGTGCCTTTGCTTTCCAATGATGATTTATTTGCTTTGTACCTGGTGACAAACACGAATAAAACACGATTTCAGCAGCGCTTTTCACTCCCCTTTCTCTGCCAGGCAGAAGAAGGGAAAAAAAAATTGTGACAAAAATCCTCCACTTCAGGAGAGATTTTTCTCTGGGACAGATTTACAGCAGAACATCCCTGGGAGAGGCTTGCAGGGGCCCTCGGGATGCGGCAGAGGGGTGAATTTTGTGCCATTCCCAGGAAAAGCTGGGGCTGTTCCCCTCCAGTGTGTGCTGTGGACAAAAATGACCACTGTGGCTGTGTCACATGGGGTTTGCAGGAGCCACGGAGTGACACAGCACGGGAGGGGACAGGGGCTGAGTCACAGGCAGGATGGAGGGACAGCAGGCTGCTCTCCTCAGATATTTGCATGTTGCTCATCCTCCTCATTTATAGTCACAGAATCGTTATAATTGTTTGGGCTGGAAGGGATCTTAAAGCTCATCCAGTCCCACCCCCTGCCTTGGGCAGGGACACCTTCCATGTGGCTGCTCCAAGCCCCATCCAACCTGGCCTTGGACAATTCCAGGGACGGGGCAGCCACAGCTTCTCTGGGCACCCTGTGCCAGTGCTGAACCCCACTCTGAGTAAAGAACATTCCCCTCATTTACATCGAATTTACATTCGGATAAACCTTGAGTCAGGAATTCCTGCTGGGCACGTCTGTCTTCTCCGATTTTCTGATGGCCTCTCTGCCTCTTGTCCCTGCCTGCATCTATTTCTTTGTCCTGCTCCCAGTTTTTCCCTGCCTCGTTTTGCAGAGACCCAGGGCACAGCAGCGCAGCACTGGGAATCACACATCTGGAAGGGGCTGGGAAATGCTGTGTGGCCGGGAGAGGGCTCAGCCCCACGGGGGCAGCAGGATGAGCCCTGCAAGTCTCTCCAGAGGGAGCACATCCCAGGATCCAGGTCTCCTTTGGTAGCAGGGCTCGGAAGAATCCGCACAGCCGGCTCGGCGACGCTCCCTGCAGATTTCCTCTGCTCTGGCAAGCTGGGACCAACCATCCCCTTCCCCGTGCCTCATTTTCCTCCTGTTTCCAGGGATGGGCTCGGAAAATGAGCGTGGCCCTCAGGGGCTCCCTTAAGGAACAAGCCCAAGGGGGATTTCCCTCCCGGTCCCAGGGAGGTGCTGAGATGTTTTTGAGCACAATCCCCGAATTCGGAAACTCCAGCCGAAGAGGTTTTCCCCTAAAATGCCCGCCCGCTTCCAAGGCACCCCTTTCCCCCTTCTTTTTTCCCAGCTCCGAGGCTGCAGAGATGCCACAGACCACGAGAGGACACCCTCCTACCTCCGACTTCCCCGGCGCACCGCGGCTGGGGAAAAAAATATCCGTAATAATATTACGGGGAGCGACTGGAACACACACGTCGGAGAGGAGGGCGAGCGAGAAACAATATGTTTATCCTCCTGCTGTATCCAGCCATTTATTTAGGCAGCAAGCAGCCCTTTAAATACACAAATCGCAGGCAGATTAGGCTGGAATAGGCAGAGCAGGGATTAGGGGCTGCATTCCCAGCGCCTGCGTGTGCGAGGCTGCNGTGTGTGTGTGTGTGTGTGTGTTGGGTGACTTTAAAATGGAATAAACCACATTTAGCAGCTAGGTAGCTATGGAAACATCACCAAAATTGTTCTCCCACCTTTCTGCCGCACTGCTTTCCGCAGCCCTGCGAATGCTGCCAGGGGAGGGCTGAACATTGTTTCTTATAAATAATAGAATGTAAAGAGCTACGGGAAGAGTCATCGCATCAGGATCGTGGAGTGGGGATAGTTCGGGGGCAAAATCGTCCAGCAGCTCTAATATTAGTTTCTGATGATTTAGCAATGATAAAGGACTTAATTTTCATTTTTTTTGTCTGGTTTTTTTGCAGTTTATGGAAGGTTGCAGGCTGAGGCGATGCACTGTGGTGTGTGCACCCATGGGGAGGGGTGTGTGTGTGTGTGTATGTACACAAACATAAGTGTGAAACATCCTCCAAAAGGGTGAGCACAAACAGGAATATGCAACAGCAATCCCGGGGCTCAAAAGAGAAGGGTTTCACCTGCTCCCCAGCTTTTCCTGCCTGCCACAGCCACAAGCAGAGGCAATTCCAGCTCGGCAGCTCCGCTCTGCCCCAGCTGGGCTCCCCAGTTTCTCTCCTGACCTCTGGATTTGCAGGTAATCCTGCCCATGGCCCTGCTGGAGCGCTGCCAATCTTGTTGAGGTATTTAGAGGCTGAGAAGACTGGTTATATATCACGGCTGATTTTAAAGAGGCTTTAAACCTGGGAATTAAATTCCAGCCCACCGGACTCAACCAGAAAATGCTCAGCTGTTTTCGCTGGGGTCAGGACTTAATCCTTGCCATTTTGCAGGGCTGAGGAGGGAGGCTGAGTCCATTTAAGTCTCCTGGGGCTGAAGTTTGCGTTGTGGTGCAGCCCAGGTGACAGTGTGATGTTCAGCGGCCCATTCCTGCTACCCCAAGCAGCAGGAGTTGCCTGGGAATGACCAGGACAAGGACAGGGAGCAGTGTGGGGCTTGCTGTCCTGCAGTGGCTCTGATCAGGAGTGCCCTGATGTCCCCTCACTGCTCTACGACTTGGGTGCTGCCACAGGTGCAAAGTGCCAAATGTGGGAGCCAGGTTTGGGGTCTCTATGCCCCATCAGCCCTGGCCGTAGCAGGGACCCATCCAGCTCCACATCTGCCTCCTCCAAGCCACTTTCCTCCTGTTTTGTTCTCCTTCAGTCTCTCAGATGGAGGTCTCCTGTCCCCTGGGGTCCTGCTGCTACCACAGGCAGCTGTGCTTTCCTCTCACACCTTTCCTGGGACACCAGGACTGCTCCCAGCACCCACGGGGTGCTCCGGGATGGATCCAGTGGCATCGTGACAGGCTCTGTTTGCTGCTCCTTTCCCCCTTTCCTCTCCTCATGCTGCCCTTGCCTTTGTGGATATTCCTGCTGACATTCCCAGGACTGTCCTGTGCTGCCTCTCCAGTCCCCTCCCAGAGGGCTGACAGCTCGTTTGGGCCACACAAGTGCAGCTCCTGTTGGTTTTCTCCATGTGCAGTTGCCAACAATTAATCAATCGGACTCGATGATCCCTGTGGGTCCCTTCCAGCTCCGGATATTCCATGGTTCTACATCATCCCAAGGCCTTGTTATGCTCCAAAGCTTCTTTGCAGTCACCTTTGCTGGCCCTGTCCTGAGCAGTGCCATGTCCTGGCAAATTTTACTTTTCTGCCTGCTCCCCTTCCCACATTGTTGTGCACAAGGCAGCAAAAGCCCTGCCACACATCCCCGGGGGGCTTTACTCGTAATTCCTGCCTCCAGTGCACGGGGATTGTTGCTTCTCAGGCTCCACTGGAGAAGACTCTTGGTTCACAACTTCACTCCTGGCAACTTTGAAAGTCTTTTTGGAGGGCTCAGAGAAGGGTTCAGTGCCCCAAGTGTTCTGAGCTTGTGCAAATCCTGGTTCATTCCAGGGCCATGAACAATCTACCCTCTCCTCATCTTGAGGTGTTCCCACCTGTTTCCCATCCCTCTTTCCCCTCCGAGCCCAGCAAAGACACAAAGTTTTGCCTTGCCTTCACATTTGGGGTCTCCCCAGTTGGCTGAAGCTCCCTAGGGAAGCAAGGCTTGGATTTCACACCCCACCACAGCACAGGGAGAGGGAGAAGCTCCTCCTACACCTGCCCTACATCCCTGAGCCTCCAGTGTGGTCCACAGACTCCCACTGGATGGGAACCCCTGGAAGGTTCCTTGCTTTGGGGTTGCCCAGGACTCCAGGAACTCCCTAAGGAGCAGGGATCCCACCAGCCCCCAGCAGGGCTGCTCAGCTTGCTGGGCTCTCCTGCAGGGAGCCAGAGGAGGTGGATGCTGAAGGACACACCGAGTGTTTTAGGGTCTGAGGCAAGATTTCCCTCTGTGCGTTTTCCTGTCTGTGTCCAAGAAAATTCACCTGGAGCCCGGCTGGAACATGTGCAGGGGCTTCAGGCCCCCTGGAGGCTGAGTGAACATTCCTTAGGCAGGATGAGTGGTCCTAGCAATTCCTGGTTTTCTCCTCTGCCCCCAGGAGAAGCTAGGCCAGCCGGCTCAGCACGGGAACCAGCCTGAAAAGGTGATACCAGGAGAAAACTCCGCAGAAATTGCAAACCTCTCCCTCCCAAGCCTAAGGAGCCACTTCCACAGTTCACAGTGGGTGCCAGCTACACCCTGGGATGGCTGAAGGTGTTTTCACCCCCAGCTGCAGGGACAGCAGAGCTGGCAGCTGCCCATTCCCCATCCCCGTGCAGCAGCTGGAGAACTCGGCTCCCACCAGGGCTCTTAGCAGGGATGCCTCTGGCAGGGAGGGAGGGCCGTGGGTGAGGAAGCAGCACCTCCGGCAAGATCCAGAGTTAATCCTGCTGATTAACCATGGCTTTGGGGGCCGCTGTGCTGCTCCAGCCCCTGTCACTGCCCAGCCAGCCTTGGCACCCTGCCTGCTCAGGGATGAGCCCCTGCCCTCGCTCAGATACTGCATTTGCCAACTTCTTCCTCCTACCCAGTCCCATCCCAGCCCACTCTGCCCTTCTGGATCCAGGCACCGGGAGCAGCTGCCCCCCTCTCCAGCCCGACGTGGCGTTGCTTTAACAATCAGAAGGATGGAAAAACAAAACCCTTTATTGCCTATTGTTAAACTTTACTGTCTAATGTTTTAATAAACAGTCAAGTTCTTCCTCTGATCATTAAATCTGCAGTAAAGCAGGATGGAAACCGGTTTGTGAGATTCTATCTGCATCACCACCACAGAAATGGGAGGTCCTGGCAGCTGCAGACAGCTACTCCCAGCTCCGTGGCTTCCTGCCCACTCTGAGGTCTGCATCTGCTGCGGGTTTGGGAGAGGATCTGCAGCTCATCCCTCCTCAGGGGAGATGGGCAGAGTGAGGCTTCTCCAGGGCCCTCCCTGGGCAATCCACTGAGCTCCACCTCAGTGGAGAGAAGAGAGTGCTGAGATGATGTTCTGCTCCTAAGGAGGAGCAGGAGTTCCTTCTGGAGAGGAATGGGAACATCACCTTGAAATGGTTTCAGACAGGCGAGCAGTTGACTCCGAAATTTTTGACAATAGGAAACATTTCCATGGCAGCAGCTTTCCATGTTCAGGGACACGCTTTAAATCTGAAATTATTTCCTGTTGTACCCACAGAATCACAGAGGAACTGGGAAATTCACTGGGTGGGAACTAGACCAGCTACAGATATAGGCTCAAAAACAGAAATAATGAAATCCCCAGGGTTTGGGGTGACAGGAATGGGGAATGTCATCCCACAGGTGGGAACAAGCCGAGGGTCACCCTGCAGCATCCCCTTCAAAGCTGGGTCACTGCTCAAGTGCCTGGAGAAACTTAATCCCTTTGTTATCTCTGGGATGATCCCTGTTTGCTTGAAAGCATTAGCACACTTTAATCTTTGTTTTTCCAGGAATCCCCAGGCCCCAGCTGTTGGCTGTGTGGACCTGAACACGAGCGGTGCTGGTGGTCCCTCACACTCACTCCGAGCACGATAAACTCCCAAACACCTTCCAAAAGTTCTTTACTGCTTTCCCTCTGAAAGAAACAATGCCCATCCCACCACCCGTCCCCACAGCAATGTTAATGGCTCAGGGTTGCTGCAGCAGCTTCGACTGCCAGCAGTGAGGGTTCATCTCCTTGGGGGTGGCTCTGTCGGCAGCAGATCCCAGATTTCCTGCTCACCACCATTTGTGGGCTGTTCCGACCGTTTGTCCAGCCATAAAATTATCAGCACATTATCCCTGGGCAATGACTTGTAATTGTCTCCTTTTATTACTCAATAAACAGTTTGGAAACCAAGCCCCAGAGTGAGAATAGGAACTCAACTCGCTACTTACAGTAGTGCAAAGAGAGAGGTGAAGGAAAGGTACCAAAAGAGCCCAGGAAGGAGAGCATTTTGTTGGATTTATTTTAGTAATTAATAGAAAATGCAGTGTGGGACACTTAGAGGGGAACGGGGGAAAAGAGGCACAACCTTGAGAAGTCCTGGAAGGGGAAGTTGCTGGAATAAATATCCTTGATAACAGCTCCAGCAGCTCACAGCCTAGTTTTCCATCCCTTGGTCCCAAATGTCAATATTCCCTTGTGAACACGCCCGGAGAGCCTCGGGAAAGAAAAATACAGCAGTTAGCTGGCACAGTACAGCTCCAGTCATTGCAGCTCTATTAGAGCCATATATTCCCAGCTGCAGCCATATATTCCCAGGCATTGCTGGGAAAAGGGGCTGTGATGGAGGAAGGAGATCGTTCCAAATGAAAAAGAGATGCAGTTTACAGAGAGCGAGAACTACTCCTAAATCTAAGCCTAATTGAATTATAAATAGCCTGGGTGCTTTCTTCCCATCCACAATCTCGTTAAACTTCCAAATATATGGATATATAATCCCACGTTTTCTAAACATTTCTATTCAACTTTCAGTTCCAATGTGATGTTTTATGTTTCAAAGTTGGCCTGTTTTGAGGAGGAAAAAAGTTAGCTGAATTCCCCCAGTCAAAACGCTTCACTGTGGGATGAATGAAATGTTGGGAGGGATTTTTTTTTTCCCCTTTTTCCAAAGGAATATGTTCCTCACTGGGAACTACCAGAACGGATTTTATTCATTCATTTAAACCCTGTTGAGCCATGGAACAGAAAAAAGCCCACCCTCCACCCGATTGGCACAGCAATGATTTCCAACCTGCTTTCACATTTCAAATTAAGCTAGCCAATCTATCCCATGGATTTGGGATATAGGAATTTGAGGGGTAACTAGGGATTGATAAATTGAGTAATGGGTCGTGTCTAAAACAATGGTTTCTTGGGGAACTGTCTCTGGCAAAAGAACTGTCCAGAGCATGCTCTGTCCTGTTGGACATGGATTTCTCCCAATTCCCATCACTGCAGCTCATTGTCAGCTTTGGAAATGAAAGGAGTGGAGATTTTGTCTTACACACTGGTCTGACAGGCCAATCTCCAGAAGAATTAGATTGGAATTGGATGTTGGAATGAAATCCTTCCCAGTGAGGGTGGGGAGGCCCTGGCACAAGGTGCCCTGAGAAGCTGTGGCTGCCCCTGGATCCCTGGAAGTGTCCAAGGCCAGGTTGGATGGGGATTGGAGCAACCTGGGATAGTGGGAGGTGTCCCTGCCCATGGCAGGGGGTGGAATGGGATGGGCTTTAAGGTCCCTCCCAGCCCAAACCATCCGGGGATTCTGTGAATCCACTCCCAGGCNTGCAGTTGTCAGAGCTTTTGCTCCAGGCTGCCTGGAGGCTGTTGGACAACTCTGCACTCTCACCAGGTTTCCTTGACAATGCCGACAGGATTTTTGTTTCCAGAGCCAGGCTGGGAAGCACAGATCCCACAGCAGCCTGCAAACCACCCTCCGCTCAAGAGTCAGTCCCCGGCACAGGGCGTGCAGTGTGGTCTGCAGAACACAGAGCTCCCACCTTTCCCAAATTTCCCCAGAGTGCCCCACAATCTGGGCACGGCGCTAATGGGGGACTGCCCACAGCAGTCACAGGGGTCTGGGAATGCTGTGGCATCCAGGGAAGATCAGCCAAAGGCACACAGGGTGACAAGGACATCTCCAAACGAGCAGCCATTCAATCGGGATTTGGAGCTAATTCATCCCAAGGGAAGGTTGGTTGTTCATGGCCTCTTGAAGAGTTCCTGACAGAGCTGAAGGAAGGGTGGCAATTCCTCAGCACACCAGCCCCCAGGATTGTTCATCCCCCTCTGGAATGAAAACTAAAGCTTCTTGCAGGAGGGGGACAGGCAGCAGCACAGATGCTCCAGGTTCAAATCCCTGTTGCCTGAGGGAGACACAGGTTCTCCAAGCCCGGTGACCAGGAATGACACCTGGGATGTCCCAGGGTGTTCCCCCACCTTGCTGGCACTCCAGGTGGGCACTAAACCCTCAGGGATGCTGCATCACACCTGCAGCTCCTGTTCCTGTCACTGGTACCAACCACCACAGCCAGGTGCCTGCATTCCCACCCAAAAATACCAAATAAAGGGAACTTTAGAAACAGAAAATCCTCACTCACCCCACTACCATCCATACCCCCTGGATTTGGAAGACAGCTGTACCACTGGGGGCTTGCCAGACCCTTGGCTGGCCAATTCCCAAAACCAGAAATATCATAAATAAGTTGATCTTTACTTCTTTCCCTTTCCCAGTCTTTCTTTAAATATCCCTGTGAGACCACCAGCCTGGGACACACCTGGACCCTGCTCAGCTCCAGGCCAGTGTGTTTCCACATGGACACCATTCCACTGCCTTTGGAACAGGAGCCTCCTCTAAGCCTTTTGGAGGCCTGAGGATGTAAGAGTTGGTCAAAAGGTCCCCTGAAAAATCAAGGATGTGAGGTTTAGGCAGAGAGCTTCAATCTGAACAGCCAGTTCTGGGAGGCTTCAGAAAGCCAGAAGTTTGGGAAGCAGAGTTATTTCCTCCTGGGAAGCCTGGTGGGTCACACTCCTCTCCCAAACCACCAGCCCAGGCAGAGCTGTGCATCCATTTTAGTCCATTCCCAAATGTCCTCAGGATGGAGAGAGTTTAACCCCCTAAAACCCCAGGTGAGGGGATCACAGCCTGGCAGAAGGGAGAATGCTCCATACAGGAATCACCACAGGAGCATCCAGCCCCGGGGCTCTGCTTCAGACGCAGCACCTGACTCCAAACACGAGCAAAGACAAAACTGAGGCTCAGACAGAGCAGCAAAATAAATCAGTGACAGAAACTCCAAAAGAGACAAATGAAGTTAGAATTCGTCCTTGTTTATTTTAATGTTTGGAATGTTTACCAGGTGATTTATGCCCCCACTTCAATGTGTTTCTCTCTCTTTGTCTCTCTCTTTCTCTCCTTTCACTTTTTTTCTTCTTTAAAACAGGAAAAAAAAATATTTGGGAGTTAATTGGTTTTCCAGGCTTGGCAGCCAGACACTGTAATTGATCTCCGAAGAGATGGATTTGTCGGTGGGCTGGGCATGAATTTGACAACCAGGCAAGGAAAGGAGGAAATATTTCCCACTGCACACTGAACAAAAGGGGGGGTCACCCTGGCAGAGCCAGTGCCCTGGGGCCAGGGCCCCCCTTTTCCCAGATTCCCAAGTTAAATAGTGCTTGGTGCTTTGGGCCCCTTCCAGGAAGAGGGACAGGAGATTTGAGCTGACTGGGAAAATCCCCTCGTTTAGAGCTTCATCTCAGATGACATTTTTTGGCTTTTCTTTTATCCCAGCATTTTAAAGGTCCACATGGGAAAATGCCTGTGTGTCTTTAATGTGTGACATGGGACACTCCTTGCCTTTCCCTTCTCTCTGCTGTTTTGTGCTGCTTTGGAATTCTATTATCCCTGGATACCTCAAGCCAGACCCCTGTAACTGCAGCTCCTGCCACCTCACACATCCCCAGTCAGAACTGCTCCTCCCCCTAGAGCACACCTCACCCCAAACCCCACATCTCTCACCTCCACTCTCCCCAAAAGGCCGGTGCCACCCTAAACCTCTGGGAGTTTCCTGTGGGTTCAGAGCTGTTGACACTGTGAGGGACGAGGAGCCATGAGCTGGGGGGGACAAGGATGCCCCCAACTCCCCACATCCACTTTGCCCCACCAAACCAAGGTCCTGCTGTTGGGCAGGAGGCTCCTGGGTCACACCACAAACCTGGGCTGTGCACAGAGGTTGGAGCAAAGACATTCACGTTCTGGTCAGGTAAGAAGCCTGATCCTGCTGCTGCGGAGGGAGCTCTCCTGGAGGATGCTGTGCCTGAAGGCACCTCCCTGCTCCCAGCCCACAGCAGATGGCAAGCAGCCGTTCCCGACAGACGTTCCAGCAGCGCCCGCAGGGAATCCAGCCTCCCACTGATCCCTGCAGGTAAGCCCACCTGGGAATTTGGTGCAAAAAAAGCACAGAGCAACAGATTTCCCAGAGCCAGCCCCGGGGTTTTGTGTTATCTGTCTCCACAGGGGCTGAGCAAGGCATCCCTGGGATGTGCCCACACTGCAGCAGGGCAAGCGCTGGTTCTTGGGAAGAGAATCCTCCTCCCATCACAGAGGGGCACCCACCCCTCTATCCTGGAGCTCCCTAAAGACATTGATTGTTTTGGAGGGTGCACATCCCAGGAGAAAACACCCTGCAGAATTCCTCTCTTCAGCATAAGGCTCTGCCAGGCTCCTTTTGCTTTTTGCTGCACATTTACTCCAAACAACTGTTGGAAGATCCACTGCCTAAGCTCGGAAGAAGGCAGGAAAAACCAACAGCCTCTCCTAGACAGACCTCCCTTCCCCTCATGGGCAGCCTGGAGGAGGATATCACATTCCTAAACACCTGCCAGCCGGTCCAGGAGATGAGGAATTGCAGTCCTTTTTATCCGTTAGAGCCCTCTTGGAAAAGCCAAGCTCAAGCCAAGCCTACTCCAGTTAAGCTGCGCTGAATGCCCCCGACAATGACTGAGGCAGCGATTCTGCGCTGCTGACACCGCCCCGGCACAGCCCCGCAGCAGGAAAACCGGGCTTTGCACAAGGCAGAATTAGAGCCTGGAGCTAACTTCCACGGGAAGTTGTCGTGGCCAAGAATCCGTGACATTTCAGAGAGGAAGCGGGAATGTGCGTGGATAACAAGAATAGCCGGAGTTACGCCAGCTAAATACCAACATCTCTGCTGAAAGGGATATTAATATTGCAGGCCACCTCCAGCTAGAGGAGATGATGAGCAGATCTAACACGAGGCAGGTTCGCCTTCTGCTGCGCTTCCCTTTGCAACACCCTCTCCTCGGAGAGGATTCGGAGTTATGCAGATCCCATCCAGCTCCTGCAGTTCTTCTCTCCCGGTGCTTTTTTTTCGAAAGACTCTGTCAAAAATACTAAACGGCCTTATTTCGCCGTTGTTTGCGCTGGGCATAAAACTCTGTAATGGGAGATTTCTGGAATTGCAAAGCAGGTTTATGGCAGGAACGCTGCTCCGCGCAGGTGTAAGATATCACTCACTCCCGAGCACCGCAGCTACCACAGCCTGTGACAGGGAAGCAGCTCGCAAATGGTCACGCGAAGGAAAACATCTGTTCGGAGCTAGCAGGTACACAGATCATCTGCAAATTGCACAGCTTGTGCCTGATTTTCCCTGGCTTTGTTTAGCGACTCGCAGCTCGGCGCCGCGGGAGACGGCGCAGGCAGAAGGGACCTCCACGGCGCCGAGCTGGAGCCGGGGAGCGCCAGGCACAGCGTCCCACCGACCGTGCACACGGGGTAGGACGGGCTGCAGGCACTGTCTAACCCAGGACCGCTCCAGAAAGCCGGGTCAGGCTTTACAGCAGGCGTGGTGGCCCTTCCCCCGCAGAGCCGGGTCTCTCCTGCCCCACGGGTATCCCATTTTCCCTTCTCACAGGTTCCCCGGGCACCAGTGTTGCCTCCACCTCACACACAAAAGATTTCCTGATCTCTGCTAGACCTTTACATCTGCTTTGTGTTATGGGGCTCGGATCAGGAAACAGGAGGACTGTGTTTCCAGCCGACAGGATCTCTGGTTGATCTCCAGCCAGCCCCGGGACTCCAGCGCAGTTCCCAGCGCTGCGTGTCATGGCTGGACGGAGGGAGCACTGGATCGTGGAATGGTTTGGGTTTAAGAGATCTCTAAAGGCCATCTAGTCCAAGGCCCCTGGCATGAGCAGGGACACCTTGAAGTGATCAGGCTGCTCAGAATCCTGCTGTGCTGCTCAGGGTCAGCCACTCCCTGTGCTCCCAGCTCTGTGAAAGGACTCAGACACTGGCTCAGACCACAGCGCCAGCTTTGTCCAGATCCCTCTGCCTGCTCAGGATTGTTCCAAGGAGCTAAGAGGACAATTTTGCCTTGTTCTTTCTTTTTTAAAAAAGTTAACAATTTTGATATGCACTTTATTCCTTGAGAAAAGCAAAGGGAACAGGAGAAGGGGACCCATCCCTGGTAGCACACTTCCACCACCTCCTCCAAACTCCCGCTGCCCCTGGCTCTCCATCAGACACATCGACGCCTTTGGCACAGGATTTACCCTGTCGAGAGGAGTTCACCACTCCTGGCACTCAGCAACAAGATTTATTAAGTCCAGGACATGCACCTCAGCAATCAATGGGAGTTTCAACTGAGAAAGGGATCAAGCCTTTTAAAATCCCATTCCTCAAGCACAGCGCTGTTGCAAGCAGCCCCATTAAACCCCTGCCTTGGGTGGGCCAAAAGCTCTGTACCCTGTCTGGTGACACTGCATGGGAGGCCCTGTGCAAGCTTTGTCACCCAAAACTGGGGTCAAGGCTGGTGAGCTCAGCCTGGAACTGCCTCCAAGGCTCATCAGAGTAAAGATGGCAAGAGGCAGCTGCTGGGAAAACCTGACTTGTTAGTGTAAGAAAATGAAGGGGAAGAGATGATAAAATTGTTCTCTTTCTGTGTACCAGGAGGTTTAACATGAAGGAAGAGAAAGTGCTGTTCAAGGTGAAAGAACATCAGCAAGAGGTCACAACTCACTCATTGATAAATTCAGGTGGGAAATTAGAAACTAGAATAAGGCTTCTGCCTGTCCAAGGAATTAGGGGATAGACAATGCAATAGGAATGGTTTTTCAGCTTTGGAGAGGGACAAGATGTTTCATCAGCTGCAGTAGAAGAGGGCAGGACCTGTTGGCCCTGCCCCAGCCCAGTTGAGATTGTTAAAGCAGCATCTCTGCAGCCCTGCAGCCCATGACAGAGCTAAGGTGTGTGGGAAAGACAGCTGATTTAATTGGAAAAAACCATGGCAAGTTTGAGGTTTGGGTCTGAGACAGAGCAGGAAAGCCAAGGGAAATATAAATCAAAAATCTCCAGTATTGCTCAGGAGGCAGCTGACCAGCCTTCCACGGGAAGAGAGGGTGAAGCACGAGCAGATGTTCTCTGCTGACAAACCAGCCCTGCCTGTCCTGCAGCAGCCCACACGGAAATCCATATAGAAAATCATTAAACAATTACAACCTCCATTGAAAGGAGATCAGCCTTTGAAGACATTTCCCCAGAAACCTCCGTTCACAGTTTTCAAATAACCCCCTGCCTCATCAAAATAATTGCCAGGAGTAAATGCTTTGGAGCTCAGCAAACACTCAGCACAAGGAAGGCAAAGAAAAAAGAGCCAAGGCAACCCCGCAGGTTCTGCTCTGTGCAAAGCCATGGCCTTCAAACCAAGCACCCCGTGGAGATGTCACCAGCATCAACCCTCGCCAGCCCCTGTGGCCTCCAGGGAAATGGGCTGTTCCCAGCAGAGAAAGGGCTTTTTTCACCAAATAATCCCTCTGTGCCAGCTCAGCGCTTTGCCAGGGGAAAGGATTCACCTGAAAAAATCGCCCAGCCAAAAAAAGGAAGTTCTAAAGCACTGGCTGGTTTAACACACAATATTATCACTCCCCACAGACAGAGGCTTCTCCTATTTTGAAGGTGCTTAAGCACCTGACTTCAGTGAGGCCGAAATACTGCTCAGAAATCTGGCCTTTCATGCAGAACCAAGATAATCTTTGAAGACACAGCAACTCAGCCGGCTTTGCTAAATCAATCTCCCCCTTATTTCATTCAGCTCCAAAGAAGTTCCCAGGGATCGCATTTCTACCAGAACTTGTTAACAATTTATAACTATCACCTTAATCATTGAAAACAAACAATGGGAAAGAAAAATAAATCATTCAATTAATCCCTGATGGGGAACCCTAGAAGAGAAAAGAAATTCTTTTTCAAGACTGCCAGAATTAGAGGCCAGATCATGTGAAAACCCAGGGAGCAAACATGGGAGCAGCATCTGAGCTGCTGAGGGTGGCAAGGGGGGCTGCATTGCTCCAGAGCTCTTTGCTGTCATTCCCTATGGAATTGGCCACCGTGGTGTGATCCAGCAAGGTGATGGTCAAGGCAGGATGAGCCTTTCCAGCTCTCAGAGTGATTTCTGACCGAGCATGGGCTGGGAAGCTCAGCTCAGCAAGGAGAGCCAGGCCCTGCAGGACCACCCTGAGGATCTGGGGCACAGCCTTGGCACCCTTGGGCTGCTGGGGACAGCACATCCCCACTGCCTTGGGAGCTCTGACTGCACTGCCTCAATTAAAATCAGCATCCCTCCCACCCCTCCGTGTCTCTGACAGCCCAGGGGGCTCCTGGGCCCAGCCCAAACCCATAAATCACGGCAGGAAGGCCTGCAGGAAACACGAGGAGCTTTTATTAGCCCAGCTGATAGAGACAGAAACAAGGACACGTCTCAGAGCAGACGCTGCTCCTGTCTCACGAGAACCCAAGCCCACACATTTGTCAGGTTTGGGCTAGATTTTTGGAGGCACTTTTTTTCCCCAGCATTTGGGCTAAAATAAAGGCATTAACTACCCTGCAAAAGCCATAGTTCACCACACTTACACTCCCTGTGTTAAATGCAGAATAAAAAGCGTGGGGGCAGCAGGGGGAAGGATCTTTCAATGGGAAGGCAGTGGAAGGCCTGGCCAGAGGATCCCCACCTCAATCCCAGCCCACGGGAATGCCAGCACTCCCTTCATGCCTGGCCTGTCATTGAGTGATTGAAGGTGATAATGGGAATGGGTGAACGGAGGGAGAAAACACAGGTGGAGATATCTGCATCCACTGCACTCTGCTGGATGTAGGGAATGGATGAACGGAGATAGAAAACACAGGTGGAGATATCTGCATCCATTGCACTCTGCTGGATGTAGGGAATGGATGAATGGAGACAGAAAACACGTGTGACAACTGCATCCATTCCACAGTGCTGGATTCAGGTCCAGTTTGGCGAGGCTTGGACAATTCAGGACCTCTTCCACCTCCACCCTTCTCATGGGAGCATTTTGCTGGTGTCTGAGCGGGCTGGTCCCAACAGAGGGCACTGACACACTGACCACGGAGCAGCCTTCCCCGGCCCCGCCTGCCCGTCCCTGCCGAGCCCGGGTGACCTCCCGGCTATCGAGCTCTCCATCGCGGTCCCGGCAGGGGCCGCACCCAGCCCGGATCCGTGGGGCGGCACCTCCGCGGGGCCAGCACGGGAAGCGAGCATCCCCAGCGCTGTGCGGAGCCGCTTCCTCGCCGGCGAGGGCGAGGGATGATGGTGGAAAAAAAGCTGGGAGGGGGGTGGGAAATGGGGGCCCTCACTTTTTCAGGCTGTTAACTGTAATTAGCCTGGTTTCTGCGATGTAATTATCCCGCAATCTCAAAGCAAACACCCTGGAGGAAATTGCACAGTTAAAGACGGCATGGCATTAAAAATAAATTATGAGAGTCCTGCTCGCTGTTCCTGCGGATCTGTCAGCGTTTTCCCTCGAAAAAGCCCCGGCTTGGGGGAGCTGGAATCACCCAGCTGTGACTCTCCCTGCCAAACTGCCTAGACTGAGGACACGTCAGAATTCCAAGCACCCCCTTTTGCCAGCTCGGGAGACGTTTGTCACAGCCCAATTACAGCATGGCTGCACTCGGGGGGAGGGGAGCCTGTTTTGTTTGGGGTTTTTTCCCAGAGGAATCAAATTCTGCCGGCTGTTTAATACAGCGCACGAACAAAGCGTGCGAGGTGTTTGGAAACAAGTCAGCTCCTTACGGATCACAATATTCCTGCCTCTGGCAGTGGGAGCCTCCTCTGCACTGCCCTTTTTGTTGCTGCCTGAGCGATTCCCATCAGGAGGACTGCGCTTTATCCCGAATTTCTGTCCCAGGAGGTGGAGGAAGCCAAACAGTTCAAGAGTTGGAGGCTCGTGGCTCATCCTTTGCTCAGCCCCCAGCTCCATGGCCACTGCTCTGAGCTGCGTGGCTGAATCATGGGGAAAGGGAGGAGGGAAGGGAGGGAGAATCGGGAAGCAGGTCCCAGCTCCTCACACAGCTCTGTAGAATGTGATGAGGCCACCAGAGAAGACTCAATGTTTTCTGAGGGCTTATTTTTAATTTTGGAGTGTCTTTTCCACTCTCCCTCTAAGACAGCACCAGCCCAGCCTCAGCCATACACTTTAAGCCACCAGAAGACTTCCCAATGTCATCCCAAAGTCCTTCCCTCATGGCACTCCTCTCCCACGGCAAGTCCCTTCACATGAAGGAAACTTCAGGCAACAAGAAGGTGTCCCTAAGGGAGGACGTGCTGCTGTGTCACATCACAGGAAGGAAGCAGTAAAGCAGTACCTCAATGGCTTTAAAAGCTGTAGGAGACATCCAAACACCTTCTGAACATCTGCAGAGAGCTGGGGTGTGGTGCCATCTCCAAACCTTCATGTTCATCGCCACGCACTACCTGGTTCATTCTGCCACAGCTGTGGGACCCCAGGAACGTTCTGGGCCCCTGGGAAGACACTTTCTCTACAAGAGACGACCCAGGAAAGACCAGCACCGTGCTTCTCAGCAGAAAAACAGCTCCCTCCAGGAGTCCTGCAAATGGGCTTCTCCAGAGCTGACCCTTGCCCTGGGCTGTGGGTAATTAGTGGGTGCTCCTGGAGAACAGACCCAACCCCCAGCAGCACCAAGCCCCACTTAGTTAAACCCCTAATTCCGCCTAAAGAATGAATCAATCCCAGTGACTCTGCTCTCCACGGATCCAGTCACTCGCAGGATGCAAAGAGCACGTCTGGAGAGCCCATTAAAAGCCACTCGACTGGAAAATAGTTTCTGGCCTAATTCTAGCACTGGGGTCTTGGTCGGGGGGAGAAATCTGACAGCGAGAGCGTGTCTGCAGGGAGGACGAGGCAGAGCTGTTAACTACTTCACCAATCTAATGGATAGCACTCTCCAACAGTAATTAATAATTAATATTCGTAGCCTGCTTAAATGTGTTGACTCTGTAAACCACAGCCTCTCACTTAAAGGCCTCTCATCATGCTGAGACAAACTGGAGAACAACCCCACAGAGAGACTCAGCATAAACAAGAGCAGCAGCAACTCCCAGGTACCCAGGCCCAGCCTCAATCCCGCTCCTTATCCCATCTTTATCTTGTTGGGTTCAGCATCACTCCTTAGCAGTGTCTCTGTCCTGGGTGGGCACAGGGCACTGAAGTCACCAAGTCCAGCCCCCTTCAGAGGGTCTGCTCAGGTTTTCCTGGGCTCTGGGCCTGTCTTGCCCGGCAAGGCACATTCAGGGCAGCAGTAGAGGGTCTCCAAATGCAGACAAAAATCCCCAGTGGTCTTGGCGCCCCTTTTGAGCACTGGGGGTTGATTTGAAGGGTAATAAATTCAGTTTGTATCCCAAACTTGAGTCTGGTTTGCCCATGATGGCAGCTGGTGAGTGATCTCCCCCTGTCCTCATCTCAACCCACAAGCCTTTCGTTGTGTTTTCTCTCAGGAGGGCAGTGACAGTGGCCTTGGGAACAGCCTGTTGTCCAGACAGGGACACAAATTCACCCCACCCCAGTCCAAGATAAATCTGACAATCTATAGAAGGATTTATTGAATTCAGGAGTTGGACTCCTTGCACTAAAGATCAATTGGAGCTTTCTGGAGGCTGAAGTGCATCACCAGAGCACTGCAGCTTGCTGCCTTCCCTCCAACCAATCCTCCTCCCTATGGACCCACTGCAGGTATTACTCACAGCTTCCCTCTTCTCCCCACCTGCCATCACTGTCATCACCCTCACCCGAGTTTCAGCCACCAGGAGATCGCTGATGTCCTGGCCCCGTGGGGTCTGTGGGATTGGGTTGTGGGAGTTAATGGCACCCAGGGAGCCGAAATCCAGCTGGGAGGTGTCTGAACCCACGGTAGGTCACACACAAGGGAAGGTGGGACGGGGCAGGACAGGTTTGGGGTGGCAACCACAGCTCCCGAGGACAACGTCACAAACCTGAAGAACTTGAAGGGCTGGATCAAGAATTTGTGGGTCTGGCCTGTGGGATCACCCAAACCAACCTAATTTTGTGTCTGTAGCATCAGCTCCAGGGACAATGTGACTTCCACAGAAATCACCTTTCCTTTTGACTTTGCTCAAAACTGAAAGACAACCCTTAATAATTTTAAATCTCACGTTTTGGGGTAATTGGATATACACAGGTGACTTTTTTTGTAGCTGATTTGAATCATTCATCCTGTGTGTCCATTACTACTCCTGCTGTATTCCGAGTTTGGGAGAACACAAGAAATTCCTTTTTCCTGATAAAGAACATTATTCCATCATCTGCATTACAAATTGTCTTTTATCATAGCTATGATTCAATCTGATAATAAACTTCTAAGACTCAGGCAATAGTTTAACTTACCAAGTCACATTTGATACTTTATTTCCCATGGAAACTTGAAATTCTGTTCAGTTCCTTTAATCAGTATTCAACAAATACAATCCCATTGAAATTTGTTTTTCTTTCCAAAGGGTAATGGAAAAAGGCCTCCTCGCTAGCATTCAGATGTGAGCACACCTAAAAATACCTTATATCAGGAAACAATTATGCTTCTTCACTTGAATTAATAATTTGCATTTAGAAAGGAGGAAAATATGCCCATAAATAATTTTTCCCCAGCTTCCTATAAAAAACAAGGACAATCAATGTGAATCTGTAGTTAAAAGTACCAAGAACGTGGTTGTCCTGCAAAGATGCAAACTGCTTTTAAGTTTGAGAAAATTAAAACTGAGAAGCCAGACCTTGAGAGAATGGGACAGTTTTTTGCACTGCAGTGCAAAACCCCAGTATTTTGGGGGAAAAAAAACCCCAAACAAGCCTTTTTTCTGGTTTGTGTCCATTCTTTTATATTCCAAGCCAGTAAGTCCTTCCCTCTGGAATCTCCTAGGGAGCCCAAGAGTTCTGGTTTCCCCAAAGTTTCCAAAACCAGAAGGAAAATAGAAAAATAAAGAAACGCTTTCCTCTTATGTCCTTTTTCTTTTCATTTGGGCTTGAATGAAACCTGATACTCAGCTTAAGAAATAAAATTCTTTATTTGGTCCCTGAGTCTGTCAAGACTTTGGTGAGATTTCCAGAGAAATGGATGGAGGATTTGAAATAGGAAGTTCAACATTTTCTTTAGGAAAGCTGAATAGAGGGCATTGAGGTAAAGCAGGATTTTTGGGGGAGCACAATCTCCCTTTCACATCCCACCCCTGAAATGACGAAAATCTGAATGATTTTCCAAAGGTTTCAGCATTGCCAAATGTTGGGAGGGAAGGCACATCAAAGATATTTTTATGGAAAAACATAATCTACCTATCTGTCTTTTGTTTATCAAGGGAGACGTGGTGGTTCCAGAATTTCTGCTGGGGCTTCCAGCTGCTGCTGAGGTGGGCACCACTGTGCAAGGAATGGGAGAGACCCGGTGGATCCAGAATTTCTGCCGCCTGGTTCCCACCAGGGCTGCTCATCACTGGACTCCCAGTAGCTGAGGGATGCCAGCTGAATTCCAGCCTTTCCTTTTCATCCACAGACCGCCATTATCAGAGCAGAAGCACCTCTTCAGGTACAACCCAGATGGATTGAACGGAGAGATCTCAGACTGTGCTGCCAGAAACAGAGCTAAGACATCCCAAACATGTGAGGAAATGGTGGTTTTCCTCTCATTTCCATTGATATTCCGTGTGCAGCATCCTTGAGCACGACACTCTGATCCTGACACCAGCATTCCTCCAACGAATTCTTCTCCCGTCTCTGTTATTTCTGTTCTTTCTGCTCCCCCTCAGGTTCAACCCTAATATCCCAACAATATCTGCTGTAGGAAGGATGGAGCGTGGGAGGTTGGGGAGCACGAAAGCAGCCCCAGCCCCAGCAGCCCTGGACATTCTGCTAATGACTGGAATAATGATGGCATTCCTGTTAGGAACTGTGGAGATGACATGGCAAACACCACTCACAATTATTGTAGAATGTGCAGAAGGCAATTTGGAATAATAAATGTTTTGAATGTAGAACGAGAACAAAAGAGCCCCTTGGTAGCTGGATCTCTCCTCCTGTGGTGTTCCAGGGGCATCCTGGGATGTTGCAGCGTCTGGAGCAACATCTCAGGTGGTGATGCTCGAGTTGAACCACCCCCAGTCCCTCCCTCCGTGTGCTGGGTCCTCTGCTTGCAAGGATCCTGCAGGAATTCTGGCCAAAACAAAACAACACAGGCCAACCCGGGCTCCCAAGAGGGGAAGGAAGAAGTTCATGCTCATGGAATCATACAGCTTGGAAAAGACTCCCAAGATCACCAAGGTTTCTTCATTCAACGCCAGAAATCCGGCACCCAAGGGTTGTGCTGGGAGTGGTCTTCCCTCCACCCTGTGCAGGTGTGTCCTGGGTTGCAGTATATAACCACAAGCATGGATTCAATTCCCAATCCTTTGCAATCAGTTGAAGAGGTGTTTCTTCTTTTAACTCCAGGGGATGAGGGGGTGGGGCGTGTCTTCTGTTACTGGGCAGCTGTTAAACCAGCTGGGGCCGTGTTCTTTGTCTCTCCCAGGACCCATCCTCCCTCCAGGGGAGATCTGCTGTCCATGGGCCATCCAGGCTC
Source organism: Cyanoderma ruficeps (assembly GCA_008694505.1). Classification (NCBI taxonomy): domain Eukaryota; kingdom Metazoa; phylum Chordata; class Aves; order Passeriformes; family Timaliidae; genus Cyanoderma; species Cyanoderma ruficeps. The sequence goes on from VZDJ01000033.1 coordinate 5,363,094, forward strand.
ACTGCAGGGCTGAGACAATTCCATCATCCCATGGGGAGAGGCTCCACCCAGGGGGAGGAGCCCAGCATTCCTACCTGGATAAAACCTGGGATTCAGAACACCAGCACAGCCTGTTTGCACTGGATTCCCAGAGGAAGACCAGACCCATCTCACCACCACTGGACCCTTCTACAGGACCATCTCTGCTCCAACAGAACCACATCTGTCACTGCAGGAGGATTTATTTGAACTGCTTCCAACACCTTGACCAACAGGGTGTCAAGTTGTGTCCTGACTCTGTCAGGGTTTCTAGGATTTTTGTTTCTTTGTTTGTTTGCTTGGGGTTTTTTGTACTACTACATTTGTATTTTTAATATTCCTAGTAAAAGACTGTTATTCCTATTCCCATATCTTTGCCTGAAAGCCCCTAATTGCAAAATTATAATAGTTTGGAGGGAGGGGGTTTACATTCTCCATTCCAAGGGGAGTTCCAGCTTTCCCTGGCAGACACCTGTCTTGCCAAACCAAGACAAGGTGCCATCCCACTATCCCAGCAGGAGGCACATTCTCTGCCTGGCCGTGTGTCCAGCTCCCACATTCCACAGGCCTGCTGTGGGACAGGGACAGCTCGTGGTGCTGGAATTGGGCTGGATCCCCACACGCACAGGGAACACCTTCACTCTTGCCCACATCAGCATCTGAGGGGTAACGCGAGCCATGGGCAGCAGCAGGAGATGGGAGGCCAGGAAGGATATCAAAGGGAGTAGGAGGAGGGGTCCAGAGGATGAGCAAAGGGGTTGAGGAAAGCCAAGGAAAAGAAGAGGGTGCCTGGGAGGCTCTCATTTGAAAGCCGAAGGCTCCCTGCCAAAGCAAACAGTTGGACATGGAGGGCTCTCCATGGCTCTGGTTCACTTGGACCATCTGGCATTTATTGAAATTGCCTCCCTTTGTGTTTGCTCCGATGGAGTGGGTTTGTACTCCTGCTTTCTCTCCCTCCTTCCTCCTCTCCCAGGCCAACACGTGGCTTCTGTCCCGCCTTTCATCTCGCACGTCCTCGCAGCCGCTATTGAACAAAGAGCCCCACGGCAGGGAATAAATCCCAGGAGGAATCAGGGATGGGGAGAAAATGCCTGCACATGGACAGCCCCATGCATGGCCCTGCTACCCTCTGTCTTACACACTTCCACTGCTTCCCTTGGCCCTCAGTCTGGGAAGGCAACAGACTGAGAGGAAAGATGGAAAGAGAAATCGGAGCAGAAGTTAAACGGGAGAACAGAAAAGCAGGGAGAAAAAAAAATCCTTCCAAAAGGTGCAATTGCAAAGTGATGACAGGCTGGTGGAAGGGAATTAGCAGAGAAGAAGGCTCTGTTCACCTCCTCCCCTCCCTGCTCTGCTGTGTGATCAGAAAGAAGCCAAAAGAGCCGTTTTGTTGGGAACTTTGGCATCCGCCGCTCTCCCGCAACGAGGGCGAGAGACTGAAATAATCAACATTTTCTGCAGCACAGAGATGCAAACACTCAAATTCACATCTCAACTGACAGTTTCAGTCAAAATACATCCCCCTGACGCTCTTCAGCTAGAAAAGATTCACAGACTCATTTCACGGCAGAGCCTGCAGTCCCAGGCCGCATTACACAGCCGTGCTGCCAGAGTTTGGATTTCCTGTAAGTCAGCAAGAAGCCTCTGAGGCTCGGGATGCACTTCTAAGCCTATTGCATGGAGGAGCAAGGTTTTCCAGTGGTTTTTCAGGAAGCCTGTCCCAGTGGGGGGGAAAAAAAAGCAAAGGACACAAGCAGGAGGGTGGGGAGAGGTTTCCTTTGGTCTGTTCAGCCTCTGGATGCTCCAGAGTCAGGACATCATCCAGCACAAGACCCCATCCAGCAGATTCCCGCCCCTGTTGCTCCTTGCTCTGCTGCCATTCCCCCACTGGGAGGTCTGTGTGGACTCCAAGGATGCAGAAAGGAGCTCTGTGGCTCTGCTGGCACAAATTAGTGGAGCTGAAACTTTAGATCAGTGACAGAGCCTCTTCCTCCTGGGAGCAGTAAATTGCCATGCCGGTCCCTAAAGACCCTCCTTGCCATTAAGTGATTAATGAATTCATTAACACCTCTAGGAACATGGGAAATATGACACGGACAGCCTGCCTAGGCTTTGCAAAGTATTTTTCCTTAGGAACAGCAGAGAAGAGTGGCTAATTAAGCTATATGGCCCATGGCAGCAGTACTACATTTATCCGGAGGGGATGAGCAGAGGGATGAGATTCTGTCTCCTGCTTCTGACCAGCTTTTATTTGACCCATAACGAGATGCTAAAATCAAGGGTTTATTGCTATTATAAACCTTTCATTTGAAGGGGGGAGGGAGAAGGCTTTTTACTGTAATGGCTTTAATGACTTTCCCAGCGTTCCCAGTCCAGAGCTGGAATGGTCTCAGGGTATCTGGAGGTAAGGAAAGGGGAAGGAATTGCACAATGGCCTCTTCAAATCCTACAGAGAGACTTAATTCTTGCCCTAAAGCCACGGTCACATGCTCCAGCCCATTTCCCTGACAGTTTTATTTACCAACTGTAACGTAACCAACAGACCAAACACTCGGGATGAAGTGTGAGCCGGGCTGGGGCTGTGACACCCGCACTAAATCACGGCCGGCATCGCCTCCCGCCGCACCCCGGCAGGACACTCCTGCTGCTCCCACGGCTCCAGCCAGGCTGACAGGAGCCAATCCATCCCTGCCGCAGGAATGACCGTGCCACTGCCCCACGTGTGCTTTGGATCCGTGTCCCAGGTCTGGCTTCCCGTGAAGCCTGGCTGAAGCCTTCCATCACAGCTGCGGGGCAGCCAGGCAGGGCGAGCTCCGGAAGGGATGCCCACATTCCCTGCTTTGAAGGCAAAAATTGCTGCTACTTCCACCTCATTTCCCTTCCTTCATCCTGGGCTTCTTTGTCCCTATGTCCCAGTTTCACAGAATCCCAGAATGGTTTGGGCTGGAAGGGGCCTTAAAGCTCATCCACTGGCACCCCCTGCCATGGGCAGGGACAACATTCCTGAAGTCCAGGTTGCTCCAAGCCCTGTCCAAGGGCACTTCCAGGGGGAAGTGGGGCAGGCACAGCTTCTCTGGGCATTTGCTATATTGTTACGGACAATGCTGGTTTCACCCACCAATGACTGCAGGAATTCCTTTCCGTAACCCAAGTGGGACAACTTCCCTTCAGCCCAGAATGGCACAGAGAGTTGAGACTGGCTTGTGCCTTTCCCAGTCCCTTGGGAGCACAAGCTTGGGCTTCTTCACTTCCAGAACAAGCTGAGGAAGACCGCCAGAATCCAAGGGGACAAGAGATGCTCTGTACAAAGCACTTTTACCGCTTGAAAGCAGTGGAGGTGGCTGGGAGCCACCAGGATTTCCTGCAGGTGTAGGGGCTTCAGGAAATTTGAAAACTGGGGAGAATCAGGCAGGAAAGATGACTCCGTTTTAAAGGCAGTAAATTGGAGAGAGCTCAGAGAAAGCCCCTACGAAGATGAAAGGACAGCAGGTATTGATTTACGTAGGAAGATCAAAAGAGCTATATTTGTATATAGTAGTTTAGCTAAGTGATGACTAAGTGTTTAACGGGAAGGGTTTGAAGGACACAAACCCAGAGAGGGTTTGTGCAGTGAAGGAGCTGAATAGGAGCAGTGGGGTGGGAGAAAAGAATGGCAAAAGAGGCAGAGCCCAGCTGCCTGCAGATGTTTTTTGGCAGGGGGATGCGAGCAGTCCTGCCAACACCCAGCCCCAAGACACACACGGTTTTCCAAAAGCTTTCCAAACCCCATCCTGCATTTTGCTCACTGCAAGTCCACCTCCAGTCAGCCCATGCCATGCCACAGCATCCAGGAGCACAGGGAAGGTCCTCGAGGGGGCCCAGGGTGCCCTCACAGCCCACACGGAGAGTGACTCCAAGGTGACTGAACCTCTGAGTGCTGGGAGCCCTGTGATTGCCCTAACTCACACAATGCCCCAGGACAGAAACAGAAACAACCCTACATCTCAAACTCACTTCTGAGGACCCCACTGTCCTTCTCCATCCACTCCAAGGCCGAAGGAATTCATCTCCAGTTGCTGAACTTGCTTAAATATGACTGAAGCTATTGCTTCCTTCCTGGGAATAGTGTTTGAAAAGATTAACCTGAGTATAGCACAGGACCTCATCCATCTGCAGACTCTGGTGACACCCCTGACTGCAGAGGATCTGCCCCATTCTGCCCCACCTCTGCTGGGTTACTCCAGATTTCGGGGGTGAAGGATGGGACCGCAGCCAGAATAGCAAAAAACTCTTCTGTTCCTCGAGGTAATTCAGGCCCAGGTGGGGAAAAGCCAGTTAAAGTGACTGTAATGAGTGATTTAGCCTCAGCCTCCCTCTGCAGGGTTGGCACGTGTCTCCCTTGTGCTTCCAAGAGCAGAGCCAGGAGCGTTTCTGACACCTTGGGAATCCTCCATGGAGAAGAATCCTGAGTGCACAGGATAGGCAACACAGAGTAACCCCCCTGGGCTGTGCAGGGCTGCACAGGGAAGCATCTGGGGGCCACAAGCTTTATTAAACTGCTGAATTTTTAAGTTGCCTCATAGTCTGGAATTACTCTGCTCAAGGCTGAGCAGCCCACCCGAGCAATGCCAATCCAGCCCTCTAGAGAAGACATGGAGAAGGGAGAGGGAAAGACAAGCAGGAGAGAGGGAATCTGATAAGAGAGCCTGATTGAATCCCTCTGTCATTACCTGGGACACCCTGAAAACTTTATGGCCTCACTTCATAGCCTGAGAGTACCCAGAAAAAAAGCTTTTGCTCCAGAATCTGGAGGGACATCCAGGCAGTTTAGATCGATTCCGGTGCTCTGCTCTCTGTCCACATCATTCAGCATTTTATCCACCATTTGCTGGAGTGATTCTCTTGGCTGGCAATGTTTATAGACAGCAGAAAGGGAGGTCACGAGTAAGTAACGATGAGAACAGGGCAGGTCAGAGTGTGGGTTAAACGAGCCCACGTACCAGGGGCAGGATTCATGGCCCCTCACACAGCCCCTAAATACATTTTTCTCACCTTCTCCTATCAAGTGTCAACAAGATCTGCTCCAATCGAGGGCCCCTTGATCCGTGTGGCCGAGCAGGGATTCAGGAGGATAAACATCCACACGTGGCTGGAAGGGGTGACAGCACACAGGGGTGTTTGGCTCAGCCAGACACAGTCACTTGACCACAGGCTGCTCACCCCGCCCCCCTCTTCACTGCTGAGGTGCATCACTGTGGAAAAACGGAGTCTGATGCAAGCCAGTGCAAGATAACACCTCTGGGAACCAGGAATGCAAATGACAGCTACTTCCAATGTGAGAGATTACCTCAGAAAGCACTGAGTGCAGCAGGACTAAAGATGCTGTCCCTGGACTAAGTGAATATTCATCCAAGCAGGGACAGGAACCAGGATCTCACTGGACATTTGCATTTTTTTCTTCTCTTACCCTGTATTTCCCCCTATTTCACCCACATTCGCATGACTTTATAGGAAAAAACAACTCCCATCCAGCATTTTTGAGGCTGTGAGAGCCCTTGTGCAGAGCACAGCACAGCTCTGGGTTTTTAGAGCTTTTCCAGGAGATGTGGGGTGTCCTCACAGGGAGGGGAGGCCTTGGGGAGCATTTAAAATGATTCCATAGGCACAGCTGAGAGCTGGAAAAATTCTGAACTCGGCTCAGCTTCCTCAGTTTGCCAAAGGCTTGCTTAAAACGATCCCAAGATGTCTAGGCATCAACATGGAAATATCCTGGCTTGCAGGGGACTTCCCAGGATTTTGACAAGAAGATGATGAGCTTCAATGCCTGGAAGCTCAGGTCAGATAAATCCCAAAATACAGTGCAATTTCCCTGCAGGGAGGGACACTCACGAGGGTGTGGATCCTCCTCCTTGGATGCTGCTGTGGTAGATAACTCCTTTCCAGCCAGGCTTTAATCCAGCTCCTGGAGACAGGAGCAGCAGGAGCAGGGCTGGATGGCTCAGGGCATCCCTCTGTGCCCCTGCTCCCTTCCTTGTCCCTTCAGTCCTGACAAGAACAGGAAATTCTGGGTAATCTGCTGCTCAGCCTCGCACTCCCCATGAAGCTGCAGTCCAATCTCACTCCCCAAGACCTCAGGAAGGAATTAGTTGATTTATTTTCCTTCCCCAGCTCATTTGGCCCGGCAGATGTTGCTTGCTCGTTCTTTTTGTTATCTCCTCACCTTCCTCGGAATGGTCAGAGATGGGCTTGGCTGGAGCCACCACAGCCAGGGTTTGTGGGTGTGCCAGGAGTGGGGGTCACCTTCTTCTGTGCCCTTTAGGATCAGTTGGTGCCACCTCGCCCAGTCATACGGGGTTTCCGTGACGTTTAGTGACGATGGTGGGCACCAGACACAGAGTTCATAGCCTGGACAGCACATCCTTTGGTCTGTCAGGCGATCCCACTACTCAGACCCTTCCAGGCCTGCCCAAATAAACATATGTAAGAGTTGAAATCCAATCTCTGCCCTGCCCTGTCCCCTGGAAAACTCTTTGATGAGTAAGCCCATTAGGGGAGGAGCAAATCCCCTGGAAATGTCACAGCTGATCTCTGCTGACCTTATCAAAGTGCAGGATCAATACACTGACCTGTTCGGAGCAGGAAACCTTAAGCAAAAGCCAAAGAGAAGCAATTAAAGCAGAATTTCAAGAATGGGAGGGGAGGGGGGGATGGAAAAACCCCTATTCTTGCTCTGAAGAGTGAAAAACAAATGAGCCAAAAGGAACCGCGATGCTGAGAATTATCATCTACATAATTAGTATTTGATAAAGCAGGAAATAAAACACAACATCCATTCATCATGCTGACAGCTGCAGGACCACGGTGCCAGGCTCTGGGGAGAGGGGGGTTGTGCCTTCAGCACTGCAGGTACCAATGATCACCTCCAGCTCAGGAGCATGCCCTGGGACATGCCAGGGGCTGGGCTGGAACATGCCAGGTGTGATCCTGTGCTCTGGGCTGCCTGGATTTGAAGGGTGGAGAACAATCGGTCTTGGGGACAGCCAAGGAGCTTCCAGTGAGTCTGGGACCTCAGGCACACAGGGACCTTCAGGCAGCCTAGAAGGATAAAGTGACTTTCCTGACGCCTGGAACTCGACCAACTCCCCCCTCATGGCTGCAGCCGTCCCTGCCCTATCCCTGTCCAGTTTGAGCTGGACAAACCATCACCATTTTGAACACCTCATCCTATCCTGGGAGGTGGCAGAGCCATTTCAAACAGCCTGGAGCCAGCCTGCCTTGCAGGATAATTATGGACGGGGGCAAGGAATGGGCCTGGGTATCCAAGGAGATGCAGCCAAAGGATTTCTGGTCCAACACAACCCATCTCAGCTCCTCTAAACCAAAACCAGCACCTCCCCTCTGTGGGTCTTCTGATTTTCCATAAGATGCGGGAGTATTTTCCGATAAACTCGTTATTAACCTTTCCATGAAGAGGGCAATGCACACTGAAGAGGCTCCAGAGTGCAAAGAGGAGCTGTGGTTCCCACAGAGGACAATTTAAAGGAGCAGGTGACAGAAAGAATACTAAACAAAATCAAAGAGAGGGAAATTAAAAGGTAAATCACTTGTAGGACATCTAGAGCAGCTCTCTCTACAGGGCTTTGCCCAAAGGAGAGATATTTTCCTTTCTCTTTATAGCAGTTTTTAAGATTTACCTTTCCCCACGAGGGTGAACACGAGGCATTTGAAGGCAGCTCAGGGACAAAACAGGCAGGAGCCAACCTTGCCTTTCCTGACACGAAGGGCTGAGTCCCTGCTGGCAGCACCACACCTCCACCCTGCTGGGCTGGGCTGGGGCAGGGCTGTGCCCAGCTCCAGACTGCCCAGACAGAGCCCTGTCCATCTGCTGAGGCAGAGCCTTTCACTGGAAAAACACAAAAGAATTCCCCTGAGTACTGCAGGTGCCCCAATTCCCACGTGAATCATCTCACCACCAACCAGAGGCTGCTGTGAGGGGCAGGAAGAGCTCTGGTCCCAGCCCTTCCTCCTTCCCTCCCTTTTTATTTCCCATCCCCTCCAATTTCATCAACTTCTTTTGCTGGCTGGTTCTTCCTAATCTGACCTCGTTAACCCACCACAGGCAGGATCTCAGCTCTCCAGCTGACCACCTTTTCCCAGCACAGACAGAGCCCTCTGAACAATGTCTTTGGGAGGCTTTTCAAAAGAAAAACAAACAAAAAAAAAACCCACCAGCAATCAAGGCAAGTCTCTGCTGTCCTGGGGAATTCTCTGTGCACTGAGAGCCTCATCAAACCAGGGGAAAGAAAGCAACAGCAAATTTAACAGTGCCATCCCAGCAGCCACAGATGGCTGCAGTTCCTAAATAAGCATTACATTAGTGCAAAGGAGAGGGGAAAGAAAAAAATTAAAGGAAGAAAGAAAAATATAACAGCTGTATCTTAAGCCTGGAGGCTGATGCTAAATCTACATTTGTAGATGCTTTCAGCACTGGCAATAAAAGTCAAGTTGCTTCCACGTTAAAGGGGCACTGCTGAGTGTTTTATGCAGCATCCTCAACCTGCTGATCGTTTGGTGGGAGCATCCTCCAGCTGTCCAGCAGGATGGGGACCTGGGAAAACAGAAGGAGATGTGTCCACAGAGGAAAGAAATGGGGGAAAGCATTAATATTTAATGGAGTGTTTTACACTGCTTTGAATGGAGTGTTCTGCTACAAAAAAACACCAACAAAAACCAAACAAATACAAAAATCAATAGTGCACAATGGCCCTCAGTGCACTGACAGAAACATCATTCGCCCTCTCGTCACTGCTGTCACGTTAAAACCACAGCTCCAACAATTTCCCCAGCCTGGAATTCTGCTGGGTGGGCAAAACAGAGGAAAAAGAATTGGGGCCCTTGACTTGAAATTTTGACCCCTCCAAAGCAGAGGAAACCTCACTCCGGAAGCAGGAGCTTAGGTGGGGCTCATGGAATGAATCAGAGAATTACAGAATGGATCAGGACCCCAGAACTCTTTGGGTTGGGAGCGACCTTAAAGCCCATCTCATTCCACCCCCTGCCATGGGCAGGGACACCTTCCACTGTCCCAGGTTGCTCCAAGCCCCGTCCAACCTGGCCTTGGACACTGCCAGGGGTCCAGGAGCTGACACAGCTTCTCTGGGCACCCTGTGCCAGGGCCTCACCACCCTCACAGGGAAGGATTTCTTCTGTATATCTGGGATAAATTTCCCATCTTTCAGTTTGAAGCCATTCCCCCTTGTCCTGTCACACCATATGTTGTCCCCAGTCCCTCTCCAGCTCTCCTGGAGGCCCTTTGGGCACTGGCAGGGGCTCTGAGGTGTCCCTGGAGCCTTCTCCTCTCCAGGTGAGCACCCCCAGCTCTCCCAGCCTATCTGAAGAGCAGAGAACCTCCAGCCCTTGGAGCATCTCTGTGACCTCCTCTGGAGTCTCCCCAGCAGCTCCAACATCCTTCTGATGCTTTGAGCCCCAGGGCTGGGGCAGCTCTGCAGGTGGGGTCTCACCTGAGTGGGGCTGAGGGGCAGAATCCCAATCCCTTTCCTGCTGCCCACGCTGGGGGATCAGCCCAGGGCATGGGGGGAGCACAGTTGGGTCACACTGAGCTCCTCACCCCCCACACCCACAAGTCCTTCTGCTCAGGGCTCTCCAGGGAAAGCTTGCTCCCAGCTGAGGGGATCCTGGAGATTTTTCCCCATGATCTGGGAAGGAAACCACGAGTTTGGTGCCAGCAAAGGGCACAGTTGATACAAACATTGGAAGAGCCGTGCACGGTGACATGACTGGGCCTCCAACATGGTGCAAGGGCAGCACCACAGCCCTGAGTCACTTCTACACTCATGGCTGTGCCCACCCTGCAGCCAGTTCAGCCCAACGCTGACAGGAGCCTTTTCCTGAGGCAGAGTCTGTCCATGGAGGGGCGGGAATGCTGAGGATCAGCTGTGGGAGCAGCCCAGGCAGCTCCCCAGAGATGCACCTTCATAAACAGAGACACCCAAACCGCTGCCCATCCCAAAGCTCCGAGCTCAAGTGACACACATGTGTGTGTGTGTGTGTGTGTGCTGTCTGGGATGAGGGCCCTTGCAATCTCACACATCTTTCCCTCTCCTTTGCTTTCTAATGGTCTAATTTCCCTCATGTTTCCATCAGTCTATGACAAAATACAGAATAAGCTCCACCACGTCCGAGCTCTGGAGCCTCCTGCCTCCTCTGGACCTGCTCAGCACTTGTACCACATTCATTTTTTTTTATTACACTATTAGAACAGCGATGTCCTCTAAGCTGCTTGGCTTCTTCAGCAAGCCATGGCTGCTCCCTCCCTCGCAAACACTGCAGATTATTCCTGCTTTGCTGTCATATTCCCTCTCCATCCCTGAATTAGCTACGCCAATTAATTACCGGCCCCTGGGACTGCTCTTAGAGCACAAGCCCTGAGGCTGAGGAGTGAAAGGGATGTTATTACACAAGTGAGCAAGGTTTGGCTGCTCTTACCTGAGCTCTCTCAGGATTTTCCATCAGAACGCTGATTTCCTGCAAGAGGAACAACTCACCTGGGCATGTCAATGCCAACACGTTCTTGTTTCTAAACAAAAAATTACCGGAGTGTTTTGACAACATCAAAACATCATGTTTCATTATTTTGAGGGCATGAAATACTTTGATATTAATTCTAAAGCACCTTTTCACTTAGAAGTTTCTCTTGTTATCCAATTGCTTTAAATGCCAAAATCAACTCAATATATGTAAACAATTTTTAATGGTTTCACAGGGACATGTCAGGACAAAAAATGCATTTAAATTAAACTCCGTACTTTTCCCTGAAATGGGAAATGCAGTTCTTGCTTAGGTCTGGACACGAGTGCATCATCTTGGTGGAGTCTGATGTAACTGAGAGAACCCACCCAGGGGGGATGGACAACGGGGCTAACAGGGAGTGCTGGAGGGCATGGAAAAATCCAGGCTGAGCCAGGAGAGGAAAGAGGCAGAAGGATGAGCTGGGAACAATGCTGCAGGCCAGGGAAACATGAATTTGGGATGCCAGGTGGAGTATTTGCACCTGGGCCAGCTTTCAGGGAGTTTGGAATGGGAATGGAGAAGCTGCCAAAGGAGGCCATTTCAGAGCTCTCATTTCAAGGACAACCCACAGAATCCTTTAAAATCCCATCAATTGGTGAAAAACCCAGCCTGAAATTTCCTTCCCTCTAAAGCAGACTCCCTGCTGGGCCAGTGCAGAGCTGCATCCTGGTGGCATCACGGGGAGATCTGGAAACATCATCTCCATCATTCCAAGCTCCTCTGAGCCTGGATCACCGGAGAAAGCAGATCAGTGCTGAGTGCCTGGCTGGGAGAAAAGCTGGAGCCATGCTCTGAAGCACATTAATTGCTTATTAATTAGCCCATTCATCACGGTGACACCCTTGTCTGCATTCCCAGCGGCACCCTTGCCGTTGGCTGGGACCATCACGCTGCTTTGGTAACCTGAGATGCTTCTGCTGCCTCACCTCAGACCCTCCTGCAGCCAAAAAGGTGGAAAATAAACCCCAAACCCCCACACCTCCACGAGAATCTGAATGACAACACGGCAGGTTGGAAACCCACCCCTCAATGGCCGCAGGGAAATGCAGATGGGAGGGGGCTTCCAGGACAAGGGTGCTCCCAAGCCCTCCGAGTTTGGGATTCGTGGTACAATTTGCAAAGTGTCATCTTACAGAGCCCATCCAGGGCTTTGCTGCAGCTTCCCACAGGCAACTGCAGGTTCCCATTAAATCACAGAGAGCTGTAAACCAATCACCAGGGAAAATTTCTGTTCCATCACCGGTGCTTTTTCTTTATTTCATTATTTATAGCACTCTCTGATTTCCAGCAACTTTTTTATTATAAAAAAAAAATTATTTTCTTTGTCTGAAAATTGATATAAAAAGAAATCCATCTCTCAGCCGTCATTTCTCTTAATGATGTTTACATCAGCAGATGGGGAAAAAATCACTTTTTAAAGAGAATTTATTACCCGCTGACCCAAAGCTTTCCCATACATCACTGTGCTTTCACAAAGTTAGTTTCCACAGCAACATGATGTAACTCTCCAGCGTGTCTGGGAGCTGCTGATGTTAACTCTTCCATCCCTATCCATATTTCTTTGTGATGGGATACCTTGGCCACATGGACACCTCAAAACTGGATGATCTCCTGAGATTCCAATCTCCTGAGTTGGAAGGGACCCGCAAGGATTATCCAGCCCTCAACTCCTGGCCCTGCACTGATGCCCCAAAAATCCCATCCTGTCCCTGAGAGCGCTGTCAAAATGCTCCTGGAACTGTGGCTCAGGAAGAACTCTGGCTCTGGGAAAGCCCAGGCTCAGGAATGCTCTGCAGACAGGGACATCTTTAAGTTGTCTCCTTTAATGAGACATCAAGAACAGCTTCAAGCAAGAGGGAAAGGCTGCGGGTGTCCCAGGGAAAGGAACCAGATGGACAGGGGTAGCACAGGAGGAAGGAGATGGATGTCTGGAGATGCTCACCACAAAAATCATGGAAGGGCTGGGGTTGGAAAGGTCCTTAAAGATCATCCAAGTCCCAAGGGCAGGAACACCTTCCACTAGACCAGGCTGCTCCAGGCTGGCCTTTTCACCAGGGTAGCTGAACTCAGGTGTATCACCAGGCCCAGCAGGAGCCCTGTGAGGGATCTTCCTCCAGGCCCATCTTGTCCAGCACCAAGGCCAGACGCCAAGAGAATCTGGGAACAAAATATAATACAGGGTTATTCAGAAAAAAGGCTTAGTGAAGATGGACAGGCACTTAAGTCTTCAAAATGGTGATGAATCCCTCTGGGGTGAGCTCCTTGTGCTGCGGTTCATCTCTTCAGTGAAACTTGGAGTAGAAACACGCAGAGAGGAGACCGTCCATGGCTCTGAGGGACCACGTGTGTGTGAACAGCTCCAGAGCTCTCTCCAGCAGCACAGCGCACAGACAATGAGCACAAGAGCAACCAGCACCAGCACCCTGAGGAGGGAAGGGCTCAGCACAGCACCAGGAAACTCTCCAATGCTCTGGCTCCAGGCTTCGGTCCCACAGCTCCAGCCCAGCTGCAGGCCCGGGTGGATTTAGCAGCAAATCTGGCCTCTCAGCAATCAAGGTTCAGCTCCAATAGAGACAGTTGCACCTATCACTGCATTTATTGATTGCCGGGATGTTGATAAACAATTGATTTTTTCCTGCAAATGTCACCTGGAAGGAGTTTTATGCCTCTCTCTAGTGGGAGTGAGCAATAGCAGGAGCCTAACAAACACAGAGAACACAAACTATCTCCTGCCAGGGCAGATAATTCCTGCTAGCAAACAGCTGAGTAGTAGAAAGAAGTTGCTTCTGCTGGGATTCGGGAGTTTACTGTGGTCAGAGATGGGAAAAGCATTTGCTCAGTGCTTTGGCTCAGATATCAGTGTGTCACTTTGGCACCTTATCAAAGGAATCCAATATCTCCAGCCCCTTGGCTTGAGCCAGTTACAGAGCAATAAGTGATCCACCTGAGGAGAGATGGCAATCAGCTCTCAGCACAGGCCTGCCAGAGATCAGAGACCAGAGAGAAAAAGGCTGTGGGACCGTGGGAGGCATGTGACAGCCCCCAGAGACAAACTGTGCCGAGGGGAAAGCAGCCCCAGGAGAGCCTGGTTAGGTGAACGTCACACAGACAGCTCTGGAGTCAAAAAACAACCAGGCATTTCAAGGGGACAGGAGAAATTCAAGTTCCCTGCATCTGTGGCTCCCTGAGAATCGGTGCCATATATCAGATTAGAAACCAGAAATCTGGGAGCAAAATGTAATCCAGGCATTGGGGTCCTTCAGGAGAAGGGGACCATGTAATTCACTTGTCCCTAACTTGGGAAAACTTTAAGTAGCATTCACAAGAGACAGCAAAGCAAAAGGGCAGACTGGAAACCAGGTCCTGGCAGCTCTGGTCTCCCCAGACATCCTTGGATACTGCAAAGCTCTGCTGTGAGAGTTCTCAAGGAATTCCAAGTGTCCTGTGGATCTGTATTTCCCTCTGGACACCAGCACTGTGTGTGCTGTGCGACAGATCACTGACATTGCACTGCCAGGGTCTACAGAGGCAGAACTTCCTCCTCAACTTCCTTCTGCTCTCCCTTCAGCACTTCTTTAAAAACCACACAGTGGCCAGAAAACATCCCCAACACGCACAGCATGAAAGGTGCTTCAATATTTGTTCCCCACAGCCTGGAAGGATGGAGGGAATCCCTGTGCTAAACCACTTCTCACCTTTCCCAAAGCACAGAGCTTTCCCCAGCCCCACAGCTTCCTCAGTAGCACCAAAAAAAAAAAGGGCAGTCCTTGTCCTGGTCTGCCTGAATAAAAGGATTTGTGGAATTTAAAGGTGTTTTCTGAGTCTCCACCCATAACTGCACTTTGGCTGGCGTGTCAGCTGTGTGCTCATCCCCACAATAATTCATCAGCAAACACCAACAGCTTTGGGAAAGCTGACTCAGGAGACTGAGACCTTATTTAGCCAAAAACACTCGCTCTGATTGATTTTTTTTCCTAAAAACAATTTAAGCTTCCTTTTCTGCATTCTGTGTGGCAGCTCTTGCACAAGTTAAAATCTCCAGCAAAGCCGCTCTGTGCTAAGAGGCATCAGCTCTGCCAAAAAATGATCCAAGCCCCATTTGCAGTGATATGAGCATACATTGATGGGGTTACCATCATTATCAGAGATCAGACACAGGATTAGGATCATTATCAAATCAGCCTACCCATGCCATTTCCTCCACTTATCTCAGAATCCTTGAGTCTACCAGACGATGTTGACCTTTACATCAAAAAATGTCGAGCAGCCTATTTATTGGACAGCTCCAGATTTGATGACCAAGAAGGAGCAAGCATTTCCAGCAGCGGCTCCCACCGCCATCAGCAGGATCCAGGAGCTCCAAAATGCAGGGAACTGGCTGCAGGCTCGTCGGAATAGTCTGTTTGATTGAAGGAGATGTACTGATCGATCGGGCAGCCAGTCAGGGAGAATTTCTAGCCGAGGCTGGGCGTGTCCCACTTTAGGGACAGAAAGCGAGCAGGCCAGAAGCATCGCAGTGAGGGGACAAACTCTTCTAATTAATTTACAATTTAACTACTTTATACATTTCTACAGAGGTTTAGAGATTGGCTACAGAGGTCGCCACCTCTCAACCTGGATGGTGGACATGACCATCAATCATTTCTTCTCTCAGAGGAGAAGAATGCAAACATTCTAAGAATACACATTGTTTACATCAAGGCTGCGTGTGAAACTTNCAACAACCCTGGCCCATGGAATGAGGGGAGCTCGGGATTGAGCTGGCAGTGGGAAGCCTCAGCAAAACCACACCCTGTGGAGGACCAGGGCACGGGGCTTGGAAATGGGCCACAGCCCTTCTCCTGCTCAGGCATCCTGTAAGAGAAACTGCGATGGGTGCAGGACCCTGGAGCGGGATGCGGATGTGTGTCCCACAGCAAGGACAATCCTTTCCCAAAACTTCCCACAGCCATTGTGTAGGTCAGGCTAAGGCTCAGCTCCAGGTCCCACAGTGACATGAGACAGTGAAAATGACTCTGTTGGAAAGAGAAAGCCAGGATACACAACCCGTGACTGTGACTGGAGCTCTGGTGGGAGAGCAGTAGGAACACCCCCACACATGCTCCCAAGGCTTTGGGATGCCAGCATCCAGCCACTCCAGCATCCAGGCAGGATTTTCCCAGGATCACCTGTCCTTCCTCAGACTCAACATCCCATTTCCAGCAATCCTGAGGTCTCACACCTTACCCACACTGCCACAGAGCAGGGGCCACTCAAGGCCTTGCCACCCACACTCTGCATCCTGGGCTGCTCCTGCTCCTTCCCGGCCTTTCCTCACAGGATTTCTGCTGGAGGGATCAGCCATTGAACTCGGCCCCAGAGTCCTGCCCTGCTCATGCAGAAGTCCCCCTGGAGTCCAGAGGAACATAAACCAACCCCAGCTGCTCTCTGCTGTCACAGCCTAAGTGCATTAATGTCTTTTTATCTCCGTGGGGGCACCGTGGCCGCCCCCTGTTTCCATGCAATTGGTGTTAATAAAATCTCTCTCTGCAGAAGTGACAAGGGAAGGCTCCACTTCTCTTGGCAGATTTTATCTGCATTGAAATTGAAGAGCAAGCCTTGTGTTCCATAAACCCCTCTGTTGATAGCTCTCATCTGCGACCCTCCTCCGAGACCAGCTTCGGGCTGATTATTCCCGAAGAAAACATCTCTATAAGGCAGCCCTCAGCTCTGGCTTGCAATCAGCAAGTCAGCTCTGAAACACTTCTTTCAGCCAGCTTAGGTAATTTTCACTGCAAAATTAAAAGGAAAAATTGTCCAGAGACAAAACATTACACAGAGCACATGGGAAATAAGATCCGGAATAGATTTGGAGTTGTGGCCAAAATCTGGTTAGTTTGGATTGAGGTGGGAGCTGTGAAGCAGCAGCTGGAGGGAGACCCGAGGAAATTAAAGCAGGTGTTACAGCTTCCTTTCCTCCTCAGCACACGTGGGTGAGGGGGGACAGGAGCTCTGAGCTGTAGCTGAGCCCAGGTGTCCAAGCTCCATGGAAAGTCCTAAGAAAATAGGTGGGAAAGAAGAGAAGAACCAGCTGAGCAAGGAACACACCTGAGTGGAAAGCCAGGGGCTTTGTGCCTGCTTCCAGAAGCAGGAAGGTGGGAGGAGCAACTCCAGTCTTAAAGATCCTGAGGGGTGCAGAAAACTGGCGGCACGAAAAGGCAGGAAAAGGGATGCTGAGGAGAGCCAGGTAGCAGCATCCCACCAGGATGCCATGGAAATCAGGTCTGTATTCCCTCCCATCCCCACAGATATGCATCAAACACGTGTGTGTGTCCACTGCGGTGCTGGGGGCAATGCTGTACCCCGTGTCCCACCTTAGTTAAGCCTGGATGGCCAAGTGAAGCCCTTGAGCCACTTGGAAATTCTTCTGGAAGTATTTCACTGGAGCCTTGAAGGTCTAAAGGCCAAGGAAAGCCACGCTCCCACTGGCTTCTCCCATCTCCCAACACCTTCCTTTTCCTGTCTACAGAAGAACTTCAGCATGCTCAGATTTTCCTCCTTGCTCTTGAAATCCCAGATTCGTCTGGTGTGTCTTTGGTTTCACACGGCCTCTCCCCAATAAATCACTCATTCAGTTCTAGATGGATATTAAACATTATGCTCCTTATCTGCACAAGCTGCTGCTGAGCCCAACTGGATCTGTCCACACCAAATGGAGAGAAATTATGAATGTGCTTCATCAGTCAAGGAAGGGAAAGTGATAGCAGTGAGGAGAGACAGTAAATAAGAAAAGCATCCACTGAGTATCTCCAAAGTAAATCAAGTTACGGGAACAATTAGAGGAAATAGAGATTTTGTCTGCAATTACAGTCCTCTTGCTTCTCCCATCCACAAAGACAGTAATGCAGCATCAAAATGAAGAACTGACTTGCATCTTCAAAGTTTCAGATTTTTTTTTTCCCAGCTGGGAGAACAAGTTTGAATCTCTTTCTCTCCTCCCCTATCGAGCCAGCTCTACTGAACTCAGCTCTAACTTGAATATTCAATTCAAAATCAGGGCAGAGCTGGGGGTACTGATGAAACCCAGCCAAGATCCCCCCACCCACAGGTTCTGCAAAGATTTTTGCAGGAGGCTTTGGCCAGAGAGCAAATGAATGCAGCCCTGAAGCCCCTTGTGCTCAGCCAAGCACAGCTGGAGGAATTCATTAACCATTTTCCCAGGGCATTTTTCCTAAGTCCAGGTTGTAGCAGGTGAACCACTCTATGCCCAGTCTGTGTTCAAGCCATGACAATAACGATTTCCTGATATTGAAAAAGAATAAAACCTTAACTGGCCCCATCTAATTGGTCATGGAAGGCAAACAATTATAGACTGGGATCCAGAAGGCGGCGAATCATGCAAGTTTTACAATTAATCTAATTAATAACCTTCTATTAATTCATTGCTGTCTCTTAAGAGGTAAAAAGGAGAGGTGTGGCTGCTGTGGATGGCGACAGAGCCCAGCAGCTCTGCCAACCCCAGGGTGACAGCTCGACCTTGCGAGTGTCACTGCTTCCCGGGAATTCTGCTTCCAAATCCCACCCCTGCTGTGAGCCTGGCGGGAAGGAGCAGCCCCCCTCGGAGATAAGAAGTGACAATCGGTGCCCAAGAGCCCTGATGTGCTGGGACACGTGGGGACAGAAGCCAGGACAGAAGGACACACCTCCCTGCGAGGCGCTGGAGCGGAGCAGCCCAGCGGGGTCCTGCCTTCAGCCAGGACAATGCCCTTGGAATGCTCTCCTGCCTCTTAAAATCTTGTCTGCCTCGAGCTGCCTGCAGCCCTTTCCATCCTGGCCCAAGTCAAACCCTGGGCAGAGAAACACAAAGTGCAATAAACATCGATTTTGCCCTCAGTGTGGAGTCTGTGCAGGGTTCATTGGGCCTTTTCATCCCCGGGTATGGATTTTTTCACGTCGCAGGTGTGAGATGGAGACTCCTCACCTAGTCCAGCTTGCAGCAAGGGTCTGACTCCCCACAAGACCCCACATTTGAAGGAGCAGGAATAAACTGAGTTTCTCACACTGCAGCCAGAATGAAAGCAATGGCTGGCCGAGGTGGCTCTGCCTGGAGAGGATCCCAAACCCTGGTCCAGGTAAGACCTTCCTCCCTCAGCACCACAGCCTGGGCTCCACCCTCCTCTTCCTACCTGCCTACAGTCTCCTGTGCCTTGGTCTAAGTCCCAGTGGGATAACACAGGATCTCACATCCCTGCCTCATTATCCTAATCATTCTAATCACCTCATTAGGCACCTCACAGCTACTCCAGCACCAGCTTGTTGAGGACAGGGGTGAGGTTGCCTTTCCCACCATCCAGCTCATCTTGAGAGCAGGACAGGGACAATCCTTCTGGATATGCAGAGAGTCTCAAGAAGGCAGAAAGAGAAAAGTGGCTAAAAATCAGGGATATTGCAGTAAATAATGCAGGATTGGACACGCATGGCAGTGCCAGCCTCTTCCCTAGCAGACCTCTCCGTCCTAATAAATGCGTCCAGTGAAAATAGGGACGGAAATTAAAACAGAATTGCTGTCCTGCAGGAGCAGGGGAGAGCTTTTATAGCTTTCCCTCTCAAAAGTCAGACAAAAGGTCGGCAATTCGTAAAATTTGTAAAACACAGACAAAAACAACCAAACAACAACAAAAACCCCAAAAACAAACAAACAAACAAACAAACAAACAAAAAACCCCACCCACCACACAATAGAGAAGGAATTTGATCCGAGGATTATGATGCTCCAATCCAAACCAAGCAAATTTCAGCTTCTCTGAAAGTCCCACACAGCAACTGGGGCTTCTAATTTGAAAAGAATATTTCAAACAGCCCAAATTTGCTGCCTTTTTCTTTCATTCTTTATTTCTTTTTTTTAATCAAATGAGAAAATTAATTTTTAAAAATCCTCCCTGGGAAAAAAAAAGCAGGTTTTCAGGGGAAAGCAGCTGAAATGAAAAATTCTCTTGCAGGTTTTCTCTGAAGAGGAAAAGGCATTTTTCACTGAAATGGATGGAATCTGTTCTCTTTCCTGATGAAAGGGAATTATGCTTGTGGACAAATCCCTGCAAAGAGGACAACCCATGCCAGGGCACAGAGCATCTCCAGGCTTTCCCCCGAAACCTGCCCTGGCAGAAACCCTCCAGAGCTGCATTGGCTCCCAACTGCAGCTTTCATTTAAAGCAAAGAATTCAACTCAACTCAAAACAAAACTCTTCAATTTGGATTTTTCCCAGTGGCTTTGCTGTGGTTTTGAAAGTGAAGCTAAAATCAACAATTACAGAAATTGCTGTGCCTGTGTAACAAGCACAGCAGTGGAAAATTCCCATCCCGCTCTGGACTCAAACTCAGAGCAGATCCTGCTCACAGGATCGGCTTTGAAGAGCCAAGTGAATTTTCCTCCGAGTTACCAGGAAGCACTGCTGAAATATCCCCTGCTGGAATGAAACCCACCCTGATAACATCCAGCAAAGTCCCACCCTTGAAAGGGATCATGATTTGCCCTCCCAGACAAGGCAGTGGTGCCCTACTAGTGCAGAGCCTTGTCCCTGGAAGTGCTTAATTCCATATGCTTCAGAGGATAGAAGAGAAAAAAAATAATTAAAAGGCCCTTAATGCATCTGGCCAATTAAATAAAGCTGTAAATGGCAAGGAAATAATTCCTTGCTGACCCCTGCAGCAATCAGCTGCTGACCTGCAGCATGAGAATTGATTAGCCCTATCTTAGCGTGCCTTGTATAACTACAAATGTTATTATTGGCCATAAAATCATCCAGCCCTTTATGCAGCCCATTGGTGGCATTTGGCTCCCTGACCTCCCCAGCCGTGAATTTTGCCTGCTGGAAGGAGCAGCCCTGGGCTGGGAAAAGCCTTTCTGTGCATCCCCGTGGAACTGGGAGGTGGTTTCCCATGGTGGGCAGCACTGTCCCAGTTTGCCCCAGCCCAGCCCTCGGTAAATTCGGTGCAGTGAGGGGTTAAGTGCCCAGGATAAGCTCAGCCCTGCAGCTCTGAGCTGCTGCTGTTGGCCTGGCCTTGGGGGGCAGGGAGAGCCCAGGCTTCCCTCACCCCCTCTCACTCCCTGAATAACACGGCTGGCAGCACCAGGCTGAGTGAAATCCTGCCCTTCTCCCGAGAGACAGCAAGGCTGGGCCGGGATCTGCCCTTGTCTTCCTCCCTAAGAAAATCCCATTTTCCTGGCGTGAGTGCTCACTCAGCACCTGCCCCGGAGCAGAGCTCCCCGGCCAAAAGCTGCTTCCAAACACCTTTGGAGCTGATCAATAAGGATTTGTTGGTTCTCTCACAGCTCAGAGCCATCTCTCCATATGTCATCCCTCTTTCCTCTGCCTCCCTCGACCTTTTGTGCTGGGCTGGGTGCTCAGGAAACCACACTTGATCCCCAGGAGCTCTGGGAAGCAAACTGGCAGGTGACTTTAGGAACAGGGAAGAATCTCTCTCTGGGCAGAGCTGGAGCTGTGTGATCTGGAGACCTGAGCTAGTGCAGACAGAAATTATGTGGCTGCATGGTACATTCCAAAAATCTGGATAAATCAAATGGCTTTGGTACCTGAAAGGTGTGGAGGATATCTCAGTAGAGATAGGAGAGTTGGAGCCCAAAATCTGAAATCTCTGGTGAGTTTTTATCCAGTTCAACCCCTCAAGACCATCAGGGAGTGGATGTTTCCTATATCCCAGACAAACCTTGAAGACAGAGGTGTCTGGAAAGGAGCTGCTCTGTGGCAGGACACAGAACCCCATCATCTCAACAATTACTACAGCCTCCTTATTCTCCTGGAATATTCTCCTTATTCTCCTGGAATAAGGAGTAGCAGGGAATATTAGGAGTGCTCCCAAAACTGGGGATGGTCTGAGGACATATTTCCATTTGGCCTGTGTTGAGAATGGAGTCTGAAAGAGGAATAACCAGCAAAGCCCAGCCCAGTGCTAAAACCTTCCCCAAATGACACAAATGATCAATGCACGGGTTTGATACCTCTGGGAACCAAATGCCAAAGTAAAGCGACCCACCCTGTGCTGGGCACAGCACCAGAGATTGCCTTCAAATCAGGAATCAAAGATCGTGTGAAGGGATGCTGAGACAGACACTGGAGGAGTTGGGAATTGCATCAGGTATCCAGCCTTTCCTGGAGGGCTGGCTGTGGAGAGGAGATGCTCCATGCTGAGGAACAGTCCCCTCACCCCCTGTTCCCAACACCGGTGTCACACTGTCCCCTCCAGAGTCACTCGGAGTCTGGGGGACACCTCTCCTGCTCAGGGGAGCACGTTTGCATTCACAGCCTCAAAACAAAGCATTTCTTTCCAAAAGAAAGAGAAGCAGAGGGGAGAGGCAGGAGGGGAAGGGGTGGGACAGAAGGGAAGGGGCAGCTGTGCACTCCAGCCCTGCCCGACCCCTGCTCACCTGGAAACTCCCTCCTTTTGATGAGAGCCCCATTAGCGTGGGGCTGATCCCCACGGAGAGCCGGGGAGGGAGGGAAGCTTTCCCTCACCTGCAGGGCTGGCAGAAGCCTGAGGTGCTGAAACCTCCTAGAAAGGCGCCCGTGTTGGTATTTAATGTGCTCACGTGCCCAGAGCTGAGAACAGCGGGTGTGAATATCAGTGTGAACGTGCAGCACCCCACCCCAGAGGGCTCCTGCTGCAGCTCTTCCCTCACAGCCTGTGCTGCTCAGGCCCTGCACAGAGAGGGGCTCGGAGGGCAGCACTCACACAACCCACCTGCTTTCAGGGGATTGTTCCAAGGATCTCCCTACAACACCCAGACAAGCCAAGAATTCTCTCCAGAGCCTCACTTGTCCCCTTCACCTAAAGGAAGGGAAGGAGGAGCAGAAAATTCTCGCTGACAGTCATCCAGGTTGGCTGTCAAAAGCCTGGGATAAAAAATATCCTGCATTTTGTTGGCTGCATCTCTCCTACCCAGTACCAAATGTCCCCAGTGTTTGGGCAGGGACGCTTCCCATCGTGGCTCCACAATCAGGGTGGCAGGTGCCAGGAAGAGAGAAGGTAAAAGGAAAGGGAATAAAGGCAGCAATGGAATGGCAGTGAAGGGAAAGGAAGGAAAATAAAGAGGTGAAGTGGGCACGAGAGCACAAGGCAGGGGGGGCTGAGTGAATCCATCAGAGGAACAGCTCAGCAGCTGCTCCTGCCTTCACCCCGAGCTTTGCCAGAGCTTTGGCTAAGTCCAACAACAAATACCCATTGTACCAGGGAGATTATCCACATTCAAACAAGCAGGAGGGAAGCAAGGCCCGAGCAGAGGAACAAATGGCATCCCTGAGGACTGAGCAGGGCATTGCAGATCCTGGATGCGGTGCTGGCTGCACATCCCATTGCTCATCACAGGGAGCACCAGACCAAGGCTCTCCCCTCTCCCAGTCTGGAGGTCAGGCCTAGGATGGTGCAGTGTCTGATGAAATGTTTTTAATCACATCCACAAGCTCTCCATTTCAGCTTGTTTTAACCACAAATGGCTGCACTTGTGAGAGCTTTAATGTGTTGGCCACTTTGGGGTGAAAAGGAGCAGAATTTTGGTTCACATACATGGAGAATCCCAGAATGGTTTGGGCTGGGAGGACCTTCCACTCAGCCCATTCCACCCCCTGCCATGGGCAGGGACACCTTGCTCCAAGCCCCATCCAACCTGGCCTGGAACACTTCCAGGGATGGGGCAGCCACAGCTGTTCTGGGCAACCTGTGCCAGGGTCTCCACCCTCACAGGGAACAATTCCTTCCCAATATCCCACCCAAACCTACTCTCTGGAAGCCATTCCCCCTTGTCCTGTCACTCCATCCTTTGTCCAAAGTCCCTCTCCAGCTGTCCTGGAGCCCCTTTAGGCACTGGAATGGTCTCTCAGTTTTCCTTGGAGCCTTCTCTTCTCCAGGCTGAGCCCCCCCAGCTCTCCCAGCCTATCAGTGCCCAGATGAATGCACCAGAAATGTCTTTACCTGCCTAAAAGAGGCCCTTGGAAGAGCACCACGTGCAGAAAAGCAGAAGATTCAGTAATGAGGTGGTGCTGAAAACCCCCTGAACAAGTCAAGGCAACAAATGAGATGCTGCAGTCAGAGTTAAACATCATAAACAACCTTAACTCTGCCTTCCCTTTCCAGGCAAAAATCAAACCTCAAGACAAGCCTACAAGCACAGCGAGATGTTTGCAGGAAGCTGCAGGTTTTGAAAAGTGGCATATGGATAACAGTGCCTTGAATAGAAAATATTGAATCCCCCTTATTAAATCTCTGCCTGCAAAATCCATTGTGCAAAACACGAGGTCAGCTCTTCTTGTTCTGCCTCCCCTCAGCTTAAATGCATCATCCATACCAAGGCAAGGCTCCAGGATAGAGATTTCAAATAAATGTAAGGGTCTGTGGAGTTTCCTAGCCAAGCAGCTTTCAGGATTCAGAACTACAAACCAAGTCAGGAATATTTCCCAGAGATTCATTAAAATCCTTTACTAGACCCCTTAAAAACATGCACCTTGAAACACAAAACAAAGAAAAGGGAGGGGAAAAAGCAGAAAAACAAAAAATAAAATACTGTTGCTGCATAAACAGGTAGAACTGAAATGGATTAACTTCATTTACAGCATTCAAATACAGTAATTACTTAAAGTTCTGCTCATGTTTCTGTGTCTCTTCATCCTCACTGATGCCATGAGAGCATCAAAGAACACAACTAACACATGTCACACCTGGTACCTCCTCTTACCACCTCTCCCTCACACAGAGAAGGACAATTGTGCACTGCAGTGTTTTCTCTCAGCGTGATTTTGATTTAGATGGGTTACTCTTCCACTTTCTACTCTTCTAATCTGACACTTGACTCAAAAGAGGGCCAAGGTATCCCACTCCTGCTGGAGGAAAAGCCAAAATGTAGCACTCTTGTGCTGAACGCTGAATTTTTTGCATGATGCCACCTTGAGTCATTTTCTTCTTGTCCTTTCTGTAAATACCCTGAAGGAATAAAAACACCTGAGGCTGAACAAAAGGGCTCCAAACTAACACATAACAAGCTGCTTTTTAAGAGAGTTGTGTGAGCCCTTGAAAAAAATCCAATAGTCTCTTGACTTAATGCTGGAATCCACTAGAGCAGGTTTTTAGCTACTTGTGCACGTTCCTGTCAGGAAAGTGAAAATCCAAGCACAGGCACAGGGAAACACTCACAGGCTCATGGATGGAATTGTCATTGTCAATGCTGTCGCAGTGCCCCTTGTATGGGACACAAGGTACTGGCCCAGTTCAGGCTCTCACTGCTGGCAAAATCTGCTCAGACCATGTCAGGACATGGTTTATGTTGGGCTGACTCCTTTTCCTCAGCCAATACAAACTATTCCATAAGATCTGGATAATTCAGCAGAGGTGGAACACTGTTCCAGCAGCTGATCTGCAGCCAGTGCTCGTGACAGGGTTAACCAGAGATTCCCAACTAATGAAACCACAGCTCCCAAAACCAAATCCTCCTGAGCCTTTACCCCTTGCACTTTGTCGGACTTCCAAAAGGCGAAGAGAACAAAAGGCACATCATGGAATTATTAAGGCTGGAAAAGCCCTCCAAGACCATCAAGGCCAATCCCCACCTTGTCCCCAGCCCAGAGTGCCATGTCCAGGCATTCCTCGGACACCTCCAGGGATGGGGACTCCAAACCTCCCTGGGCAGCCTGTTGCAGTGCATGGACACCCTCTCCATGAAAAAATTCCTCCTGATGTCCAACCTGAACCTCTCCTGGCACATCTTGAGACCATTTCCCCTTGTCCTGTCCCTGTTCCCTGGAGCAGAGCCCGACGCCCCCGGCTGTCCCCTCCTGTCAGGGAGTTGTGCAGAGCCAGAAGGTTCCCCTGAGCCTCCTTTTCTCCAGGCTGAGCCCCTTTCCCAGCTCCCTCAGCCACTCCTGGTGCTCCAGCCCCATCCCCAGGTCTGTTCCCTTCCCTGGACATGTTCCAGCCCCTCAATGTCCTTCTTGTCATGAGGGGCCAGAACTGGACACAGCTCTGCCCACGTGACCCCATCAGCCCGTCTGAACTGAATTATCTGTGTCACCATGGGATGTACTGAGCAGTTTCAGGAGATTCCCCAGGACAGACCCAGTTTGGTCACTCAGCTGTCCCATTCCAAAGGCCACCAAAGATACACCAGGTCATTCTGGGCACAGCTGAACTCACGGAGCAGCACCTGGCATCACATCCAGGCATTTTGGTGAAGCTGCCATGGATCAGCACACAGCACATTTTCATTTCAACTCATTGCTTCCAAGCAGGAAGCATTTTTAATTTTCTCCAGCATTAGGGATAATGTTAGCCACTACAAATGAAATGAAAGGCACCTCCCAAAATGCATTTTCAAATGCACCCTAAATAGTAGACACCATTCGAGTCAGATGCAGCCAGGATTGTAATTGGAAGCTGCAGAGAGTGCTCTTTCAGGATTCATAACAACTGGCATTTTGCTGAAAAGGTTCCTGTAATAAAAATGTTCACAAGTAAGGGCCAGCCCCTCCAAAACATGCAGCTCGTTCAAGCAACACAAAGTACCCCAAAATTCTGCAGGGGATCTATGTGGATGTGTCCCTGCATGGCTCCCGCAGGGCAGAGCAGGAGGAATGCAGCAGGAAAGGGAAGGATAGCAAGAACTTGATAAGGTCTGGATTGGCTTTTCCATGAAGAACAACCCAGTGAGTTGGGATACCACAGCCTAGAAAAGAGGCAGGTGAGGAGGATTCAAAAATCTTGAGTCACTGGAGGAGTGGGAGAGGATCACAGAATCCCAGGATCATTGAGGTTGGAAAAGTCCTCCAAGACCATGGAGTCCAAGCTGTGGCTGATCCCCACCTTGTCACCAGCCCAGAGCTCTGAGTGCCAGACCCAGGCATTCCTTGGACACCTCCAGGGACGGGCACTCCAAACCTCCCTGGGCAGCCCCTGCCAATGTTTAACAACCTTTTCCACGAAGAAATCCCTCCTGGTGTCCAACCTGGCACGGCCCAAGGCCATTTCCTCTTTCCCTGTCACTGCCTGGGAGCAGAGCCTGACCTCACCTTGCCACAACCTCCCTGCAGGTACACAATTGCTCCTTAACCACCTTGTCCAGCCCCACAGGAAGGAGCATTAGAGGGAAGCAATCAAAGAGATCCACAGGAAATCAGGGAGGATGGTATTGAGGAAAGGGGGTTGGAAAGTTTGCATGTGGCTCAAGGCAGGGCTGGGACGGTACTTGGAAGTGAAATCCAGCAAGGATTATTAGACAGATGAGTCTTCCCTGACACAGAAAATATCCTAAGCTGAAAATAATTAGGGCCCAAGAGAGTATTCAAGGAAAATATCAGAACTGTTTGCCTCTCCCTCCCGTTCTCCAGGAGAGCAATTATGGTCAGTGGGTCTGTGCAGAGGGTGGGGGTTTATCAGCTGCCTTTCCTCCCTGCCGTGAGCAAAGGAACCCTCCGTGCTCTCCTGGGGCAGGGCAGAGTTGTGCAGAGAGAGAAGAATGCGGAGACAGCTGAGGTGGGGCAACAAGAAATGGGAAAAGGGGGGCAGAGTAGGACAAACACAGATGTACCTGGTTCTACAGGCGGCCCTGAGGACTAATCCTGGTCTTATTGACTTCACGGGAGAGGGAGAGGAGGCTGAGCTGCTGTAATGGGGCTGTTGCAGCTGTGACGGTTTTAGGAGAAGAGGAGAGGAAAAATTACAGGGAAAAGCAGCGTCTCCAAGAAAAGCAGGTGCTCAGGTGGGGAGAGCAGTCGGCGCTCGGGAAATGCAACCACTGGATCAAACCTTCAGTGGTGCATCCCAAAACTCACCTATTTTCCTCCCACCCAACTGCAGCACCCTGAAAGCAATGAAAGGGGCTCCTCTCCCTCCCAGGGACGGCTCCCCCAGCTCACAAAGACAGATGAGCCCCAAATAAGGATCAATAACCGGGCTGTGAATAAGGCAAGATGGACGAGGGAGGGAATGGGCACTGAAAAGGGCAAGTTCCAGGCAGGATTAATGATGGAGAGGGAGTTGCACTGGAGCAGAAGTCACACTGCTCAGCTTCTTGTGCCTTCACAAGGAGTGATGTGTCCCAAGGAATCCAGGTGCCAGTGAAATCTCACTGGCACATCCAGAGTGCTTCTGTCTCGGTCTTATGGGGTTTAGATGGCAGCAGGGACAGATCCAGGAACAAGGGAAGGAGCAGGAAAACCATAGGGAAGTCTCACAAAGGCACGAGCTTGTGCTGGTAATAGCTCAAGAAGGGATTGGGAAAAAGCCCCACAACTGCTCATCTCAAAGCCCCTCTGTACCTCTCCTCCAATGCTCCACTCTTATTTCCTTCCATTCTCATCTCCCAGGACACAGCCCTGTGCCCAGCCAGGCTGCTGTCACAATCAAAACCATTCCTTCAGTCTTGTGTCTCCATCAGGATGCGGGGGGAGGCAATAAACACTCCTTCTCCAGCAGCAGCTGCACAGCTTGCTCCAGGCACAGGGCGCTCGGAGGAATGTTACCTCGGAGGAAATCATTAAAGGAATCCGGCTAATTTTGTAATTCACACCTGGACTGCAAATGTTAAAGAGCCTGCAATAATCTCTAATGAAATATCACATTGTTTAAAGAGTTCCCAGTGAAATTCGCCCTTAATTGATTTTTGATCTGTGAAAAAACACCGTGGAGAGAGAGAGAAGGTATCAGTCAGGCTCCTGTTTTATCCCTCCTGCGAGCGTTTTCCTGCCTTTGTTTCCTTTGTCCCCAAGGAATCAACACTACACCGAAGAAAGCAGCCTGGAAGACACTACAAAACTAATAAATAACGCTCAAGTGGGAATCCTGAACAGCACATCCTCTTAAATCATCCTGAAAAAGGTGAAGCAGTCTCCTAGGACAGCTCAAAAATCACAGAATGTGGATTCGTAGCAAGAACCATCCTGGACAAACCCCGTGGGCTGGACCTTCTCCAACCCTCAGGAACCTCCCCAACAGGATCGAGGCTGATCCCTCGTGCAGTGACACATCTCATCTTGCCCTCAGGATATCACAGGGGAGCTTAATCCAGACATGAATGACACAGAGCAATGGCCAAAAATATTGACAGCGAAAAACCTGGCAGAAAATTCCTGACAGAGGCAGCGTCCGGCTCAGGACGTGCCAGGGCAGCTGCTGGAGCCAAGGAAGCAGGTCAGGATTAACTCACAAGATAATGCACTGCACAGCTCTTCCAAAACCCAGCAGCAAACTGTCATCAAGCAAATGAGCAAACAGTAAAATATAGCTGGGAGAGATGAGAGGAAATGCATCTCTAAACATCACCCGAGACCCAAACAAACTGCTGAACCAGGCAGCTGGAAAACACCGGGCATCAATAAGGCTTTAACTAACATTTACAGCTGCCACAGAGCCTGCTGCAAATAAACAAAGCTGAAAGGAAAAAGGGGGAAAAAAATGAAGGAAAGGATGGGCAAAGGTTTTCTTAAGAGCTGCTGGAAGGAACCACAACGAAACCAGCAGGGGAATACTTTCCATGGCAAACAAATTGTGATGGGATTGATGGCAGGGTGAAATCTGAGAGGCTGCCAAGCCAAGGGAAATCCCTGGACATGCTGAACATCTTCAACAATAAAGCCTTTGATAAAATAAAGAGACTATTAATTAAGGAATTACCGGGAGAAGAATCCTCACAACTCCCATGTTCGGATCAGTGCTGCTCAGTAACAGGTTC
This sequence comes from Cyanoderma ruficeps, assembly GCA_008694505.1. Lineage (NCBI taxonomy): Eukaryota > Metazoa > Chordata > Aves > Passeriformes > Timaliidae > Cyanoderma > Cyanoderma ruficeps. The sequence goes on from VZDJ01000033.1 coordinate 5,392,387, forward strand.
ATGTGGCTAAGCCTGGGATCATGATGGATAACCTGGGATAACAGGGGATGCCTTCCCCTCAATTACACAGCACTAATATCAGGTTTATGATATGGCCCTGGCAAAGGTTGCCCAGAGCAGCTGTGGCTGCCCCATTCCTGGAAATGTCCAAGGTCAGCTCGGACAGGGCTTGGAGCACCCTGGGCTAGTGGAAGGTGTCCCTGCCCGTGGCAGGGGGTGGGGCTGGGTGAGCTTTAATGTTCCTTCCAACCCAAACCATTCCGTGACTTTATGATTCGATGGCTCTTATGCAAATGATCAGATCAGTTTTGCTTATTGTAAAGCATGTGTCGGCTTATACCTCCAGCAAGGGTGGTGCTTTTCAGCTACTGTTGGAGAACTTTCCTTATCATCCCATATGTCCACACGTCCCTGTGAGATCCAGTGAGATTTCCACCTCAGCTGAAATGGGGGAATCACCCACATGGGACTCCAATGGAGTGGTTCCCCTGTGATCATGAGTTTTATCCTTGAGCAGGACTCAGCTGGGAGCAGTCTCTGCAGGAGGGTCCAGGCAGAAGCACCAAGGGAAGCCCTGTGTGGAGTTGTCCATCCTGAGGGGTTTTCTTTCTTGTACCTATCCAAGGAACTTCCTTCAGCATCTCCCCCTCAGCTGCCTTGTCTAGACTATCATGCTGAGCATCTGGGCCATTTCATATTCTTCTTAAGAACTGTGACCTTCAGTTCTGTGTTACAGTGACCCGAAAGTTTGTCCAAGAAAAACATGAACTTCATTTTAAAAATACACAAATTCCCACGGCTCAGCTGTTCCCAGGCAGGTCCAAACCATGCCACATTTTCTCACATCTGCAAAGAGCTGCTGTATGTGAAGTGTATTTCCTTCCACCCCACTTCCTTGGGTATAATCATGCACAGTTAATTTTTAAAAATGCAACAACCCTTGTATATCCCTTCACCTTCTGGGAAAAAACAGGCAAAGAACCAGCTCCATACAACAGATATCAGTGATAGCCCTGGAAGGTGACAGATGCCAGGACAGGCCGTCCAGGGAGCCTTCAGCTGTCTCCTCTGGAGCTGAGCACATCTGCAGATCTTCAAAGCATCTTGTATGTCCAGCGCCTGCCATCCCCCACAGCACAGAAGGTGATGCAAAGAACACACAGCGACCTGGGGAGGGTCACCATGCCCAGTGGCCAGGACACACCTGGGAGCCCTTCCCTTATCCCAAGCCCCTGCTCCATCCACTCTCCCTGGAGGCTGAGGCCCTTGGTTTGTTGTTTAAGGCACAATTTAGTGCACTCCTTACCTGCTTCCTTTGAATCTAATGATCCAGGCTCTCAATTTGATTTGTCTGCCTTGGAAGTCTGCTCCTCACTAATTCCCATTCATCCATCTAGTTTTCCTTGTTCCCTGCAAACTGTCATTTTTCTGACTGCAACATATTCAACTCCATCATCCCAGGCATTTTATTTGTGTGGTTCTGCTCTAACAGCGAGCATGGCTGTTTCAAATTATGCCTTGCTTTCAGTTTTGCTTGAGTGTAAAAATGTCGTGTAAAAATGAACTACCCTCTGATGAAGGCTTTCAGCCTTCCCATTTGAGGAACAGCAGGCAGCTTTTTGATTCGGGGAGCAATGGGAGAAGGCGCAATCCAGCTTTTGTTTTACAGATTGCTACAATAGATAGCTTCCCTGTAGGAAGTGCAGCACTATATTATGCTTATGTAAAGGGTAATGACTGGGAACTTGGAGAACTCTCCTCTTTGGAAGTGCCTGACGAGCGGGAACAGCAGGTGTGGAGGGAGAAGAAAGCTCCAGCGCCTTTCTGTCCTGCCTTTCTCTTCTTTTATGTTTGGAGACTGAACTCGGTGTCAGAAGCAAGTCGGCTCCTGCAGGTACATGAAAGTGGAGAGGTGTGAACGTGGCAATGGAGAAACCCAAAGAAACAGGGGGAGGCGGCGGTAGGGCTGAACCCCAAAGGCTGGCCCTGAGCAGCAGCGGTGAAAGGGGCTGTGCTCAGCGATAAGAGGCTCTTTAGCTCACTGTGGGGAAACCGGGCAATTACCCGAGGGGCTGGATAAGGGAGAGAACAAAGCCTCGGCAAACGCCGCTGGGGAAAGCCTGTGTCGTGTTCCAAGAGCAGCACAGCACAGCACACCAGCAGCAAGCTGAGGAAAACCCACTGGCACCCTCCACAAAGACATTTCTGACCCACAGGAACATCAAATACTAAAAGTGCCCTTCTCTGACCCTGCAGGCCTGAGGCAAAATGTTCCTTCCCTCTGCTAAACAGCAGGATGAGCCCCCACAGGGAGCAAAGAAGCAAAGAGGGACCCTTCCCTTTGCCTGTTCCGGGCACAAAAGACACCAAAGCCCCAGGAAATGCCACCAAGATGCAGGATCTGATGAAGCCTGAGCAGAGCAAAGCTGGCTCAGGCAGCAGCTCAGGGGAAGCACTCAAGGGTCCTATGTGAGAGCAAAGACATGAGCTGCCACAGAGGGAGAACCAAAATGCAGGACACTGCTCCAAGCCAGGCCAGGAGCAGCTCTCTGGGGTGAATCAGAAAATACAGCTTGCCTGGTTTGCCCCTGATGGAGAAAGTTTCCCTCCTCTAGTCCAGAGCCTTCAGGCTGAGTCAGGGTTTTCACAGCAGCTTTTCCAATTTTGGGGGTCACAGCCATTACCTACCCTGGTGTGTGTCCAGCTCCATGATGTCCAGCTCCCTGGGTGGCCTTTGGGAACAACAGAAAGAAACCACAATTAAGTAAAAAGCAGCAGGAAATTCCCTGAATAGAGGCTTGTATGAAAGAACTGAGGAAGGAGAAAACTCCTGTGTATTCCCCTAAACTCTGTCAGAATTGCTAAAAGCAGCTGAACAAAGGGACAAGAAGCTGCTGGGACAACACAGTAATGCACATTTACTGAGAACACGGATCAGAGCAGCCCAAGGATGTGATTTGCATCCCTTTCCAGGCTGACTTTTAGGAAACCAGCAACTCCCAAACAAGCAGGCAGAGGCATGGTGACACAGAGCAGCCGTGCTGGTGCCGGACAACAAAGACCTCCCCGATGCTCTGAGAGGAAGGAAACAAAGATGCAGCAAAATACAGACAAATTAAAAGGACTCCACCAGTCACAACAGCACGAGGACAATGGGAGTTCTAAGCTGTTTGCCCAGGGAAAGCACACACTGAAATACAAGTGGTACAGTCAGCACAGGAGATGCTACACGAGCCCAAAATACAACTTCATTCATGGAGCCATGGTGCAAAAGCTGCAGGAGACGAATATACAGCTGATACACACAAGGAATTGAAAGAGGGAGTGACCTGCATGATCCCCACATTATCTCTGCCAGAGAAAACCTCAAATGGTGTTTAAGGAGTGGGATGTCTCTCAAACACACTGCAGCCAGGGCTGGGTGAGAGGAGAGCAGTACAGCAATATGTGACAGTAGCAATATATACTGGGAATGCACTGCAGGAAAAGGAAACCATTCTGAGAGCAACAGACATCTCTGATCCAGAAATGTGCCCATCACTGGATGAGGGGCAAGGCAGGGGACTGCAGCAATAAAATCAAACATTTTCTAGCACCGAGGGAGTTCCCCCCAGTCAGAGAGCGCACATCCAAACACAGGGGACCGAGGAGACTCTAATTCCCTTGGGAAGAGGAAAAGCAAGCAGCAAACTCCAGCTGTGGCAGCAGGACACACACAGAACACGCTCTGAAGGCAGGGAAGCAGCAGCCTTACCGTGATCCCGACGCTGGCAGTCAGTGGGGATGGGATGGGAACGCTCCTTGGGATCCAGGCTGCAGAGCCACCAGCAGTCGTCCCACAAACAACACCCCAGGCAGGGAGGATCCCTGGGAGGCTCTCAGGCTGTGGTTTAAGGTCTGGTGTGCAAGAATGAAGTCCTCTCTGGCTGCTACACACAGCCAGGAGGGGAGCGGTAACTCCGAGATGAAGCAGATAAAGGATCACACACAAGTGATTTCCCACCTTCAGCTTCCAACCCCGTCCCACGGAGAGAGAGCAGCACAGCTGACAGCCACAGATCTGAGAGAGGCTCACAGATTATTGGGACTTGGGAATGATCTAATAAAACCTCTTCCTGGTCCTGCTGTGCCCCAAGACAAACACACATTACAGCTGCATTAAGACAACACAGCTGCCCTGTAAAACAAGCAGCTCTTTCCAAAATGCCACGACGACGTGGAGGAAGGTAAAATCCAGCCACACAATGGCAGGGGCCTAAGTCATCCCATATGGAAAAGAAACAGCTGTACCTGTGGTCACAGTAATCCCAGGAACAGGTCTGGCTTGCTGGGAGCCTGCTTACCAAAACAGGCGCAATTTATGTTCAAAGTCAGGAAGGCTTCAAGAAGAAAACCTCAAATCACTACTGGGTGGGTTTTTTTAAAGCCACAGCTCGCAGTCCAAAATATCTCCTGTGCCTCCCACTGGATGGGAAATCTCTGAGCTTTGCCATGTGCTGCTGAAATGAGGGCTGTCTCCAGGGATGCTTCTCTCCCAGAGCATTCTCCAGAGTGCTGACCTTCCCCCCAAAATAAACACAGCAAACTGCCCGAAGACGTGAAAAGCATCAAAACAAGTGAAACACTTGGCCAACTGCAAAGCCAGGCTTGGAGAGCCTCCAGGAGCTTCAGGACCAAGCTGTCCTCTGCAGGAGCTCCCATCCATCATCCCAGTTCCAGGCTGCCTTCTCCACTGCTGGGAAAGGCACTGGCAGTGCCAGCTCGGCACCGGGGCTGGGACACCAAGCAGCTCTCTGGATTAGGTCAGGGCATTCCTGGAGGAGCTGGAAAGCTGTAAATCCATGAGAGATAATGCAGAAGGGTGCTGACCTTCCTCCTGACCATTCCCCCTGCAATATTCCCCAGAGCGCCTTCCCTGCAGGTTAAGCTGGGCAGGAGTAGGGAAGCCAGAGGTCGGCAGGTGCCAAACACCCGGAGAAGTGCTGATCAGGAGGAAAAAGGAGACATAAATGAAGCGCATGCCACCCTTCAGAGACCTTTCAGCAAAGCAGGAAGGAACCTGGCATGGAGAACAATTTCTCATTAACCTCTCAGGCCCAGCCTCATGGGGAAGTATCCAGCAGGGCTGTGGGAGGCACTCCAGGAAGCACAGGGAAGCCAGGTGTCAGTGGGTCGATCCCAAAATTCCGGTTGTGTTCCCTCCCTGTGCTTTTGTACCTTTTACCTGGGAGAGGGAACAGAGCCAGACAGCCAAGCGCCGGCTGCCACGGCAGCAAGGGCAGAACCAGGAATTCAAACTGCTCTGAATTAGCTACAGAAAAGCTGAAGGAGAAGAGCCAGGAAGCGAGGCACTGCCACAGGGAGAAACCCCTGCTTGGGAAATGGAAGGTGCCCTCAATCCAGGATCTCCCATTCCCGTGTGACCCCAGAGGGTTGTGCTGGGAACAAGAGATAAAGGGGTAATGGCCTCAAACTGAAGAGACAATAGATTTAGATTAGATAGACCAGAGAAATCCTTCCCTGTGAAGGTGGGGAGGCCCTGGCACAGAGAAACTCTGTCTGTCCCATCCCTGGAAGTGTCCAAGGCCAGGTTGGATGGGGTTTGGAGCAACCTGGGACAGTGGAAGGTGTCCTTGGAGGTGGAACTGGATGGGCTTTACAGTCCCTCCCAACCTAAACCATTCTGGGATTCCTTGATGAGGACAACAAACTTAAGGTGAAGTGGAAAAAGTAACCTAAGAGTCCCAGAATTACGGTCTGCCTGATCCCAGGAAAAACAACCCTTTTTCTTGGGACCAGCCATCCATAGGAAGCAAGCTTAGACTGAATACACACATCCTCACTCCTGAAATACCCCCAGACTCCTGGTGCATTCCCCTCCAGAAGCTCAAGAAATGAACAGAGGAAGCTGAAACGTGGAAGGGCAGAGTTGAGCAGTGGCAAAGAGGAAGAGCAGTCTCCCATGGAGGCTGACAGACTCACCTCGTCACAGCCAACAGCTCTTGCATCAGGCAATTTTCTGTCACCACACCAACGATGCTCCCATCCCAAACCCCAGACCTCCTGATGTGGAATTGGTGCCAGAAGTGGGAAGCCCCTCTCCTCCCAGGGAGCAGCAGGAATCGGGGGATGTCTCCACTCGGGGAGCTGTGGGTGCAAGGAGGGTGAAGGAGCCCTGTGACTGCTGCCCCAGCCCAGCTCTCCGGATGGAGATGGGCCTCTTTTCTTCCACATGAGCCAACATTTCAAAGCCTGGGTGTCCATTGCTGGGGCTGGGACAGTGGTGGTGAGGATTGATCCCCTCTGCTGACAGCAGAGACACATGGAGTGAACAGTGGAGGGCTGGAGCGGTTATTGATTCGCTACGTGACCTTGGCTAAGTCACTTAACCTCGGTTTCCTCATCTGGATATTGGGAATTATGGGACTTGCAGAGTGCCACAAATTCATCAGAGGGAACTACTTAAGAGGTCTTTATGACTTAATGGGATTTCCCACTTGAAAATTACTCCCATGAGGACTGAAGCAGTGGGACAGGGATATTTATACCTCGGCTTCTACTGTAAGTGCAGAGCTTTCTTTCTTTCTTTTTTTTTTCTTTTCCCTAAAACAGTCATGTAAATCTTACAGCTCAGGAGCACATATGAGTCCGAACATGTCCAGCCTCAATGGTTTTTACAAACACTTTTTGAATCAACTCTGGCCATGGTAACAAGCCCCTCTCCTTGTCTGATTCAGAGGGATTCAAACATTCAGAGTAGCAGACCCTGAGCCAGTGGGGAAAGATGCTCATTTGGGTGCTCGTGGTGTGGAGTCTCCTCAAATTCACCTGCAGACTGTCACACAGTGGCTCCCTGGAAAAAGTGAAAATACAGAGGATTAAAAGCTAAAGGTACCACAGTTCCCACAGAAAGGTCAGCTCCAAGGTCCAGTATCTCCTGTGGAATTCCACCACTGAATCATGGAATCATAGGATGGCCTGGGTTGGAAGGGACCTGACAGACCATCCAGTTCCATCCCCTGCCATGGGCAGGGACACCTTCCACTAGCCCAGGTTGTTCCAAGCTCCATCCAGCCTGGCCTGGGACACTTCCAGGGATCCAAGGACAGCCACAGCTTCTCTGGGCAGCCAGTGCCAGGGCCTCAGCACCCTCACAGGGAAGAATTCCTTTCTAGCATTTAATCTAAACCTCCTGTGTGTCAGTTTGAAGCCATTCCCCCTTGTGCTGTCACTCCAGGTCCTAGAAAATTGTCTCCATCTTTCTTGCACCTTCAGGTACTGCAAGGCCACAGTGAGGTCACCCCAGAGCTTCTCTTCTCCAGGCTGAACAATCCCAGCTCTCCCAGCCTTCCCTCCCAGCAGAGCTGCTCCATCCCTCTGATCACCCTGGTGCCTCCTCTGGACTCTCCCCAGCAGCTCCAGGTCCTCCCTGTGCTGGGCCCCAGGGCTGGGGCAGCTCTGCAGGTGGGGTCTCACCTGAGTGGGGCTGAGGGGCAGAATCCCAATCCCTTTCCTGCTGCCCACGCTGCTTTCAATCCATAGGAAGGTTTCAATCCCTTTGTCCCCACTCCCCAAGCCAAACACCAACCAGGCACTGATGTTTCCTGAGAACAACCAGTGCTTCCAGTTGCAGAGCAATTCAAAGCAGCTTGAGCCAATGCAGGCCAAGGGTTGAGAAACACAAAATTCTTCTCCATGGTGAATGCTTTCCTAGGGAAGGGGAGATGAAAATACCCCGTGTTTGTGCCTCAGTACAACCCGTGCTTTATAAGCTCTCGCAGACCCATACACAGCCCTGGCAGTTGAGGACCACGGGACTCAATTCAAAGATCTTTCCTGTGCGAACTCACTCCTCCACGGGGAATTCAAACACTTACCAGACTGAGGAATATCTGCTTCTGCCCTGTCACACTCCCTTGCTCCTTGCTCACCCTTCCCCTCATCACCCACACAGTCTCTCGGTATTTATTCTGCTCTGTTTTATTTGGATTTCCTCTAAGCAGGCTCATTAATCTTCCCTGCAGATGCACAGCTCTGACAGCCGGGGTCTTGACACCTTCAGAGCCAGCGAAGGACATTCTCATACTCTTCTCTTCTTTTTTCCCCTGCTCCTTTCTCCTTTTAAAGAAACCCTTCATACCTCACCAGGCACAGGGGTTTTGATGAGAAGGTCATGTGAACTAGAGACAAGGGGGCTGTGGGGGAGGAAGGCAGGGGAAGAGGATGCAACTCCCACAAGGAACTCCCAAAGTCCCACTGAAAAGGTCAGGATGCTTTTGAGTCCTCCGCACTGCTCCCCGACACAAAAAAATATACTCAGCCCAGTGCAGAGATACTTGATAAAGAGTCTAATGAAGTGGAAAGAGTGTTGTAGGGGAAGAATAGTCCTCTCTCATCTCGACATCCCATGATGCTCCATCCAGTTGCTATGGAGACTTTAAAAGAGAAGGGGTTTTGTTGTCTTGAAGGGCCTTCTCCCTTCCCAGTAACCTTGACCTTTTCCGGGTTTGTGTGTTTGTGTGTGCATGTGTATGTATTTGTAAAAAAGAGATAAGGAATCCCATTTCTTCTTATCTGGTCATGGCTCACTGGCTGGCACTGATGCATGTGGGGGGCCATCAGCTTGGCTCAGCACGGAGATTTGGAGAGGATAAGAGCAGGGAAATACTGAGGGGAGCAGTTAATTAAGGCTGATATTGCAGAGGACATTGTTTGCTGGATAATGAATTCCATCCGCTCCAGAAACACAAGTGCAATTAAAGGTGTGAGGGATGAAGGGCAGGAGGGAGCAGTGGGTCACTGTCACTCTACCAAGTGGCCCCAGGGGCCCTCCAAAGCTGGGCTTTCACACAAGAAAACCACCACCAGAGATTATTTCTCACAAACCAGGCAGAGGAGCTGCTGCCTTGTTTTCCCCCCAGGTGAGGAAGGGCTCCCTGTGGTGTCAGTCCTCAGTGGGATGTGAGAGTTACTCAGGTTGAAAATGGGTTGATTTAGGGTGTCCTCAAAGCAAGAGGAATATGGAGGTAAGCAACAGGCCCATGCACAGTAACGCTGCCCACAAGTTCATGTTCATCCCCTGCCCTTCCCAGGAATTTGCTGGAATTACTTAGCAGGAATTTACTTCCCATTTTTAGCCAGGCCAACAGAGATGCTCAGATGTCACTCGGAGCCCACTGTTTTCATCCTCCACCAGCCCCCACAATGCCCAGACCACATCTACATCCCCTCTACCTTCCCCATCTCCTTCCCAAAGGAGAGAGGGAACCTTGTTGCTGGAATTTGTGCTCCGGCTTGGGGCCCCTCCCGCCTCAGAGGCCACCACAGACTTTCTGCTCGTTCTCTATCTGAGGGCACAAACCTCTGTGTGCCATCCCCTCACAGGACAGACAAACAAGAGAGGAAAGATGATGGAAGATCATCTTTTTTGTGGGATAGGAGCCACAGAGCTTGGCTTGGAGAACATTGGCATCAAGAGGGAGGAAGACACGGAGTGTGCCTGTCCTATCCTCTACAAACCCGAGACACCCAGCAGCCCATTCTAGCCAAGAGCACAGCAACATCCAGAAGGCAGGCCTGGATTTGGATGGAGCATTGCACAACCCCATTTTTAATTACTGGGGATTATTGGTGTTAGATAAACAACCTGACACCCTCTGACACCTGGTTTGCTCCCGCTGTAGGTTAATGAGGATCTGATGTCTGGGCCGTCTTTGAGCTCCTCTCCATTACCAGCAGCAGAAGCATCCCAGGGTCAGACTCCTAAGCCCTTTAGGGATTTAGCTTCCCTGTCCCTAAAGAGATCAGGGATAAGGTTTATGGTGACCACTCACCCTGTGTCTGTGCACTCTCTAAATTAACACAGCACTGACCCAGGCAAGATAAGGAATTAATCGAAATGAACTCCCTGAGCAGTGGCCTTGGCACTTCTCTGCTCTCCTCCCTCCAAGCCTGGCTAAGCTTCCTCAGATCCTGACTGGCTTAAAGCAACTCTATTCCACTGGCTGGTCCTGACAGCTTTCCACATCACATTCCAAGTGAGAAGAGACTACAGAGAGAAAAAAACCCATAAAAGTTTTGTTTGAAAATATTTCTCTTTTAGCCAAGACTGCAGTTGATACAATCACTTTTCCATTTTCTGCAGGAGTTTGAGTGTGTACCTCTCCCCCAGCCCATCTCTCAAGCTTATGATCTGAATTTGTTTGTCCATTCCCAGCCTGCCAAACCATTTTCAATAATAAGATCCATCTCCTCCTGCTCAAGGCTGCATTGTCTTCATATCCTTGGAGATCAGATGTCTGTTCTCCCTTTTATCACTTGAGCTGCACGTGTTTTGATTGTAAACACCCTGATAACACTCCAGTTAGCCCCTCACATGTGAAATAATAAAGGAGAGATAACATTTCTAGACGTGACACTTAGACTGTCATCCTACCCTGAGATAACAAGGAGCAGACAGCCCGGGAGTCTGTCTTACCCCGATAAAGATCTTGTCACCATAGATACAAAAGAGATAAACTTTCTAAAATAATATCCCTGTTCGTGTCACTTTGCTCAAGTTGGAGAAGTGCAATGCCTCTCCTTCCTCCCACCAGGTGCGTTCACAATTCCTGCCGTGCCCATCACCGTGGAATGCCCTTGGCATGTCACAAGACAGGGATTTGTGTTCCTCACCCCGGAGGAGCAGCTGACAGGGACCATCTCCCAGGGTCAGGTTTTGGACACCACCAGCTCTGGCTGAGCAGAGAACTCACCAGACGCTTCTTGTAGAGGGCGATGCCCACCACAGCCCAACCAAGCACCAGCAATCCCCACGTGCTGCACCTCACTGTCCCCAAAAATCCCCCATGTCCATGGCTGTGTGGTCCATGGCAGCAGGATGCTGCTCGCTGCAGCAGGTGCCAGCATTCTGAGCTGCCTTTCTCCATGCTGACTACAAGAGATGCTTGACATTTCCGAGCTGAGGCATTTCAGAAATGACAAACGGGCTTGCAATCAAAATGAAAACCTGTGCAGAAACGTCTCTGATCAGGCTGGGAGTTGCCAGGGTTAGAAGCTGAAAGCCGAGCATTACTCCGATAAAGCAAAAATAAAATGCAATAAAATTACATAATTTATTCAAGAATTACATCTGGCAATCCAACACTACTGTGACCCTTGGGAGTTGCTTTTATTGTTTGGTTGGTTTTTACGAAAGTGCTTTTAAATACTTCATAAAGTGTTTTGAAGGACAAAAACATCTGAAGGGAATAGTTCTAAATTGACATCTTCTCTAAAGGAACAAGGTGAAATACCTGCTGGAAGTCTACCACATTCAGTCGTCTCACTGAAGAGGCAACTGCCAACACCCATGTGTTTTGGTGATACCAACGTGTGTGGTCTCACCATTGTAGAAAATGCAAGAATTTATTCTCCTCCTGGTGAATATTGACCCTGGCTTTGCTTCACTGCGTATTTGCCTCTCGGGTCAATAAATCATCATGTTCATCTCAATAGAAGTCAGTATCTGCTTATTATTATATTAACCTTTCCCGGGCAGATAACAGTTGGTTTTCCTCTCTAATAAGATATTGCACAAATTGAATAACCAAGAAAGATTCCTTTATGATTGGACTTTTTCACCACCAGCATTCTTGCTCAGTTTGAGGCATGTGAAACTGCACCCATTTAATGCACCACATGGAGCTGTCTTTTCTCCTACAAGCAGCTTTCAGAGCACACACACTGAGCCCCAGGAAAAGCCCTGGGATGTCTGGGAGACACATATCCATGGGGTCTGTCCTCTGGCCAGCAATGTGAAAAAAATGCTGCATCATTTGGTCCTGCAAGAGGTCAGGCTTTCATCCTGGCCAGGTATTAGCACGAGCCTTCACAAAGCACCCGACACAAAGACAGGGAGGCTCAGCCAAAATTTGGGAAGAAAAGATATGTGAATTCGTGAGGAAGGGTGGCTAGGCAGAAGGACAGATGGAAAGCATGAGGATGAAGGCAGAAGGAAAGAAGCCTGGCACACAGGAATTAAAAGTGACTCTTCATTGTGGAGAGAAAAGGGCACGGGATGAAGTGGAGCCCAGCCTCAGTTCCCCCACACGGGGCACAGAGGACAGGAGATACCTGGTGGGGCTGTGCCTGCTGCCCTCCTGTCACCAGCCTTTGGGGATTACAGACAGCATGGCACTTCTTCAAAAGTGCAGAAGACAGCCTTGACATCCTGGCAAATTCCTGCCTTCAATAAAAAGCAATGACTTGCAAGGCTGTGTGTGAGATATGGCGACACATATGGCTGGCACCGTGTCCTACATACTGCCTGAGCTGCCACCAGCCACCTCGCTGCCTGCAAAGCTCCTCAGCCATTAAAGTCACACAATAAAATGTAATTTGCCTTTATATCTTAAGCTCAAAAGTGCCTTTAAATTTGATATATGCACTGCTTCCCCGAAATCTAGATTTTAACGGTGCTTCTCTCACAGGCAAGTGCTGCCCACAGGTGCCAGCCAGACTTTCTGTACAGGGGAAACAGAATGCTGGTAAAACTCGGGATAAAGCATTTATCATGTTTCATTAGAGGAGACTGGGACAGAATGAAAGATCTGTCATTAATCTGTTAGTCTGTGCGTATCTGCCCAGTGAGGGGTGGTTTGCCTTGGGTACCTTGGGAGTGAGACCAGAGAGAGCTGAAGAGGAGGGGAAAGCTTGAGCTTTGTGGAAAAGACTGAACCAGATGGATACTGGGCCAGAGGGCAGGGAAGAAACAGCACAAAGTCATTCCCATAATCTGTATAAAATACCCCTGGAGTCTGCTGCTGGATCCAAATGTGGTCCCAAAAATCCCTCTGTTTATAAACACTCACTTCCAAAAGCTTCTGAGCTGCTGAACAAAAACAAACACCAGCCATGATACGAGATAAAGAGGAAATGAGCCAGAGTAAACCCTGTTCTGGGAACAAAGCCTGGGACAGCAAATACAGAGCCCCGGGGGACAGAGGCTGTGGAAAGCACAGGGAAAGGATGCTCACAGGTGTGGCAGGAACACCTATGGCCCCACAAAGGAGGAAGAGCTCCACCAGGTTTTCCAGCAGCGTGAAGAACCAGGATGAGCTTTACAGCTTGGCAGAAACCCCCCTGAAAGACCTCCGGGCTTTTCACTTCCAAAATCCACCAGAACTGGAATGCTAGGCACTTGGGCTGAATGGCTGCTGCCACCATGAAATCCACATTAATCCAGGCAGATGCTGAAGCCCTGGCAGCAAATGGCTGAGCAGTGACTGTTCCTCCTTTCCCGTGCTTGGGCAAAGCTTGGCTTTGAGACATCCCCCTTCACCCCAGGTACCCAACTCCTGCAGCCAGGAAAATCCTTCCAGATCCCAGAGTGCCTGGCTCCCTTCACCAGGGAAAGGATGGGCTACAGCCAGCTCAGATAACCTGGGAACAACTGAGATTCACCCACGGGGTGGAGAAGGCAGCACCAGACACCAAAAGAAACCACAGTGGGGGACAAGGTGCCACCACCTTGTGCCATCCCAGGCTTGTTCCTTGGAAAAATGTGGCTAGACGTGCCCAGGGACAGGAAGAATTCCCACACAGGGAATGGCATCGTTTCACCAGCTTTCAGCCTTTGGAATGCACCCATCCTACCTCCCAAATCCAGCCCAAAGTGGTCAGAGGATGAAGGACACCTGTGATACAGGGCACGTTTCATAATGACAAGGAGGAGCCCAAACCCCCATCACATGGACAGGGAGCTTCCCCCTGCAGAGGGGAGGAAATGGCAGCCCATGCTCCGTGCCACAAACACCCCATGGGATGATGGGCACACACCCAGCCCAAAAACTTTTGGCTTTTTCTCTCTTATTTTTCATGTGATGGAATTGAAGGGTTTCCTGCTGTGCTCTGGAAAGGGCAGAAACAATAACCTTTGCAATTAGCACTTGGCAGAACGAGCTCCTGTCCACAATAAATTAACGGAACCAATTAGGGAGGAGGGAAAATCATCAGATGCCATAAGGTAAAGGCTGGCTCTGCCAGAGTACAAGCAGAGGCTGCTCTGGAGCAGAGCCACTCTGGGACATCCTGCTGGCCCCGAGCAGGGACAGACAAAGGCTGTACCCGAGCTTTGTCCCGGCCAAGGAAGGGGTGGAAAGCCAAGCCACACTTCTGTGTGAGACCTGGCATGTGAAATTTATTGCCTTGTTCTCACCTTGCTGGTGGCAACCACATCCCAAAGGGCCTCTCAGGGCAAGGAGGGGTCACAGCCCAGTCCCTCAAGGGGTGAAGTTCTCAGCTGGGATATGATGGGAGGGTGAACTGTGTTAGAACATTTCCTCCTTGCTTTGTTTGCTCCAAGACCTTCAGTTCCTCCCTGCTGTAGCTTCTCTCTGTAGGACACAGAGGTTCCCTGCCTGCCACTCCCCTGGGACAGCCACTCCCTGCAAGGGGGACACTGAGGAGATGCCTGGTGTCCCTGCCAAACCTCACCAGCTGCTGGTGGCCAAAAGCTGCAGCCAGTGCCCCTGCTGAGCACCAGGATGGGGACACGGGCCAGAGAGGGTTCCCAAGGCTGAGCCATCCTCAACAACAAACATGGCATGAAATAATCAGAACACAGATTTTTTTCAGCCCCCACCTGGTCCAACACGCTCCATTCTTCCATCCAACTATTTGGATGGAATATTTCAGCTTCAGAAACACATTTGAGCCAGCATCCCAGGAAAGAGCACTGTGATGCTCTGCTCAAATTGACTTGGACATGAGAAAAGGCGTGTGCTTCAGGAAGGGAGAAGGGAACCATAAACCAGGCAGAGAGACAAACAGCAGCATGTCAGGAAGGGGAGATGTGCCTGGTGGGCTCGGCAGAGATCACTCCCAGACCCATCTCTTGTCACCTCTTCATTAACGAGCTGGAAAAAGAAGTAAAGAGCAAATAACAGAATGGGCAGACTCCGCTATATTAGGAGGTGATGCCGTCCCGCAGTGAAGGACTGGGACATAAAACAAATGAGAAGACAGGTTAGAAATCAGGGTAGGAAATAAAGAACAGTGAGAAAAAATGTCTCTCCACACAGATTTACAGAGGGGATCAAAACCATTCAGGCAACCAGAAATTCCCCTCTGCAAAGGTTTCTGGTATTTCAGATTTGTAGGTGCTGTTAAACAAAAGCCAAAACCATCCCTAGAAGAGAGTGAGCATCCCTGGTTCCATGTATCAGACAATTATTTACTGTTTCCATGTATCAGACAATTATTTACTGTTTGCTGGGGATTTTTGTCTCTGAAAGGAAGTTCATGAACATTTCAGACAGCAGGGACACAGAGATCTGCCCCCATGGACATCTCCACAGTCACCCCGTGGGAATTCACTCTCATCACTCATTATCCAAAAAGCTTGGGGATGGGCATTTGGTCTCATTTCATAACCTCAGAGTAAATCCAACTTCAGCTCCCAGGCTTTTTCTTCTTTCTTTCTCCTCAGAATCCCTTTTTTTCTTTAATAGGAGTTACATAAACCCTCGGCCCCCTGAAGCACTGCTGTAGGAAAACAGGAATACTCACATGAGCCTCCAGCATCCCTCTCCAGACAGCAAAGCTCAAAGGACCCAAGCAATGAATTCATGCATCCAGAAAAACTCAGAAATTCTTAAGGAGACTCCATTGACTGCATGCAAAAGCAAGCCCCAGTGAGCAGTGATTGAGAGTGTTGTTTTTAAAGCCACATTCTCAAGTGCAAGAGCAGGAGGTGCCTGGGTGGTTCACTTGGGGATCTCCTGCAATTCACCGGGATGTGGACACAAGAACAAGATTTAAACAGGACAGATGCACACACAAACAGCCAAGAGGGGCAGGAGGGCTGAATGAACACACAGCTCTGGGGTTCCGGTGGCTATATACAGATATAAATATTTTTAAGTATATTTACAATATTAGGTGGATGCAGAGATGCTCAGAAATCTTTGAAGATGACCTGATGAGGTCTCAGGGTGAAAAATCATCCTTCCCAGAATTTCTTCCTCTTCTTCCTTGCTTTCTTCTCTTGGATTAGAGAGCCAGCACACTGGACTATAAATGGACACTCAGCAACACTGGCCTTCTCCCAAGCCTTAAATTGTTTATAGCCCATTCGATCTGCACTTACAGCCTTGGATCTGCTAATCTAATTGCATCTTCTTTCTATGGCTGGGCTTTTTTCCTTTTAAACACCGTCTTATCTAATCAACACCATTTGCATTGTGTGAAGTCTATACATGCTCCAGGAACCCAGTCAATCAGATTTAATACATCAAAGAGATTTTTTCCTAAAGCTCAGCAATTTTTTTTTTTTTAAAGCATGACTATATGTGCTCAAAGCAGGGATTTGTGAAGGTTCTGCAGGGCTGGGTTTTCTTCTCGTTTTTAGGGAAAACTATGGTGCCAAAGTGTGGCTGGAGTTTCTGTGTTCCTACACCTCATCTTCTGCTCCACTTCCCAGCGCCCAGAGCGGAGATGCTGCTGTGACCTTTTTCCACCCCATTACCTGGGACAGGCACAGTTTGTGTGGGGGCAAGGAGAGAGACCACAGCTCAGCTGAACTCTGGCACCGGCAATAGGACACAACAGTGGCATGGTGGGAATCCCAGGAAAGCCCTGCACACACCCCACATTCCCTGAAAGGCTGGGGCAGAGTGATGGGAGCGATTCCAGAGAGTGACAAGTGGCCTGATGGATCTCAAAGGATCTCCTCACTTCCCTGCTGCCCTCAACCACTTGGGTTTCCTGAGAGGCCAAAGACACATCATCCCATGGTCACTGCAAGGAGAAGACTTCCAGGCTACTGCAACTTGCTGGTTCCTGATTTATAAACACTCTTCCCCTTCCAGTGCTGCTTCATGCAGCAGAGAATGTTCCTCCTCCCCTCTGTGCAATTACTGAGCACAAACATTGGCTTTTAATTACAAGGACAAAGTTCCCATTCAAAATTAAATTCTTAGAAGCTTAATAACCAAAGTTTTTAGGAAGGGACTGCGATCCCACTTGCAAAGACTGACCACTCGGATGCCTTTAACTTGGCGTATCACACTGGGCACACATCTGCTCTCATCCTCCAGAGTCTTTCCTCCATGCCTGCAAGTTCTGCTCAGACTTGATCTCTGGTTTCCCTAGACTGCAGTCCCTGCTGCAGAGATGCAGCTGAACTCTACAGGTTGTTCTCCATCCCACTTCTGAAACCTGGTGGGAAAGCAGCCGTGTCACCTCAGCTCCTTCTGCCACTTCCCAGCTATGGTAGACATCAAAAGAGGGATTTTGTCCAATAGTCACACAGAATCCTTTGAAAACTTCACTCAAAATTGTGTGAAAAAGCAGATTTCTGCTGTTTAGTCATAGCACGACCAGCCCAGGGCTCTCTTTTGTTCTAGATCTCATCCTGAAGGGCTTGATTGAGGAGCAGTGGCAGCTTTTGCTTCTTGGATCTACCCTGAATGGAGATCCCAACTGCCCCCTGCCATGAGGCTCTGAGTGGGATCAAATTAGAGCCAGGATGAGGCCAGAACACTGATCTGGCTCTGCTGGGTGTTCTTTTTCCTCTATCAACAAACAAAAAAAAAGGAGAAAACACCCACACCTATGGCTTATCCACCAACTCATTCACTCCTCCCCTATCACAGCTAAAACAACACCATCCCAAAGACATTCCAACCCCACTGCTAAACAACACCATCCCGAAGACATCCCAACCCCACTGCTAAACAACACCATCCCAAAGACATCCCAACCCCACTGCTAAACAACACCATCCCAAAGACATCCCAACCCCACTGCTAAAACAACACCATCCCAAAGACATCCCAACCCCACAGCTAAACAACACCATCCCAAAGACACCCCAACCCCACTGCTAAAACAACACCATCCCAAAGACATCCCAACCCCACTGCTAAAATAACACCATCCCAAAGACATCCCAACCCCCCTGCTATAACACCATCCCAAAGACACCCCAACCCCACTGCTAAAACACCATCCCAAAAACATCCCAACCCCACTGCTAAACAACGCCATCCCAAAGACACCCCAACCCCACAGCTAAAACAACACCATCCCAAAGACATCCCAACCCCACTGCTAAATAACACCATCCCAAAGACTTCACAGCCTTCTCCTGCCAGACCAGCTGTGTCCACCCTGGTGAGTGACAGGTGTCCTCCTTTTTCTGGGAGAGCTGATCCTGAGCTTCAATTAAAGTGGATTTCAATAGACTGGAATCCAACAGGCTTCCAAATATTCCCTTTTTCTTTCTGGGCGTGTTTGGTCACCGGGTCTTGTTTCTCTCCACAGGGAAGTCACTCACTAAACCTGCCTGCTTATTTAGACCTCAGCAGCCCCAGTCCTCCACCGTTTTGCCACCTGAGACCAAAAACCTGGAGTCCCTGAGTCACTGAAAGCAAGATGCAATTAGCACCAATTCTGCCTGGCTCACTCCCTCCTATTCCATGCCCATGTCTGAAGCTCCTTCCTTTGTGAGCTCTAATGCGTGTTTAATGTGCAACTTAATTATTTGATTACAACAGCGTAATTGTGTAATTGTAATGTATTGTGCGAGTTGGCTGGTAGGAGATGGGAGACATTTGCTGAGTGACGTGGAATCCACAGAACAACAACAGCATCCAGGAAACAGGAGAAATCCAACAAGACGATAATTTGGAGGAATAGTCAAGAAAACGGGCACTTTGGAAAATGAAAAGTAGTTGGACTTTTTTTTAATCGTTATAATTAATTTATTCTTCCCTCTTGCTGCGTTGTGATCAGCGAGAAATCCCCTGCTCGTTGCCAAAGCAAGTGTGGAAGTGTGAGGCCAGGCAGCCTGTCCTGTCCCTGCCGCATTCCCCCAAGGAAAACTTGAGATGTGGCCAAATTGTTCTGAGCTGGCTCTCAAAAATGGTAGCAGAGCAAACACACAGAGGTTTTACTGGATCAAAGGCACCCACAGCTCCGCCACGACCACGCACGAGCCAATGGAGCCAAACAACCTCCCCTGGAATAACCCTGCCATGGAAACAGGAAGGGATGCACAGGGGGGCTCATGGCAATTAATCACAGAGTAGTAATTCAAGTACCTGGATGAGCCCTCTGGGCCATCTCAGTGCAACACACTTGCTCTCCAACATCTGGACTTTGGATAAGAACGCTCCTGTCCATGGACTGAACCCAAAAAAATGAGAGGAAAAACCCTGGAAGACTTTGATCGAGGCAAGCAACAGACACAGGAGCTCACTGCAAGGATTGCAAACCACATCTTGGAGATCAATTCTGAGCCCAGCTCCACAAGCTCTCCAGTTTCTCCTGCTCTCCTTCAAAAGACTTTAATGACTCCCTGTCCTCCAGCAGCAAGGAGAGCCACATTCCCAAGGAGACTCACATTCCCAAGGACCCCACATCAATAAATAAGAGGAGCAGCAGCTGAGACAGCCAGCTCAGCCTCCTCATCCCACATCTGGTGAGGCACAGTCTGCCTGCACCATCCCCAGTTTCTGTGGGAGATGCAAGCCCTCAGGAATTATTTTAGGGAGATCACTGAACCTGTTTCTCCCCAGCAATTGATGGATAACTGGTGCGGGCTGGAACCAGCAACACTTTCCACAGCGAGGGTTTCCCCCGACACGGGCCCCATAGACAGATCTGTGCCCAAATCCTGGCAGCTGCACACACACTGCCACAGGCTGCTCTACAGGTGACATTTCCACACAGCTGGGGTTACACTCGTGGCCCTTTCAGCCACGTCTCTCCCTTATGAAACAGCCATCCCAAGCCAAGCTTTGGCAAACAAACTCTGGGATCCCAACTCATTTCAAAGCCTGCTCTGGTCTGAGCACAAACTCCAGAGTAAGGAGCACTGAGATGTCGGCCACACAGAGAGAGGCAGTGACAGCCTGTCCATCTGCCAGCTATCCAAATAAGATTAAGGAGCAAGCTCTGGGATGTGGAAGTGGTCTCTCCGCTGGTAACGGTGAGCTCTTGTAGCAAAGCCAGCCAGGGAGGGATAGTGAATGGAACCAAACAATTGCAGTTATGCCCAGACTAAATTTGCCACAAGTTTAATTCATTCTCTGAGATGAGACCTGATTTCAGTCCAAAGGGACTGTTTCTCCCTGGGGTCTTTCGCTGTGTTCACACGAGGGTTAACAGCACAACACAATTACAATGGAAAGCTTCCCTCCCCAGTTTGGCCATGGGAAGAGCTGCAGGAATACCAGGAGGCTCCACCCTTTCCCAGAAAGAGCCATTTTGGGATTTGAATCATACACCACAACCCTCAAAAATTCTGCCATCTCCACGCCTGCAGTGAGACAAGGAAATATTTTCTACCAAAACAAGAATTCAGCACTCAGAGATGATGCTTCGGGATAAAAGTGTTTGTTTGGTGGAGTTTACTTCCTAAGGAATGTCGTCTGAAGCCAAAACATTTCTCATTTACGATTAGAGAAAATAAAAGATTTGTATGCATGCTCAGCTTAAAATAAAAAGGAAAAAAAGAGGATTTAATGGAATCCTAACAGAGCAGATTTGGCATATCCCACACATTCCATTGCTTTAGAATAAAAATGACAAGCAAACTTTCTGTGCTGAAGCTCTCTTGCTGTTTGGCTGAGTGCAAGGCAGAAAGAGGCTGCAGACTGGCCTGGGCCATCCAGGATTTCCAGAGCATCTCTCTCAGAAGCAATCAGGGCTATCAGCCTTAAAACCCACCGCTGATTCCTCGGCCATTCCAGAGGAATTCATTAACATTTTGCCCCTGGACAAAAGAGGAAAGGCCTTCTCCTGTGGATGTGGGCAGCTGCTGGGCCCCCCAGCAGCATCCATCACCCAGCATGTGAGGTCTGGAATTCCTGCCGGTGCACCAGAGTGTTTGCGTGCATTTCTGAGTGCCTCAGAGTTATGATGTTGTGCCAAGGCTTGTCTGACTCTTCGGGGAGGTCACTCAGACATGTTGTAATTCAACAGACGTGCAAGAAACACAATTTAGCGCCATCTTTCC
Organism: Cyanoderma ruficeps; assembly: GCA_008694505.1. Classification (NCBI taxonomy): domain Eukaryota; kingdom Metazoa; phylum Chordata; class Aves; order Passeriformes; family Timaliidae; genus Cyanoderma; species Cyanoderma ruficeps. The sequence continues at coordinate 5,413,391 of VZDJ01000033.1, forward strand.
ACCTTCCGACTACTCTCGCTCCAAGTAAGAGGAAAACAAAACAAAATGTTCATAATGGATCGGTGGCGGGCTCCCGATCTCACAGCACAGCTGCCACCCATGCTGCCCAACACACTGAAAAAATCTGGGATGGGAGGAGATTTGGAGTTGCTTTTGAGAGGAGTGAGCCTCAGGCTCGTCCACTGGTGTGATCCCTCACAGCTTCCCTGCAGTGAGGGCTGGAAACCTCTGTCAGGGAAGGAAATCTGGATTAATGCTGCTAATTAAAAGGGACAGAGGACATGGTGGGCAGGACCAAACCTCTTCAGTGGATGAGATGCATACAGGATTTCAGAGAATCATGGATCGGCCTGGATTGAAAGGGACCTTAAAACTTATCTGGTGCCACCCCCTGCCATGGGCAGGGACACCTCCCACTATCCCAGGCTGCTCCAAGCCCTGTGCAGCCTGGCCTGGAACACTTCCAGGGATCCAGGGGCAGCCACAGGTTCTCTGGGTACCCTGTGCCAGGGCCTCATCACCCTGACAGGGAAGAATTCCTTTTCAACATCCAGCCTAAACCTACTCTCTGGCAGTGGGGAGCCATTCCCCATGTCCTGGTACTCCAGACCCTTGTAAACAGTTTCTCTCAATTTTTCTTGTCAGCTCCTTCGGGTACTGGAATGTCCCAGTAATCTAAGATCAAACAACTCAGTATGAGCTACATAAAAAAAATTGTATGTGTGGGGACTCTGGCAATGGTCTGTACCTCCATCAGATTTCTTCACATCCTTCATTGTTGCCAAAAAACTGCTAAAATTGGGACAGAGCCTGTCCCAGATTTTGGACCAGGTCTTTTCCACATGAGCACAGGCCACAAGCACTGCCAGAGAAGCCACAAGGCAAAGGGACCAGGACACAAGGACACAAGGACAAGAGGCAATGAGCACAAACTGATGCCCAGGAAGCTCCAGATGAAGAGGAGGAAGAACTTTTCCTGTGCAGTGACTGAGCACTGAACACATTGTCCAGGGAGAGTGGGGAGTCTCCCTCACTGAGGATATTCCAGGAACACAGGACCCACTGTGGTCCCTTCCAGCCTCACCCATTCTGGGATCCTGTGACATCCAGCACATTCATTTTAGCTGGAGAGTGTGGACCTCTTATGTAGTGAGCCTGAGAATTGCTGAGCTCTTCCCAAGGGAAACTTTTCAACAGTTTTCTTGTTCCCAAAACAACCTTGTGTAAACAATATTCCTTTTCCGTAACAACAGGTGTTGTTTGCTATTTCTGTTCCTTAGCCAGTGGGAGAGGTGTCAGCCCCATGGACCAATAATGTGCCTTTTTAGCACAGCGTGTTATAAAAGGGCTGAATGGATTGTAAATAAAGCTTCTGATTTCTACTGCCTCCTGACTGGAGTCAAGCATCTTTGTTTCATGTCCTATTGTGACAGGAGAGTTAAGGGACATCAGGGGCAGGGAAGAGCACAGAAGTTATGGATTCTGATGCAATGGGAACACAAGATAGACAGTCTTTCCCATTGGGTTGGAGCAGATCCTCCAGAAAAATCATCCAGCGTTTCCGAGGCTTCACTGCGTGTGTTGGGAAACAGGTCAAGATTTTACAGACAAGGCCCACGAGGGAAGTTCCTCCTGGAGAAGCATACACAGAGGTACCACCCCTGGCCAAGGGGCCTCCTCAATGCCACGCCTGAAACACAACAACAGGAGAAGCACCACCATACTTACACCAAGTTTCCTTGAGCTGCTCCCCAAGTGTCAGAGGGATGACTCCCTGCTCTCCTATCATCCTCCAAGAGAAGTTGGGGTGCTGTTTCTGGATTTTCTGTTTGTTCTTTGAAGCTTAGACTCATCAGACCTCTGTTCTCAGAAGAAAACCCACTGTCTCTCCTGCTTATAGACTCCAATCCACCTGTCTTACCCGTGCATGGCTCTGAAACATGGAAATTTTCCCATTTCTCTGGGAACGTCCTGACCAGTTGCATCCCATCCTCTTCTCCCTCCTTCCCCATGGTTGATGAGGCCCTCGGCCTCTCCTCTGCCAAACCCACAGGTGCTTAATTGAAAAAAATTACAACCCAACACTGTTCCTTATAGAAAAGCAGCTTTCCATGTAGGCATTAAATATCAATTACACGAGAAGCCATGCAGTGCTTTAATTACACTCATGAAAAATCATCCCATTAATCAAGTTTCTAATCAGCTAATTTCTCATAAAAAGGTGGAAACTGTTATTTTATCGATTAACTCTTAACAGTCACCCAAATGAATCAATTCTATGGGGGGGTTTTTTGATATATCCCATTTTACGGGGATTTACAGGAAAAATTCTTCCTTTATCAGGGACTTGCCTGAGTGTGAAATGAGTTCCTCGTTTCTTGTTTCTGGCAGTGCTGTGCTTCCCTCTGGGGCTCGTGGTTGGAATGTGGGCTCCTTGCTCCTGCTCCCAGCATCCAACACCTCCATGGAAAGGGCGCTGTCATCTTTTAGAGCTCTGATTTGGGAGACTGGGTCCACTCCAGATCAAAAAGACCTGCAAAAACAGAGGGTGATGCAAGAAACAGCTTTGCCTTTTGACGGGAGATGAAAAGATCCCGGCCCACTTAGTCCAGCAAAACAAAAGCCAAGAAGGGACATGGCTGGGGCCTGGGGATACATGGAGGGCTGGAGAAGGAAAAAGGGAGGGAGGAAAATCTGGGGAAAAGGAGCCATTCCAATCGATGAACAAAGCAGCTGGGAATTAATATAAGCTGGAGTTTAGAAACACATGCTGAGACTTTCTAACAGGCTTCCCTTGGGAGTTGCTGGGCAAAATCTAAAAAAGTGTTTTTGCATAACTCAGGCTCCTGCAAGGCATTTGCAATGGTTGGGAAGGAACATCAGGCTCCACGGAACCTGTCCTGTCTTCACAGAGGGTTTTCTGGGATCCACAGCCAGCCCAGACAAGAAGCCACTTGATTAATTATTGCCTCTGCTGACTTCTCCCACCTACTGCTCCGTTCAACCCCAATTATTCAGGATCAGCTCCTAACAATCTATTGAAGAGGTACAGCTTTTCATTTGCATAAGCAGTTTCAGCCAACACAGTCTGTTGAGACAGAAAATATACACTGAATATTTAGCAAGTCTGATGGCATTTCAAGAGCATGTGACGGCACACAATTGATGACATCATGCATTTCTTCTGCTTCCTGAAGCTCAAGTCTAATGTGGCCCAGAACTTCACCCAAAACTGATTGGCTCAGGGTTAAAAAAAATAATTAAACGAAGGAAATTTATGCAGAGTGTTTTTACAGAGTGTTTCTAGATTTAGATGCAACTCCCAGAGAACACCATCCAGCAATATCAAGTTTTATACAGAACTGCAAAATTGGATGCAAAGCCCTGGAGTAGGAGTAGAGATTAGAGACAAGTATTTCTCCCCTTCTCCTGGGTGAGGTGCAGCGAGCTGCTCAGTTGAGGTCCCAGGAGGGTTTGAGCCACAAACCCACTGCCAGGCCATATCATCCCCAGCCTGCCATTCCAGCCTGGCAGGTGGCTGGGGCCCAGCTGCAGGAGCATTCCCAGGTTTTGGAGACACCAGCTCCTTGCTGGGATTGGCTCCTGACTACGCATGAGCAGAGATGTTCCCAGAGCAAATACTTTTTTTTTTTTTTCTGTTGTGGCCTCTCCTCTATTATCTGAATATCCCTCATCTGGGGTGGATCAGTATCGGTGCAAAAGTCTCCATGTGCCCTTTCCCCTGTCCCAGGGCTCTTTTCCTGGCTCTGTTCCATACATTCTACAGCACTTGGAGCAATCAGCAGTCCACTGAAGGATGCTCCGTGGGGGCATGGCTGGTCTCTAGGAAGGGCAGCCAGCAGCACACATCTGGCTGAGTGTCACGTGGCCTTACACAATCACAATCCCTTTTCAGCTCCCAAATCATGGAGTTTGATAATGGCTTGGGTTGGAAGGGACCTTAAGGACCTGCAACTATCCCAGGTTGTTCCACACCACATCCAACCTGGCCTTGGACACTTCCAGGGATCCAGGGGCAGTAACAGCTTCTGTGGGCAACCTCTGCCAGGGCCTCACCACCCTCGCAGGGTTCCTTGCCAATATCCCACCCAAATTTGCCCTTTTCCAGCGTTAAGCCATCCCCCCCTTGACCTGTCACTTCACATCCTTGCCAGAAGTGCCTCTCCAGCTCTCTTGGACAAATCTCCCAATCCTGTTTATTTCTCCCATGCCTTTGGTGCTACAGTAACACCGTGTATGACCCCAGCATTAGCAGGAAGCTGCCGACACACAAATTCCCATTTGCCTCCATTCCATAGGGAGCGGCCACCCCTCTCTCCTGCTCTGGCTCCCATCCAACAGCCACGGAAGAAGCATTTATGGCATGAGCAGCACACAGCAGGGATGGTGCAGGACACACCAGCAGCTGGGTTAGCAGCCTGGATGGGGAACTGCCCGTGGAAAGGGTGCAGGATGCAAACCGCCTCTGCTGTGGGAGGGACAGCCTCACACCCCTCCCAGCTGCTCTGAGATCACGTCAGATGTGTCTGACAAGTCTCATGGCACCTGCACTGAATGGTCACATCCAACAGGCCTGGAGGAATCCAGCTGGAAAAGGATCAACACCTGGATGGCCCTGCTGGCAGCTTACTCCAGCTATAACCTTCTCAGGCACTGTGTGAGGGGTCCTGGGCACTGATGAGCTCTATTTGAGGTAAAATAGAGCTCAACAGCAGGCTGAGAAATGCAACAAATCCCTGAGGGAGCCTACAGCATCCCAGGCTGTTCCTGATATCCTATTATCCCCCCTCTTGCCTTGTAGCTGGGTCAGGAAAAGGTTTTGCTCCTTGTTGTGTGGACCAATGGTGTCAGAAGTCCTGTCTGAAAAAAGCATCTCCACACCACTACGTGCCCAGGACAGCAGCCCTGGCTGCTGATTTTAACTGACATGAACCAGGAATTCTTTCCAATACCTGTTGGCTTTGTGGGGGAAAGGACCGTAAATCTACACCTGATTGCTCCAAAGCGATCATGCATCCCCACACACACACTCCCCACACCCCACCCTGTGCTCCCAACGTCCTTCAATGCCACAGCACTGGAAAGAAAACCACAAAACCACCCCAGAGAAACCTTCCCCCAAAGAGTGCAGCCGCCCGAGTGTGTAAAGGATAACAAATGGCCCCCCTGCACCGTTCCCACTGCCCTCCTTCCCTCGGGAAACCTTGTCCAGCCTCGGGAAGGCTTTCACTTGTGTGGCCCGGGACAGCATCCCGCAGCAGGGAATTAAAGGAGGGGGCAGGTCCGCAGGCCGGCGCTGGGGCGGACAATAGGCAGCGGGAGGGAAGGGAAGGCAACAGGCAGGAATGCTGCACGCTTTGCCAGGCATCGCTCCGGGCGGGATAAAGGCACGGGAACGGGCTCAAAGCGTCAGCGCAGCCGGAGACGCTTGATTTATTCTCTCGATTATTTATTCAGGAATTAAACAGAAAGAGGAGGGAGGCCGGATGCCTGCTCAGAGGTGGCATTTGTGGGAGGAAGGAAGGGACAACGACCCCACCCAGGGCCGGCGGCCTGACACTTCTCCTTCCCCAGCCACAATCATAACCTCTGATTTAATTATCTTAATGGGAACCGGGAGGGGGGGAGGAGGGAGGAGAAAGGCAGAAGAGAGGGGCAGACACTTTTTCACAGGCAAAGGCTTCTCCTGATGCCCAGCAGCGGTCCCAGGCTCACTGTGCCTGCTCCCTGGACATCCCCTCGTCCCACATCCCTTGGGAAAAAGCCACAGACTGACAGTCCCGCTATTCTTCTGTCAGCACAAAGACTGCTCTGTGGAACTCTGCCCACGGGGCTGACAGGGGGATGCTCCTCTCCTCATGCCCTTCCCGGGGATGTTCCCCAGCCACATCCAGCCCTGCCAGCCAGGAGACCCCACCTGGGGATACTCTGACCAGCAAGGACAGGCTTTTGTGCCAGGGAAGGAGTGAAAACTCCCAGGGAAACAAAGAGAGAACAATTAAATGAAACAGCTCACTACCACGAGATCAATGCCATTGAATAAGAGATTTTCAGGCCAAGCCTTGTGGGTCTCAGAGACAGCCTGAACAAGCGAGGAAGAATTTGGACAGACGATCAGTACCAATGAACCCAAGCACAGCTTCCCAAGTGCCAGGTTTTGCTCTAGGGTCTGAAGACAGCACGCTTTGGGGAGGAGTATTTGCCTGCTGGCTCTTTGCCGCTCAGGAATCTCATTTTCCAGGATGTCAACAAGGCCAGGAGGGCCAGAACTGTACATTTGCCTTTTCGTGACAGCTGAACTACACGAAATCTGGCTCTGGGGCTCTTGGAAAGCGCAATAAATACCGTTAAGGCTTGCAATAAAACTGCTCTGCTTGGCAACAGGAGGCTTTTCTTATCCACCGCTCTTCCATGCTCCTTCGTCTTGGCTCACCAGGAGCCAGGGTTTGGAGCTCAGCCTCCCCCCAGCACCTCGCAAGTGAGCAAATCAGCTCCCTGCCCTGGGAGAAGGAGAGAACGAGGTTCAGCCGAGCCCCAGGCAGCTTGACCATGCCTGGCACGGGGCAGAGGAGCCCCTCTGTGCAAGGTGTCCCCAACCCTTTGACACCACACTGCGGAGAAGGGGCTTCATCCCAAACTTGTGTGAGCCCAACCGCAGCCTGGCTCCATGCCGTGATACAAATGGGCCTGTCAGTCATAAGTGGATTTTATCTTCTCAAAGTGGGAGAATAAAGAGGTGAAAGAGACCTCGTGGTTCAGCAATCCCTGCAAGGGACTGGCCCTTGCAACTCCATAGTTGCAATCCCTACTGCAACTCCACAGGGATCCTAAACAAACGCCACCCCAGAACCACCCTTGTTCCAGATCAGAGGACAGACTCTTGCAATTCCCAGTGGCAAGGAGGAGGCTGACCCCACCCCAGCACCAACAGGGCACTTAAACCACCATGTTCTCCCACTCCTGTCAGTGCTGCCCCAGGCTCAGCAGCTCCCCCAGCTCTGACCATTCCAGAGCATGGGATTTAAATATTCAGCATGTTTAAATATTACATGGGGGAAATTAATAATAAATATAATGAAAAATCATATTTACCCCAAAGTGGGGATGTCACTCACAAAAACAAAAGAAGCAAGAGGAGCCTCAGAGCTGCAAAATGTCACCGCCTCACATCCACTTTGTCACCGCAGAGTCCTTCACAAAACTTATCAGTGACTTAAACCAAGAAATATGGCAGGGGATGAGAGAAGGGTCCCCTCTCAAAACCTCAGCAGTGTGCAAACCTTCACTCCCAACCCCAAAAACTCCTTCGCCCAAAACTGCACCCCAAATCTGGTCCTTGTGCAAAGAGGAACCAGGCGAGAGGGGCTCCCCAAGCTCTCCACCCACACAAAACCAGTCAGAGGAGCAGAAGATGTGTTTCCCTGTCCTTAGGATGGCACAAAATGTCTCTGCATCATCCTGAGTCATTCCTGAAAGCTGTTAACATCTCCTCTTCCTGCTCCTCTGCAAGCTCCACTCCCAACATCTGCCATGCTTCCATGGCTGAAGAGGACAAGGAGAACACATCACGCCCAGGGCTCAGAGAGTGTCACACATACACAGAGGGAAATGCAGCTTTCAGCCCATCTTTGAAGCCCAGCAGAGGTGGGAGCAGGCAGCCCTGCCTTTCCTAGAAGGATCTCTCTCCAGAGCTCCTGCAAACGGAGCTCCTGCACACTTCAGTGACAGCATAATTGTACATTATCTCCTACAATTTCACTCTGACGGTTTAGGGGACAATACAAGGAGCAGAGAGACTGTAATATTCATATTGACATTCCCCCAAAAAGCCGCCTTTCCTGGTAAAGCCCTTGTCTTATGAATATGGAAAGCTGCCTGGAGGCTTTGCTTAAACGCGGTGTGTTGGTGTTTAATCAGAGGAGGTGGAGCGGGAGCAGCTCCTGCACAACAACAGCCCAGCACTTTTTAGGATGTGCAAGACATTCTCCATTTTCATGGACAACTCTGTTTACAATCCCTCCTTTAAAACAGCTTATAAAAGATTCACTCTGCCTCAGTGTTTGAAACAAGAGTTAGTCAGAGAACAGGATTCCGTCTGCTATTCCCTCCCCGTGGGAATTTCTAATGAAAACCATTTTTTTTTGTCTCAACTTTTCCATGAGAAACAAAAAGAATTTTTGTTTTCTTCCTTGGTAAAAAAGATTTAAATACTTCAGCCATAGGCCAACATTCCATGAATTGGAATGACTGCCAGAGGGCCTACGGAGAGGAGGAAGCAAGGGAAGGCTTGCAAGGGAAGAGCTGGAGAAGGGAAGCACGGTGTTTTATGGACTGAGTGACCACCAAAAGCGAGCCAAGCTTTTGTTGGAAATACAGTTTCTGTGACTGTCAGCAAGGATAAGGATTCCAAAAGCTGCCTGTGTCTTTAGGTGCACATCTCCCAGGAGCAGAGAAACTGGATCCTCTGAGGGCACCCTCCACTAAGCTGACTTGGAGGACAAGTAAAGGCTTGGGCCAAACAGCAAAGAAGAACATTCCTTTTTCCTTTCCTTTTCTTTCCTTTTCACCCTCCAAGGGTGAAATCCATGGAATCTTGCTGGATTTTTGTTCAAGATTTCAGCCGAGTCACAGCTTCCCTCATGTGGTTTTTCTCCAGAGTCCATGGATCTGTCTCCATACCCTTGATGGACACCCAGCCCCAGGCTGCTGGATCCCACCCTGACAGCCACGAGGAGGATATTCCCCCTGGCTCCCTCACTTCCCCCTCTGGATGCAGAACCTGGCAATCGATTGTTTCCCTTCAACGCTGCTGCAGAGGAAGAAGTGTCTGATTTTGACAGATTTATATTTAAACTCACTTTATTTCAATTTCTTTATTTATTTATTTAAGGATTTCTGTTTACCTTCTGGGTAGAACTCTAAGTTCACCCACAGAAGCAACCACTGAACCATGGAAAACAACAAAAAAGCAAAAGATGTACTTTAAAAAAATCCATAGTATCTGTAATATCTCAATTAAGGGAGCATATGTATTGAAGCCTGAAGTATCTTGATAATCTGAACCATCAATTCTGACAGCAGAAGGTGCCACTACCGGAGCTGGGAAAAAAATCTTTGCCTTTCAGCTCATGAGCAGGAAATCTCTCTCACCCTGAGAAGACAAAAATAATAACTACGTAAAAATATTATTTTAGGTTCTGTCAAATTCCACTTTTTTTGGTTTGACATTTTACCTTTTGGTTTCCTACTGGTAAAACTGTTTTTTTTCCTGATCCCATGAGCATTCTGATTTGTCAATATTGCTGGAAAGGATTAAAAGAAAAGATTTTTCCACTTCCCTGAGCTGGCCAGTTGTCAGGGATTCAAGGATCTGGAGTATAAAAGGGGTAAGCAAACTTCTGGCCATGAGCCAAATCTCACAGCATAGAGCAAGAAAATCTGTTCACAGATGACACCAGTGAACTAGAAAACATTTTCAAAGATGGTCAAACACTTCCTCAAATAGGCTGGGAATGGGAATTCTGGGAAATAGCTGTAGTTCAGGGAGCATTTTGCTGTCAGGTGCTCTTTCACTCCAGTTCCTCCCTCTGAGGAGCAGCAGAACAGACAGCATTGGTATTTGGAAAGCTTTTTTGGTTCTGCACCCATGAGTCCCTTGGACAATCCCCCTCCAGAAGCTAAATCCTTCCATTTGATATCCTTCCAGGTCAGCGGCCAATCTGTCACGTCCCTGGTGTGACCTGGCTTTTTTGGGAGCCAGGAAGCCACAGGGAAGTGCTGCTTTAATCCCTGCAAAGGGCAGAGCACCAAAGCCCAACCCTCGAGGCAGTGGCTGAAGGGCACAGCTCCTTCCTCAGCCACCTGAAGTTTTGCCCCAGTGATTCCAGGCAGGAGAAGGAGTTTTCTTCATGGCCATGAGAAGAGGTTCAGCAGGATGAAGTGAGCGTCTTGCTCATGGCTTCAAAACCAGGACAAAGACAGATCTTCCTGGGAAAGGGCCATGAATGCCACCAAGAGCACAGAAACACTTCCAGCCTGCCAGCCCCAAGGCTTGGCAAGGCTGCCCAAACCTGCTGAGCCCTGCCAGGTTCCCCACAGTTCTCGCTGCCTGCTCCAGCCCCTGACTTCATCCCAGGCGAACACCATTGTCCTGTGGCTGGGCTGGACCTGCAGGGGCCTTTCCCCAGGTCACGCTGGACTGCTGCTCTTCCCAAGGAAAAGGGAGGGATTTTGCCTCTTCCCATGCTGACCTGGATATTGGGAGCACCCACCCAAGCACAAAGCACAAGCTGGGCCTGCCCAAGAGCCATATGTCAGGGATGGGAAGGACATTCCAACCCACTCACCATGGAAATTGTCACTCTCTGCCTCCTGGGCACCAACCACACTCATCCAGCACGGGCCCCAGGCTCCCTGGGACATCAGCTGCCAGCCAAGGACACAGGCTCCACTCATCCTTTGCTCTCCCTGGAGGCAAGCCCGAAGGTTGGAACCAAACAACCACCAGGAATTCACAGCAGATGTTTCTGCCTCTCTCCAGCCTTACTGCAGTGATGGGCACTGTGGGCCCTTCTGCAGGGAGCAGTGACAGCAGCTGACCCTTGGCATTCCCTAAGGGATTCCACTGGGGCCACCAACACTGCTGGGTGCCCAGCACAGGGAGAAAAAAATCCCTCATTCTGGGCCACCGGCATGGCTGCGTGCCCAGCAGAGGGGGAGAAATCCTTCATCCTGGTCCACCTGCACTGCTGGGTGCCCAGCACAGGGGGAGAAATCCCTCATTCTGCTGGCACCCAAGGGCGTGAGTGCTCCCAGAGTGGTGCTGAGAGCTCAGCCGCCCGCCCCTCCACCCCAGCAGCAGGTTTTTCCCAGAGCTGCTCCCAGCAGCTGATCCTGTCAGAAGCACCTGGCCTCGAGCCACCTGGGTTAGTGCTGCATGCTGGAGGATGAACTCGGGAGCCCCAAGCACAGCTTCATTTTATTGCAATAAAGAGGAATCAAGTAATGACAAGGCGAGGGGTGAGCGATGGGGTAATGGGAGAGCTGCCACAGAGCAGAGCCAAAGGACACCAGCTCCTCCTGCTCCTTGGAATTGCCTGTGGAAGCGCCAGACTCTGAGGAGAAAGCTGTCACTGAGGGACTAAATCATGGACAATTTATGCTCAGCCTTTGAGCCCAGCAGCTTCCTCCAGCTATGGAATTAATGAGAGCCCCCCTGGCCCTGCCTGCTCCCCACCTGCCCAGCCAGGCTGCACCCCTGCTTTGGGGTGCCCCACCATCAATACTGCATTACCAGTACTTGCTGGAATTGCCACTGAGGAACATTGCCACGCACAGGGCGTTTGCGTTTATCACAGGGGAAACGCGGTCCTGCCCACACAGACACAGCCCTGCTCCAAGGAGAGGCTTGCAGAGGAGTGGGTGAAGCCCTGAGGTTTGCTGGCAGGATGGAGGGGTCCCCCGAGGCAGGTTTGGTTTTACAAGTCCTTGGCCAAGCAGATTTTCGTGGTACTGCACTCTTGGCCCTATTAAGATCCCAGGCAAGCTCAGCTGACCACTTACCCTAATTTAGGGCCATCTCCTGCCCCTCTCAGCAGCAGGGCCCTTTAGGAGAGCTGACAGTATCCCAACATGGCACAAAGTACATGCAGAAACACGAGAGAGCTGCCAGACTCCAGCTCCACTCCCTCCAAGATTGTTTTAGCTGGGATGCTCCTTGAACTGGAACCACAGAAATAATTGGCCGGTGAGAAACCCAGACCTTCAGGTGCAATCCAGGTATCCATCCTAATTCAATTTTCCCGAAGAAGCAGAGTGTACCAGGACAATCAGAAAAGCAATCTGTAGTTCTCCTCAGATGCCTCACAGCAGCCCTTACGGAAGAACCAGAAATGAGATGTCCTCCCCCACATCAAAATGAGATTTTAGCAAAGCCCACCTCCACAACAGATTAATAAATACGCAGACAGTTTGTGGCAAAAAAAACCCCAGATCCAAATTCCCTTAGAGATGGAGGAGAAAGGGATGAGAACCCACTTGGCAACCTGTGACTGATACCAGTCCCTACAAACAGCCAAGGGCACCAAACTTCAAAGGGGTTGAGAGGGGATTCGATCCTCTCTTCGCTATCATTTTTGTGCACTTTGGATTTCGCTCCCACTGAGGCGCCCACGGTGCCCAGCTGGCCGAACAGGAAGCTGATAAGCTCGGGGTATCAGCAGTTTGGTGTGATAATCACAGTAGGCACGGCCTGACAAGGAGAAGGACCACAGGGAAACCCGCATCATCCCCCATGAACCCCATGATGGAGCCCCCTCCTCTTGTCCGTGGCGTTCCCTTCTAAATGAGATAACGGCACTGCCTGGCTTCTGTGGACCCTGAGAGGAAGGGGAAAACCACTGAGCTGCTCAGGCACTGTGCTCACAGGAGCCAGGCAGGCCTTTCACCCAAGCAGCACATTAAATGTAAAAGAGAAGTCGCCATGGATGTTAATGTATGGCATCAGGATTTATTCCCCCCTCCTGTTCTCAGCACCACGTGACAACATTAATTAAATGTGTTTCTGACCCTGCTGCGCTTCTTTAAATATTTGCCATTCTCCACAAGCAGTGTTTGGTTAATGAAATGAAATTAATGAGCTCATTAGATTGTGCAGTAATCTTTCAGAAGCGAGCCCGGCGCTCGGAATCGCTGCTCCCTTTCTCCGCTCTCGTGCTTTAACTTGGCGCATTCAGCTCCACAAGCAACGGCTGAACGGGGCAGTAATCAATTAACAGGGCAGCAGGCACAGGAAGGGGAAGGAGGGGACACCAAGGTCAACGAGAGGCAGCTGGGTGACTTTCCCACGGGAGCCGATCCCGCGGTTCCGGGCAGTCCCTGGCACACATCGCTCCATTTGGCGGGTGCTTCTCCAAGGTGAGGCTCAGCTACAGGAGTCTGATGTGGCAGGAGCCGAATCCGTGGCTACATCCACGCGGATTTGTATGGCAAAGCCAACAAGCCTTGGGAGAGGAGAGCTGGGCTTCAAGACCCCCAGACATGCCTCAAACAGCAGCCCTGGCTCTGGCTGAGACACAGCAAGGGCCGCACTGCAAACCGGCCGAGGCCACGGGCTTGTCCCTAAACCTCTTCCTGGAGCAAGGAAAGCCCATGGGGCCCATGCCCTTCCACCAGGCAACTCTCCACACCCTCTGATGATTATTCACCCTGATTCCCCCCATGCTGATCCAAACAACCCTCCTGCATCCAGCCTTTCCCACATTTTCCCCCAGCTCAGAGCAGAATCCGCATCCTGACGTCCACCACTGCAGTACAGCCCCAGAAGCAGCAAGGGAGGCTCTTTGCCTTTGAGCTGCACCAACTCACCGAGCCAGCACGATTCTCACCTTTTGCTTTTTGAGCAGGAAGAATTCTCCCCAGAGCAGTGCTCTATTTTCCTATTGTCTTGTGAATCTTCTTCGAAGAATTAACTCAGATCAAAGAGTCTCCAGAGCAGCCGCGAAATCCCCCGATGGGCAGGGAAAGGAGGAGGGGGGTGGACAATAAGACAAAAAACGCTCCAGTAAATCTCTTTCCAAGAAAGGAAATGGGGGTAGTTTCTGCACGCACATAAACCCCACAGCTCAGAGCCTGTGTTAGCTATGGTGACTCCCAATAGCTCCAGAGGAATTCCGGGTAGGAAATGTATGCAAATCGAATTCTCACCATGGCTGTACTCGCCAGCAGACTGGATCACAAAGCTGTACCAGGCTCCCATCCCTGGGCCTTTGTCATTTACCTTTCAGCCCAGAAGTCACATGATGGTGACCCAGGCCTGCCGGGATGAAGCAAGAGGGTGAGGAGCACAGCCAGGAGGGAGCAAGAGAAAAGTTGAATCACTGGAAAATCTCTAGATCAAAAAAGGAAATGATACTCCAAGTCCCCACAAAAGCCTCGAGGAAGGCAATGCCCCAACAACTATTGCAGAGCATTAGAAAAGGAAAACATCTTTGTGCTCACAGGTGGCAGGACCATAGATGGAAAACCCAAACTAACAGTATTCCCACACTCATCAATTGCAACAACCTCCTGCACCCAAAAGATGATCTCGGAGGCCTCTTGAACTGTCCCCCCTCTGCATCTCACAGGATTATCCTGTTTTAGCATGAACAATCCAGAATTGTCTCTATCCTCTTGTCCAGGTGGACATCACAACCCCCAAAATGCCCGGCTGAGTTCAAACATCTCAAGGTTAGCCAGGCCTTTCACAACCCTTCACATCTTACCAGCCCACTCAGTGAGGTTTGACTTTCCTCTGCTCTAAAAGATCTGAACACTCCTGCCTTTGGTGACCGATGATTAAACAGAGAGAAAAGCACAGCTATCATTCATCCACGACCTTGGAAGGGCTGCAAATAACGCTGGCTGGCTGATGGCAGGTCCCCTGGCCACAGAGTGGAGGAGTGGCTCTCAAGGGCAGCAGGGAGAATAAATCCAGAGGCCAAGCTGACGGCTCCCCTGCACTCTGCTGCAGAGAGGAACTGCACACACCTGGCAGGTGGGAGAGATCACCTGAGGCAGAGGGTGCCCCACAGGAGATGATGCACAGAGGGTGAGCAGGGGTGGAGAGCTACCACAGCTCCTGGACAACTCTGAAAACAGCAGTGCTGGATCTCCAAGGGGCTTTCCACCAGCAAACTCAGCAGCCAAGATGTGTGAGACTCAACGAGGGCACACGGGCAGCCGTTCATTTGACTGAGGATGGCCTCTGAGACGGTGTTTGCTGGGAATGAGTTACTCCAAAAGGGAAGGTAAGTGAGTCTTTCCACCCCAGGGCAGCACAAACAGCATTTGTCACCACATTCATATCATATCCCTGAGTTTACAGCTGGATCCTGCCTTCCATCTTCCTCCAGAGGCAGCCACAGCACAAAAATCAGGTCCCCATCTGCTAACAGAGCTGATTTTGCTCTTTGCAGGCTGTACAGAATCCATTGACAGGGAGGCAGAGCATGGCCATGCACCAGCAGGCTGGTCTGTGCACCTGGGAGGGTTCAGTGCCAGGAACCCATTTTCCAGAAGCCAACACCACCCCCCCATAGGTTTGGGGTCCCAGCCCATGTTCACAGAGCAGCCTCTTGTCTTGGTTTAGCTGTGTAAGCAGCACTGCTTCCGCAGCCTTGCTTTGTTTCCAGTCGGTGAACAAATCTTCAATCTTGTTTAAAATCAAATCAAAATTCAAATTTTGGCTCCAGTACCGCAGCCTGCTTATGCTCCAGCCTGGCTCCTACAGCCAGAGTGAATTAATGCCCACACCCCTGTGAGTATCTCCTGGCAGGTGACTTTGCCCTTGCCCCTTGCCCTTTGTTTTTCCCCCGTGGATGGGGACCTGCAGGGATGCACAGCAGCCGGGGCAGGAGATGCCTTTGTGGCAGCTGGAAGTGAAGGCAGAATCCGGGGCGGGTTTGGTACAGATCCTTACAAATGCAACTGCTCCTCCGAAGTGTATTTATATCTTATCTGTGCTGTTTACCCATATGTTCAATAAATCATTATTCATTATCTGATAAGGTGCTTGCAGGAAATTTCTAAGCCAGGCTTACAGTTAGCACCGGGACACGCTGGGAATACAAATGGAAAAATAAACAGAGCATCTGTCTCCAGCGAGGCTGCTGTGCTGCCAGGGGACTGTGGTGACATTGCCAGCCAGGAGACCAAAGGCTGGGTCACCCGGCCTGCTGGGCTGGGGACAACAGGCTTGTGTTATGTAGAACAGCCTCCTTTTCAGCTAATTACACATCCCAGATCCCTCCCGGTGATAGAATTGACACTACAAAGTGAGCCACGTTTCCTCTCTTCTGCTCCTCATTCATCTCTGCCCTGCCAGGCCCTCACCACAGACGGGCAGAGACAGCCTGTGCTCCTCGGCCTCCACAGGAACCCCGCAAAAGCTTCAGCCAGGGACCAACGAGGGAAAAACTGGGAGTGTAGATCTGAGACAGCTTGAACAGACAGGAAAACTCTCCTTAGTGCTGTCTGTGGCCCAGGCACAAAACCAGAGGAGAAATATTAGAGCAAACCCAGAGCCATCTCTGACCCTGTCCACTCCCTCTGCCTGTTCCAGCATGAAAAGGAGGCATAGGAAACACCTGGAGATGTTGCTCCCAGCACATCCCAACTCCTGCTCTGTCCCCTCTGAGGCTCCAACACCAGGAACCCCAACTGGCTTCGTTTAGGCCCAGGAAATCTTACCACGGCCTTCAGTACACCCATGGCCTCTCACATCTCAGCTAATCCAAGGCTTAGCTGCACTGGGTGGACATTTCCATGTGGAACAGGAGGAGGAGGAAAGTGGAGGGAGAGGGTAGGGAGTCAGGTTCAAGTCATGTGAACACCAGCCCCAGCATGTCTTCAAAACAGGCTACAAGGAAGTGTGACATCCAATTTCTTGGGAAGGGGAGGCAGAACGGTAATTAAATTTCTGATCTTGTTAGCCAATTTCTCCAATCACTGCCCCTGAACTGGAGAAGGGGAAGGGAGAGGGGAGATGTTTGCGTCAGCGACGCTTGTGAGGGAAATTAGGTTTTCATGGATTATTGGGTTAGTTCCACTTCTCCCACTTTTTAATTTATTTGTCTGTATGTACCGCAGAGCTGAAAGGCCGAGAATTTTTCCCCCCTTTTTCTTTTAATTAAAATCTGTAGTTTTGGAAGATGAAAACTTTGGAAGGGGGGGAAGACTGCAACAATATAACCATGTCAGCCAAAATCTGCTTCCCTCCCAAATTTTTCTAAATCCCGCTTCAAAACAAGAGCCTAACAAGATCACTCAGTAGAACTCAAAATAGCCCCTGGATACTTGTATAAAAGAAAAAAACTTGTTAATGAACTTTTTCTATCTGAAAAAAGGACAGAATTCACTTGCTTACCGCTACTTGCAGGTTGAAGTTTGGCTTGCTCCTTTTCTTTTTTCTTTTTAATTTTCCCTTAATGCCACAAAAGAAATTCCAGAATTGCTGCCTGTGCAACCCTGGGCCTCTATTATTTCTCGGAAGACAGTAACACTGCCCCTCTTTCCAATTTCTTTAGAAATAGAGGAGAAGACTAAAATGTGCCTATGGGCAGTGTTCAAGTAAATTATCTGTATGATTATTTCCAACTGCCTGCTGAGTGGTTTCCTAGGAACAATGCCAAGGGGCTATTTTGTTTAAGGCTTCTGAATTTGGGATAAAAGAGAAACAGTGCAGTTCACACAGAGCCCAGACTTCCACTTTGATGAAAGGTTCGGAAAGTGGGAATGGCTGCAAGGCTCAGCCTTAGCTGGAGGAGGCTTGCAAAGGTATCTGGGAAGCCAACAAAGGCTGGAAAGAACAATTTCTGGAAAACAAAGTCTCACAGCTGCAGTGTGAAAGAGCTGGGAAAAGCTCTGGCCAGAGAATCATTGGATCATTGAGGTTGGAAAAACCTTCAAGATCGTCAAATCCAACCTTCAGCCAAATCCCACCATGGCCAAATTTCCAAGTGCCACATCTACTTCATTTCTGAACATCTCCAGGCAGCCTGTTCCAGTGCCTGACTACCCTGTCAGTGAAGAAATTTCCCCCAATATCCAACCTGAACTTCCCGTGGTGCAACTTGAGACCCCTTCCCTTTTTCCCAGCGCTTGCATCCCACAATCACCAAGGACATTGT
Source organism: Cyanoderma ruficeps (assembly GCA_008694505.1). Classification (NCBI taxonomy): domain Eukaryota; kingdom Metazoa; phylum Chordata; class Aves; order Passeriformes; family Timaliidae; genus Cyanoderma; species Cyanoderma ruficeps. The sequence continues at coordinate 5,431,081 of VZDJ01000033.1, forward strand.
GCCAGTGCCTGGGTGGGATCAGGAGCCTGTGGGATCATTTCACACCTCGAGGCAGTGCTGGCCAAGCTCCCTGAGCTGACCCATCCACAAATATTTAGGAAGCAGAATTGGGCTGGTTATTTCTCCTTTGCCCACTCAGTGTTGTGGATTGCATCCACCCACCAGGCTGCCCGTGAGGGAAATCCACACCCTGAAATCTCTACAGACAGAATCACATTCATTCCTGGGACCTTTTATAGGGAGAGACCCATGGGTGAGACCCCTCAGGTGGGACAGGAAAGAGCCCAAGCCAAGATCAATTCTAAGCAGCCAAGTACAAAAACCCCAACTTATCCCACCCAGCTTCAGCTACACCAAGCCTGGTCCATTTTCCATGGAGAATGGAGGTGACACCTCCATTCAGGCAGTGGGAGAGCTGGCCAAAGGTAACTTCTAGAAAGGCTTTAAACAAAGCCAAACACACACAAAAGCAGCACCCTGTTCTTCCTTCCCAATCAGGGTGAAAACTGTGGCTGAAGCCCTGATTAAGATCCTCATCATGGCCGAGCCCCAAGCTGACCCGCCCTCATCAGGCTTTGCACTTTGGAAAAAGCTAATTCCGATGGCAGCAGAGAGGAAGGGAATTTACGCTGCTCTGCCGTGACCCAGACTTCACAGCCATTCAAAGTGAGCAGCCACAGCCATTAAAAACTTCACTCTGTGCACTGAAGAGGCTCATAAAGAGAGTGTGAATTCACAGAGCACTGGCTCAGAAAGCCCATTCCCTGCCTGTCCCACAGCCTGCCTTTGTCTGAAATATGGAATGAAAGGGAGCTTCATATTTTACTTCAGACTTGTTTCACTCTCTCCTTGTTTCCTCTGCAGACTGACTAAAGAGGAAGTGATTTATAAGGGGAAAACAAGGGGAAGTGGTTCTAATTAATTGGCCATAACCATTACAGCTGTACTGGCATCCAGCAAACAGAGGGCAACAGTGCCGAGACAGAGATGCACTACCCTGAAAGATTCCACAATAATCCTGCTCCAAGCCAGAATAAAATTAATTTTTTCCTCATGTTTCTGGTACAGACCCCTTGTCCAAGGCTCCTGGCACCTGAGCTGTCATTTTCCACACAGAGTCAGCAGGAGAGGGGAACTGAAAGGGGTCTCCAGCTTGAACCTCTCCTTGCAGGCCCTCCTTTTCCTTTCCAGAGAGGGCTCAGAGTTCATTTTCAAGTCAGCTCAAGTTCAGGGTGTAAGGAGAGAGTCTAGCTAAAGAAATTTCAACTCCAAGCCTAGGATGAGAAGCTTTACCAAAAGGCTCCATCAGCCCCTTCCATCTCCCAGCTGGGAGGAGAACAGGGGGCTCCTGGGGCACTGCAGAGCCAGGGGAAACAGAAAGGCTATTTTGTGTCCAGAAACAAATGTGTTTGTTCTGCTTTCAGCAGCGTTATGGCCAGGAGAACTGGCCCCGGGGGAACCATACATCACACATTGCAGGTGCCTGGCTTCAGGAGGGGGAAACTCTCCAGCTTTCCTAACTGCGAGTGCCAGAAGTTCCGTATCCAAAGTTCATCCTGACCTCAGAGGGTTGGCCCGCTCCGTGGGAGGAAACAAAGCCTGGGCATAATCGGAACAAGCTCATAATTAAAAGTGCTCTCGCCTTTATGAGCCCCCAGGTCACTGTTTCCATTTTCCCTCATTGCACGGGGAGCAGCACAATGGGAAGGAACAGCCTGGCAGGTGCCAGAGCCTGGTGTTTGCAGAGGGCAGCCCTGCTGTAACCCCACCAGGTTACCCCTGGGAGCCTGCACTGGGATTTTTTATGGGTGGAAGGTGTGGGGAGCAGTTAACCAGGACAGCTTTTAATAGGGAAATCCAGCAATAGCAGGGAAAAAAAGTGCAAAATTCAAATAGCACTGGGCATTCCCATTTACCAGAGGCATTGTGTCCTCAGGAAGAAAGCCAGGCTCCTCCCAGCTGTCCCACAGGGGCAGTCACTGTAGCTCAGAGAGTGTGATAAGCCCCAGCTTCTGTAACAAGTTAAAAAAAAAAGACACCAATGTTTGCCCAGCACTTTGCTGGGGCTGAGCTCGATTATGCTGTGCTGTGAGAGATTAACACAACCAGATTGCTTTGTGGACTCGCTGCTTCCCCACGGCCCCAGGCAGATTTTCCTCTTCGTGCTTTGGAAAAGGTCTCAGGACCGTGAACTCGCATTCAGCAGGGAGCCTGAGCAGCTCCAGGGGGCTGCTATTTCCTCTCCACCTGGGATCCAGGCAAGCCAGCACCTTTCCCAGGGAGTCTGCCTGATCATCTGCTCCGTTTGGGACAAGGACAGCCGCAGGCAGGACTCTGTGTCTCCAGCTCCCAGCGCAGCCCGATGTCTTTGGGAGGCAGTGACCCCTTTTCCCAGGCAAGAGACTTCAGCAAAGCCACAGTTCCCAGGAGGAACAGCAGATCCCAGCAGCTATAGGAAGGAGAAAGCAATTTCTGTGCCTTCTTGGCAGTTTCTGCTATGCCAGTTGGGAAAAGCAAAAGCCACCCAAAAGAAAAGGCCACTGTAGCTGGCTGGTGTTGGTGGGATGCTTCTGCAGGCAGGCAGCAGGATCTGTGGGGAAGAGAGGAAATGGCTCCAAATGGAAGAACCCCAGGTAAGTACTGAGGACACTGGCACAACCACCAAAGCCTATGCTGTGCCACCAGGAGATTCTAAAACAGCTGAAGGGGAAAGAAAATAAATTAAGAAATAATTAATCACTGCAATTCTTCAGGGACAGCCCATTAGCCCTTGCAGGCAGCTCAGCAAGAACAACTCCTGGGACACCAGAGTGGCACACAGGGACAGGGGACAAAGAGATGCTCAGGGAAGGGGCAGGATGGAGTTGTCCTGGTGTTAAGAAAACAGTGGTTTTATTCCAAAATTCAGATTCAACCAAGAACAGTATAAAACAAACTGAAGGACAAGCACTCCTCTAGGAGTGAAACAGCTCCCTGTTATCAGTTCAGGATAAGGGATAGAGCCCTTGTCTGGGCAAGAGCAGCGGAATGTGACATTCAGCAGGAGACAGACAAAACCTGCTGCTTTTGGCTGTGGCAAACAGGCCCCACTGCTGGCAGGTGCAGGGGGGAAAGTACTTCATCCCATTTTCCACAGAAGACTCCAATCCAGCACCTCTGCTGACCCCTCTGGAGAAGAGGGGCTGGCCTGTTACCAAGCTCCAAGTATCCAAGTCACACATCAAGGATCTGGAGGGACGAGGGCTGAGCAGAAGTCACGGACACCGTGGCTGGCTCCCCCCTGCCCCTACAGCAGGATGGGCAGTGGCAGCCTCTGGCAGGGACAGTCCCCCCAGCTGGACACCCCTGGCCAGAGGCAAAGGCTGTTTGGCCCTGAGGTCAAAGCTGGCACCACTTTAAAGGCTCAGAGGTGTCCAGGGATGGAGGGGACGTTCCAGGGAGGAGAAGGGCCAAGGAACGTGTGAGCAGCTGCTCTTGTGTTTGCTCAAACATGCTGCTAAAACACTGATTTAGAAGAGGAGAGGGGAAGATGAGAGGTTTTAGCCTGGGATAGTCATTCCTCATGTGTCAGACTCCAGGCAGAGGTTTGGAACACTCAGTGTACGCTCGAGACAGCACCTGGGGAGGACTCATCCCGTGCAAGACAAGCTTTGCCAAGATCTTGCTCCTGCTCCTCTAACAATGCAGTTTTATCACATTGGGAATGTTAGTAAGGAAGGGTGAGTGATCCATGACCAGCAGCAGAGCCAAGGGCATGAAAAACATTCTCCCCCGGGCTGTGAGCAGGTTTTGAACCCACAGCCACGACCAGACAATGGTGGCCTTCACCATTAGTTCCCACCAGTTAGCCCTGCCCTTTGCAAGACTGGGATTTGAAACAATCCTCAAGCAAATCCCAAATCCAGCACACAGGTCCCTCACACAGAGGGCAGGTTTGGGCTCAAGAGCCATGCAGTGGAAATGCAGAGTGGTTTATTGCACCCCACCCCTCGCTGCAGCTCCGCATGCAGGCTCCAGGATGCACAAGCCTTCCACACAAGGGTCCTCTGGCACAGGGAAGCATTTGGAAAGGATGGGAAGATTACTTTCCTGCTGGAAAACAGCCTCGAGCTGTGAGGTGGTGGGGTGAGGATGTGTCAAAGCTCCTGTTCCCAAGGCAGCAGGTGAGGTTGGACCATGGACATTCATCCAGCTCTCTGCTCACACCAGGCTGATCTTGAGCATCTAAGCAGCACAACAGGGGCAGCCACAGGTACACACTCTCCTGAGATGCAACTCCAAGTTATGCAAGGCTCTGCCACGCCAAAACTGAGCCACTGGGGCTCAGAATTTCACCAAAATAAGGTTCAAGTACGAGACAGCCCTGGGTAACAAAGTCCTTGACCTGCACACCCCTGACTCCAGCAGAGCCTCTGCTGAACAGCACCACGACTGCTGTCATGGCTTGCATGGCACAAGTGCCCCTGAGAAGCCGTCCTCGTGGGGAGCAAGGGGCTGGCTTGCATGATACAAGCAAGAAAAGGGTGTTCACAAACTCAAGAAGCACAACAACAGGCAGCAAATCAGTGACAGACCTCCAGGACCTTGTCTTGAAAGGGATCATCCTCTGCTCCTCCCCATCAGCTCCTGCTGAGTGCTCCCACTGATTGTGCTCCTCAGAGGACCTGGACGAGTGGCTCAATCAAATCTTACCCAATATCACTTATTTTTCAAAAGATTTTGGATGTATAATCAAATTTTTGACACACACACACTTTTCAAGCGTTTTCCCAAGTTCCTGGAGGCTTTCACTTTACTACCCCAGCAGAAAGGGACATTTCCACCTGCCACAAGCCAAGCACAGCCCTGTGCAACCCTTTGTACAGGATTTTGTAGATGGCAAGCAGGGATGGGCAGGATCACCCACCCTGATCCCCATTTATAACTTTCTAAAACATCTTTTCAAGCCCTGCTTGTATCAACCCAACTGTGGTAAAATACACAAGGCACCAGGCAAAATCAAAGGGGAATACGTTTAACGGGAATTATCTGGGAAGCCAATGAATGCACATAGGAGATGAAGTTTGTCTGGGGAATCTCACAGTCCACAGAGATTGGATGCTCCAAACATGAATCCCAGAAACAGCTTATTCCCATCTATAATGAGGAAACAGGGTCCACCCTGTGCTCAGATTTCTGTTCCTTGCACTACCACCAGTGCCCGCAGAATCATCCTCCGGCAAAACCCCATCCTTACCAGCCTCTTCCTTCTGCAGCCACTGAGGTGGAGCTGAGAACAGCTCAGCTGGAAGGAACCTACAACCATCACCTCGTCCAAGAGCCTCTTCAGGGCTGGCCAAAACTTAAAACGTGTTATTAAGGGCATTGCCCAAACGTCCCTTAACCACTGACAGGCTGGGAGCAGTAGGCACCTCTCCAGGAGGGTTCTTCCAAACACAGAAAGGTTGTTCCAGTGCTTGACCAGCCATATTCATGTCCCTGAACATCCTTTTCCAACAGTGGAGTCCAGAACTGGACACAGCACTCTGAACACAGAGGGATATTCACCTTTTTTGACCATTTGTGTTTTCCCTGTCCAGGGTGTGGTTTGCCCTGGTGGCTCCACTGGCTCCTGTGGAGATGCTGCCACACAGCACCCCCAAACCTTTCTGTCAGGGCTGCTCTCCAGCCATTCCCCTCCCAGTGTGTTCCTCACAACAGTCAGCAGCACCTATCAGTTTATTGTTATCAGCAAACTCACTCATAGTGCATTCAGCTCCTGTATCCAGATCACTGATAAAAATATTGAACAGAACTGAGCAGGAATGTGAATCCATGCTGTGTGCACCTAATGATTTCATTGTCCTTTAAATGCCTTTAATAGTGCCCAGTGTGATCCTCTCCATTTTATTCTTCCTGGGCACTGGGCTTAGACTAACAGGGCTGTAGGCTCCTGGATCTTCCCTCATGCCCTCCTTGTAAACTGGAATAATTCTGGCTGGCTTCCAGTCAGCCGAGACCTCCCCAGACTCCCAAGGCCTTTGTAGAGGACGTGCTCCAGGCTCCTTCAGCACTCTGGGATGAATCCCATCCAGCCAGGTCAGTTTATGGATGTACAAGTGATCATAACTTGCTGCTGTTCCTCGTTAATCTTCATGCAGCTCTTGGTGGGAGGGGTTGGTTGATCTGACCTTGCTGAGGGTACTTGCACAGATTCCTCCTCTTCTGCCACATCAGGCCCCTGCCCACCTGCTCCAGGGAGAGGATCCCATCTTCCTGTGCACACAGGGGAAGAGGTGGGATCCCAGCACATGGAATTCCTGCGGTTTGTGTGCTCACAGCTCGGCCCCACTGGCAGGACACCCCTCCCCACCCCACCACGTGCACCACAAACACTGATCCACGCTGCAGGTTTTCCTTCCAGTAAAATGTGGAAGCTTCCCTAACCTGACATCAAATAGGCAGCAGAACAGTGTCCCTGAAAAGGTGGGTTAGAGAACTCTTGGCAGACCTGTCTGAAAATAAACCCATGAAATACAGTATGGAACTCATCCCCCAGGAATCTCCATGGACTGCAGCAGTCCCAGCAGGATACAGCCAGATTCTGTGGCCACTGAGTGCTGTGAAGAGCAAAGCCCTGATTCTGCAAGGTGTCCTTGGAGCCCCATTATTTGTGATTAATAAGGCATGATGCAAACACTTAGTTAAATCAGATTAGATCAATAGTACACCATGAATCACTTCTATAGGTTTCCTATAATATTTATATAGACTGCAGTTATCAGCAAGAGTCTCCTGTAAAATTGTCTGTGCTGAAATTTATTTGAAAAAGTACCTTTTATACTCTATTAAAAAAAGCAAACTGACTTTTTTATTCTCTCACAGAGCCGAACTTCCCAGGCAAAATCTCGGGGAACAGCATGTGGCTTTGCAAAACAAATATTTTGAGACTGCTGCCTGCTTTATCACCTCCTGGAATGGGAATTCCACCTCCATCCCTGTCCCTCCTCAGCCCCTTGCACACGTACAGTGAAAAAGAAATGCTTTAGCTATCTCTGCTCACTGCTGGGAGGGCACAAGCAGGAGTGTGACAGAGCCAGCAAGGGGTGGGAAAGCCAGCACACTTCACACTGGTCCAGTGAGGACAAAAAAAACCCCACCGTGGCAAAGGTTTTCGTGGGGTTTCAGAAACTCCTTGTGCACTAAATCAAGGCAGCGAATTTACAGCAAATTAATGAAACTAATTTTCTGACTGGAATCATCATCTGTGAATTATTGTGTCTTTACTCATTAAATAAATTATCTGTGTCTTCCAAGACATTAAGAATGCATCATAAATTACAGCCCTTCATAAATAATTTGCTTTTTGCCTGGGTTTAAATATAGAGGGAGAATAAAGCAAGGGGAAGGGAGAAATACAAGAAATAAGAAAAGCAAAGAGGCAAAAAAGGAAACACAAAAAGAAGGGAAGAGAGTGAAACTGAGAACAAAATGAGTGAAGAGGGGGGAAAAAAAACCAGCTGAAAATGGAGACATATGTCCAGCTCAGGAGGGAAGGAAATGAGGAAGGAAAAAAGGAAGCGAGGGATGAAAGAGGACAGACAGGACAAATAGCCCTGTGCAATATTTCAGGTCGGTGTTAATTGCGGCTCGGCGAACGTGGCAGGAAATGAAGCGCCAATATCCAAAGGCTCTGGTGACTTTTATAAATGGTTCCATTCCCGTTGAGCTTGTTCCATGTCAATGAGTACAAACATTCTGTCTCAGAGATCTCTGCAAAGGGACAAGCAAGGGAAACACGCTTTGTCACGGAGCAGTGACAGCACTTACTGAGGGGACCCCAGATCTGTAAATGACAGCAGGAGCCACGGCTGACTTGTCAAAAAGGGGCAAAGCTGCACCCCCTGGATCTGTGCTGTGGGATCCTGCTCTAGGCTGGGCCAGAGCAGGCAGAGCTGGATCCCATCCCTGCCCGGCCTCCAGCCTGGCTCAGCTCCAGGAGATGGTGCTGGCAAACACAGCACCTGCACACAGGTGAAACCTCCTTGGGACACCAAGGTGAGTCAGGTGCAGACCTGTGCCATGATCCAACAGGATTTCTGTCCAGGTATCATCCAGGACACAGGTACCCATCCCTTAATGCTAAAGCCCTTTCCAAGGATCACAGAAGAACCTGAGTTGGAAAGGACCCACAAGGAGCAGAGTCCAACTCCTGGCCCTGCCCAGAACTCTCCAAGAACATTTACAGCTTCTGAGACTCACCAGAAGCTGCCAAAGTAGCATCCAAAGCACTGTCCACAGAGTGGCCACAACAGGTTTGTTCTCAGTCAGGCCCTTGGCTGCTTCCAGGTTCCCCCTCGGTTCCAGGGCCACCTGGACAGCTGGCCAGCTGGGCAGCAGCAGTGCCATCCCCTTCCTGCCACATTGCAAGAAATGAACCCAGGCAGGTGAGGAACAGGTTTGGTGCCTGTTTGCTGCGCTCTGTGAGAGCCTCTCTGCCTGGAGAGCATTCCCACTGAGTAAGACCCTTGTCCTAAAAAATCAGGAGCTGCAGTTTAGGGAGATTTCTGATGAGAAGTGGAATGAAGTTAATACTCACGGTGCTGGTGAAGGGGCCCATGGGACAGAGCACAGCCACGTGACTTCTCACCAGCAGATCTGAGCTCATTTGAGATGACCAGAAGTCATGCAGGAAAACTAGAGGAGCTCCAAGCCAAGTATTTTGCTCCTTGGTGGAACTTCTTAGCTCAGCACCAGGGAACTGCAGCCACAATGACCTTTTTGTGGCCAGCTCGGAGCACAGGCAAACATCTGCCTTCCAAACCTGATGTGGCCATTCCCTTGCTGAGCTGTGGTTTTCACCCTGGCCTGGTGACACCGAGTCTCCTGTCCTGCATCCTGGGGTTTGGCTGTGTCAGCGCCGCAGCCGGGCTGGGGACAGGGACAGGACAGGGCAGGGTCACAGCAGCTGGCTCACCCCTGGCTCCCTGCAAGCACAAGGGTGTTTCTGCAGGAAGCTGGAGGGTGGCCAGTCCTGGGAGCTCTTGGAGAATGAGCACAATGGCAGCTGTTTCCTATTTGCAAGTGGAAGAGCTCCGATCTCATGATGTCATGTCACCAGTCAGGACAAAAGGAATGTTTTCCTTCTTCTTCCAAGTCCAAACCCAACCCAGCGTACTGGAGCCTCAGAAAGTCTGCTCTGAAAGCATCAGATCTGCTGGTTAACAGGTAACAGCAACACTGAGGCAACAATGAAAGTGAAGCTGCAGCAGGGAAAGTCCCAGAAGACAACAATGATCCAAAAAAACATCTTTGGGAAACCCCTGGCCAGGTGACAACGCACACAGCCTTCACAGCCTTACCACAGAGTCACACAGTGGGTTAGAAGGTACCTTAAAAATCATCTCATTCCAACCCCCTGCCCTGGACAGGGACACCTCTCACTAGAACAGGCTGCTCAGAGCCCCATCCAAGTCGTGGCTTGAGTTTAAGAGTGTTTCTGAAGGGTTTGGGAGTCCACCAGGTGTATTTAAAGCAACTCCATAAAGATGGAGGAATGGTACGAAAGGGCCTCCCTGCTGCAAACACCAGAGCCAAATACAACATTTCTGTATCACCTTCACAGCACTAGAAACCTGCCTGCTGACCCAGGTATCTTCTGCCCTGAACTCCAGGTGCCAAACTCCCTGAGCCATGCACAGAACACCCCTAAGCTTGAGCCACTTCAGCACAACCCTTCCCACTGTCCAGATTTACCCAGTTTGAGGCTGGAAATGGTTTCCACAGCTCCTTTGACCATTAGCACAGCAGGCCAGGTTCACCACCTCAAGTCACCACCTGGGGATCCTGGATGCTAAATCAAACCTTTTGGGTGCTCAAGAGAATTTGATTAATCCATCCAGGAGGCGGGAGAGAAGGGGAAGAAGAGGAACACAAACACCTAGCAGGAAAAAGGAAAGAATTCAGTTTCATGTCTTTTTTTGGAGGGAGTTTAGCTGGATAAGTGACCTCCACACACTTTCCCCAGCTCCCCACCATGCCTGCTCACAGGGCTGAGCAGAGGGGCAGCCACAGTGACGCTCACCTGGAGCACTCATCTCTTCCCCAGCCTCTCCCAGCAGTACCGTGGTCACACAGCACCATAAAAGCTCTTCTTGGAAAAAACCCCTTTCCTTTCGCTGCCCACAACATCCATAGGGTCACATCACACAGGCTTTTCACACCTCTAAAAGTGCACAATTCCCTCCCGTTTCCGACTTGGCTGTTTCTCAAAGAAATGACCCCAAATCCTGTGCAAGCTGCAATATAACCTGAGCCTGCCCTCTCCATCCTTTCCATTCCTGGTGCCAGCAGAACACCTCCACTCCAGCTGCTCTTCCCACACAAGGCCAGCTCAAACTCCCACATCCTCCTTCCCCACGCTGCTCTGATGTTCCTGCAGTCAGCCAGCCCTCAAGGGAAGTAACATTTCACCAACTCCAATAACTCAGGATGGAGATCAGCTGGTAATGGAAAAGCCTTTCCCAGAACAGTCTCCAGCTGATTTTGGAAAGGGTCAGAGCAGCCAGCCTAGATCCCACCACCTCCATGCAGTCAGCATCACCCCTGGAAATTTTTACCTCCCTTTTCCTTGGGTAAAGGCCTCTGTGCTGCTCTCTGTACCCGAGGGCTCTGCAGAGGATTTTTTTCCACTGCCAGCTCAATTTGTTTTGAAACCCCGCTCAAAAAAGGGGATTTTCCGTCAGTCCCCGGAGCAACAAGTGAGTCCAGCCAAGTGTGAAGCAGGTCACTCTCCTCCTTCCCAGCTTTTCACACCATGTGTTTCGTGTCAGGACCGTGACAAGGGCTGGCCCTGGGGACCAGAAGGAGGTGGCTGCTGCAGCCTTTGTGTGCCTGCAGCTCCCTTCCCTCGCTCCCAAGCCAGCACACATCTGCCCCACAGCAGGAGCACCATTCCTTCCTCCCCATCCAGCAGAATGGAGAGCCAGAGATTTATGTACTCCGCGATTTTTATGTGCTCTCAAGAAGGGCTGCGGAGGGAAAACTCCACCACTCACAAAAGCCTCCATCTGTGAGTTTATTTATTCGTGCTGGGAAGGCTGTTTACTCTGTTTCAGGGTGGAAACTACACTGGGATCGCAGCTTAATTGTACTGTTTGTTGAATTAATTGCTCTGTTTGATCGGCCTTTCTCTCATCATGCTTGGGAATGCAATGGCTCTGCTGCAATGTGGGAATGGAGAGGGTTGGAGCTGTTTCTCCTGGCAGCCAGCAGGCAGCAAGCAAGAGGGGCTGTTTTGGGGACAGCACGAGGTGCCTGATGAAAATCTCGCTGCAGAGGGTGTCCAGAGAGGTCAAGCACCCTGGGAGTAGGGGATGGGCCAAAGGCAGGGAAGCATGTGGATGTACAGGGTGCTTGGTTGGCCTTTTGCTTCTTTTTCCAGCTGATCCCTGCCCAGCCAACCACCCTGGATCCATGTGCCCAAGGAGGGAGCTACTGTCCAGGCTGGCCCTTGCATGCCTGCCAGCTTCTAACCACCTCTCCTGCAATGAGAGTGAACACTGTGAATTTTCCAGGTCACCTGATGAATCATGGGACGCAGAGCAAACCTCAGCATTATTTTCGTATTGGAACATTTTTCCCCTCACTTTCATTCACAGGTTTTTTTCTCTTCCCTTTCAGGTTTTGCCAGCAAACATCCAGCTCGAGTAAAATCCACCTTGTTTCACATTCCTTTTTTCCGCTTTCATAATCACAGCCCTCAACTCTTTAGGTTTTGTCCCTGCCTCTCCCACTTCCCACACACGCTTCCCTCTGCCCACTGGCTGAAGCACAATGACCAGTGGCATTTCCCACACACATTTTTTCAGTTCCCCTCTCTCTCTCCAAAGTGAAGCAGCCTCAGGATTCCATGGGGATGTCGTTGCTCTTCTGCCAGCACGGACGGGACATCCCTCCCTGAGCCACACCTGTCTGGGAGCCTTCCCAACACAGTAACCCAGCACTAAAGGGAATCGACCCCATGGCCACCCTCTGGCCAAGTCAGCAACATCCCAACACCAACAGCAGACTGATTTCTCCCATGAATTAGACATCCCAGTAGAGTTCAGGGAGTATCTGAAGCCAGGATGGCACAATCCCCAGAAGACAGACCCTCCCCACCTAATCCTGCCCCTTTCCCTGGAACCTGCAGGCTCTGGGAATCTGCCTTCCACTACACAGAGCGAGCTGCTGGAGACAGCAAGATGTTTCAATCAGCAGATCTCTGGTGTCTGAGGCAACCCATTCCTTGCTGATAAGGAATGAATACTGTCTGTGTCTGTCCGGGTACGTGTTTCTCTCTCCCTCTATTTCTCTTTTCTCCTTCATAAAGCTGTCAGAGCAAAAATAACATATTAGTGGAAGGAAGGAATGTCAGCTGTAATACAATAACGTGGTTGGGAGGCTGGGGGATGTGCGTGCCTGGCTGCTGTGCCAGAGTCTCTCTGTGCTCAGGAGTGCCTTTCCCTCCTCCTCACCTTGTTCTCCCACCAGACATGGAAAATGGGATGATAAATGGGAGGGAGTGCTTATTCAGCACCATTCCACTGCCAAAAGCCACCTGTGTTTGACACTGCAGGAAGATCACACATCCCCAGGACAGGGACTGAGGAGTATCAGTCCACTGATAACTCACCTCTGGAAGAGTTCAAGGCCTGGCTGGATGGGGCCCTGAGCAACCTGCTCTAGTGGGGGGTGTCACTGTCCATGGCAAGGGGTGGGACTGGATGATCTTTAAGTTCCATTCCAACCCAAACCACTGGAATTCTGCAAACATGGCAGGAATGGCCAGACCACTCCACGCTCAGGCTGGGCCACAGCTTGAAAATCCAGTCCCCAGCATCGACTGGAGCAGGGTCTGGGACAAAACACGTAGTAAGGAGCCCACTGCTGAGGTCACCTCTTGATTTTGAGGCCAGGAGGGCCTGATGCTTCTCTCTGGCCTACCCAACCAGTTCCTGGCAAAATGCCCTCCATGGCAAACCAGGGACACCTGAGGGACCATGCCTTGCATGTAGGTAGCCAGCACCTCAGGAATGGCTTCCAGCTGGACAAAACTGACCGTATCTCCTGCTTATCTGTTCCAGCATCCAGAGACTTCTTCTGCAAGGGCAAAGAAAAAGAGGAAACACAAAAAAGAAAAAGCCTCCTGCCCCACACAGGTCTTTTATCTTCACCACGAATGAGTGGGTCTGACTCCACCAGGCAGGAGCCCTCAGGTGTCAGGCTCTTCTGTCACCTTCCACACCTCAGGGAGCAGCACTGCCTATTCCAGCCCTTCCCACGGACCCACCCTGGGGCACAGCACTATCACGTTTCACAGGGGTGCAGCTTTCCCAGCCCCAAGCTCTGCCTTGAGCGGTGCCATGGAGCGAAATGGCTGCAGGAGTGCCAGGGCTGGGATCCAGCCCCGTGACCCGGTCCGAGCGAGGCTCCCACGTGTCTGGAGCAGCCCTGCTGGCTCCCAGCCCACTGCAGAGATGTTCCTCCTTCCCACTAAATGTTCTCCCGTTCCTCCCCATTTCCTCCGCCCTGCCACCACAAATGCAGGACCAGGGGAGCCGACAGGCAGGAGCAGGCACATGGACATCTTGTCCACTGTCCAATTTGGGGATGTGCCAGGCTGAAGGATAAGATTCCTACTGACAGCACATATGCAAATCAGGGCTCCTTCTGCAGTTTTTAATAGCCCAAAACTGATTTAACTCTGCAAACACAAAGACCAAAATCCCTTTCAAAATGTGTGTTACTGTTCCAAAAATTCTGGCTACTTTTGATATGCAAATACCAACCCAGCCTCCTTATAAAACTTGCCAAGTTCTTGATTTCATTTTCTTAATTCCATCCAGTAGCAGTGAAGTTGCATAGAAAGATGCAGAGTGTTTCTTTTAGCAGTTCCTAATTAATTCAATGCCTGGTCCTTTCTGTGGGTTGTTTTCCAGCCCCCTCCTTTTCAACCTGGTCAGTCGTTGGAGGCATCTGAGGTATCCATGAAAACTAATGGGGCAGGAAAGTCACTGTGATGACTCTTCAATTAGCTGGACAAGGATGTGCAGCGTCACGGAAAAATGTTTCTTCTGCTAATGAGAACTAACGATCCCTTACCTGGGGGATTCTGTGCTCTGATCAAAGGAGCCCAATCAAAACCTCTGCAAATTTCTGATTAAACCAGACAAAAGAGGGGAGAAAGGCGCCCAGTCAGATGCTGAATAGATAATAAAATCCACTTCCCTTTTTCCTTCCCAGAAAATGGTAAATCTAATGGGCATGACTAAGCAGCTGTGAGGGAAGACGTGAACAAATTTGCAAAGCAAAGGGGAGTTTAAAGTTCATCTCATTTTCCCCTTCTGCAACATTGTCTGCAATCATATTATGATTTAAAGGCCACCTTTCCCCCAGTGGGAAGCGGGTGAGAAGGGTATGATTCAATTTTGCATGCCAAATGTGATGGGAGAAGGAGAAAGGCCAGGAGGCACAGGCAGAACAGCCACGTCCCCTTGGCACCGTTAAATGTGTGTTGCTTTTTCCAGTTCCTCAAGGTACAGGGGGGGAAAATAGAATAATGGCACAGTGGCATTTTCTATCTCGGTTTGTACATGGAAGAACTGCACCTTTCACTACTGGGAATGAAGGCAGAACAAATCCTGATTCAACCAACACCAACCTTGGGAGACCCTGGTCCACCTTGAGAAACCCCCTGGAAGCCAGATGAAAACCCTGTCCTTTTCCAGGAGCTGTCGCCGTTCCCTGCTGCATTTCCAGCTCACCAGAAAACGCTCCTACTGCTGTGGGCTTACACCTTCCTCCCTTGCCAGCAGGATTAATCTCAGCTCCGTGTCACTGCATTCCAGGATGGCAGCTGGGCTGTTCCGGTTTGAGGGAATAGGACAGGATTTTCCCAGAGGCTGGAGAGGAAGGAAGCAAAGCAGCATCTGCCCCTGCCCAGGAGAGCTCTGCCCACCACTCCCAGCCCCTGATGTCTTGGTAGGTAACATTCTTCTGCAGATTACATCCAATTCCAAACGATTCGTGTCAGTAAATGGCCATGGTGATGTTGACCCACAGGAAGAGAGGCATAAATGGAGGGAAGGAGCTGTTTGCAGGAAGGGGAAGTGCCAGTGAAAGAGATTTAAGACAGAGGTGACCTTTCAGGAACAGCATGGATGCCAGCAGGTCTCCACAAGGCCCTGACAGGAAGGTGCAGCCAGGGAAGGGTCCAGCTATGCTCCCAGGGAACAGGGACAGGACAAGGGGAAATGGCTCAAGCTGTGCCAGGGAAGGCTCAGGTTGGACATCAGGAGGAATTTCTCCCTGGAAAGGGTGGGCAGGTCTTGGAAGGGGCTGCCCAGGAAGGTCTGGAATGCCCATCCCTGGAGATGTCCAAGGAATGCCTGGATATGGCACTCAGTGCTCTGGGCTGGGTGACAAGGTGGGGATCAAAGGTGGAACTCAATGGTCCTGGAGGTCTTCTCCAACCTCAGTGGTTCTGTCTGGACACCTTTTGTCACTGCCCTTCTGCAAGTCCACAGGCAAGTCCCTTTGCTTGGCTCCAATTGTCCCTTCCCCCCCATGGTGGATTCACCTTGTTAACAGCACAGGATGCTCCTCATGCCAAGCACAGTCCAGGGTGTGCAGGTGTGCAATGGTCAGAGTTCCCAGTGCCCACCATCCTGAGGGGCTTTCCCCTAAGGAATGCTCTGAGAAGCCACCACTCCCCACCCAGAGGGCAACCCCAGCATGGGAAAGAGCAGCTCACACTCCCTGGCTGCACACCCCTGCATCCCCCAGCTCAATAAAACATCATAAAAGCAGAGAAGTTCCACGATAAGCACAAATAGATCAATAGCATTAGAGCTGCTCCTAATGGCTGCCTCAGGTTTTCCATGCGACGCCTCCGAAAATGTCCAGTAGTGAGTAATTAATGACCAAACCAAGTAATTGCTTTCTTGATTTTTCTCAAAACTAGAATTCACTGAAAGAACTTAGAGCTTTACTGGTGCTACACAGTAAATTAATTCAGTAAGTGCTGATATTACAAGTCTGGGCTGCCTGTTAAAAAAACACGGCAGTGCTGTAGAGTCTGGCTTTTCTCGCTGCCTGAGGTAACCCTTTACAGGCTGCTCCAGCTGCCTGCCAGAAAGCAGCTCAGCCCTTCCATCAGCCTGCACAGATTTTGCTCCTGGGGGAGTAGCTTGTCTTAGAGGAGATGCCAGGACCTCACAAATGGGGATTAAGGCAAATTCTCCCCTTGCTCTTTCCCAGTCACAATTGGGAGTGGATTCGGGAGCATGGGGGCTCCTCAGAAGGCACACCAAGGCTGGAAGTGGGACCACAGTGACTGCCAGACACCTTTGAACTGTTTTTGTCATGTCCATCGAGCAGGATTCCTCCCATGGTACTGACAACTCCAGCTTAATCCAGGGACTTCTACCCCTTGAGGAGAGGTAAGAGAGAAACCAAAAGGAGTGACAAAATAGCAGTGGATGAGGAGCATGAAGGGACCAAAAGAGAAAAAGGCAGAGATCAGAGAACCTGTCTGTCTATCCATCACTCCTGGAAGAAGAGGATGGATGTGGCTCCAGTTTCTTGCCACATATTCCATATGCTCAGCTTCTGCTGAATGGCATCTCTGAAAACAGCCTGAGGTGTCACCTCAAAGGTGATCCATCACTTGTCAGCTGTACCTGCTGACTCACTGCAGAAGCCCAGGACACAGACTCCTGGCAGCCCTGGCACGCCCTGCACACAGCTGAATGCAAACTGTGCAAGAGACTTCCAACGCATCCATTTTTACTCCTTCATGGATTTACACCACTTCAGCCACCATCTACCCCCACACCACAGGAGGAATTGCATGTAGAGCCCTTCACAGGCAGTGACCAGGAGCACAAACTCTACTCTGCACTCACACTGGCTGCTTGGGATGCTCACACAACCAAAGAGGAGGAGCATGATGAGCAATTCAAGACACCCATCGCACAGAGAGAAACCCACAGGAAAGTACAGGTCCTAGGAGGGGAGGGAAGGTGCAAGTCCAGATCTCCCAGCACCTCTGGCCTTCCTCACTTGGCCTGTCCTTCTCCCCACAAGGCATCTCAGGCAGGGAAAGTTACCCCAACGACCCTAAATTCCCATCACCTGCAGCATGAGACACTCACAAAGTGAGTGTTGTGAATACGTGTGTGTGTGTGTGCCCACATGAGAGAGAACACAAGAAAATGAGCAAATGACTGAAGTGATCCTTCCATCCCCACAGTAATGAATGATTTTTTTCCCCTGCTCCCAGGAGCATGGTTGTAGCCTGGGAGCTTAACATTCAACCTACATGGACCTGCAGCACGCACTGTTAATCCCTCTAAGCACAGTGACAGCTCCCAACAGCCCCCTCAAGCAGAGGAAGCACCATGTTTCTTCCCCATCTTTCCATTACCATATTTTTAATTGGCTGTGAATATCCTTTTGCTTTTGTCAAAACACGTTCTGCTAACCCACCGCTCCGGATATGAACGGGGGAGCCAGGAATGGTGAGAGAGAAGCCAAGAAAATCCCTCTGTAAATGAAGATTTGTGCCGAGGGAGGCACAGCCAGAGGGAGCACGAGCAGGATTGGCTCATCCCTGGCTGCTCTACAAGCGGTCCTGGAATTGCAAGAGTCCACACAGAAGTTCAGAGATCCTCAGCTGAGTGAGACAGAGCTTGGAGTACAAATAAGCCAATAGGAAGTGCTACAGAGAAATCAATATTAAGAGCATTTGAAGCAGAAGGCCCTGGAAGAGATATTCTGTCAGAGGGAAGGTGGCAAGAGAAGAAGGAAGCAAAAGGAAAGAGCACACAAATCATGCTCGTGCACACAGGTACCTGACATGAGTTAGAGGCTTCTCCCTTGTTTCCTCTCTTCACTTCTCAGAGGAAAATGAGGTCTTGACAAAAGCTAAACTTCATGAAAAATCTTCCAATTTTCTGTTTCTTGCTTTTGGTTCTAAAGGAAATTCTTTCCCTTTTGATAAAAGGGGGAAAAGGCAACCTCTTTCCTCTAAAGAAAAACATTTTTCAGAAGGATGTCATGGGAAACAACCCAAGCTGAAGCTGCTGGCCAAACAGGGAGGCAGGTTTCACCCAGCACTGTGTTCCCCATGCCCTGGATCTCCCGGGCTGACCTCTTAGCATGTCCAGCAGGCAGTGTGAATACAGCCCTGAGTCACAGCCACCCTTCACAGCCAAGCTCAGCAAGGGAAAATCCCCTCAGTCTTGCAGGCAGGGAGGCTGGGAAAGAGGGAGAAGTTGTTTAGATACTCTCTCACACAGCAAATCCCACTGGAGTCCATGACAAGGGGCATATGGAAACCTCTCCCATGCCTAAGCATCCTGCTGAGCCCTTGCCCTTGGGATGGGGCAAGGAGGAGATGCAGTCAGGCTGAACAGGCTCATGGCACTTTGGGAAGAGCCAAGATGGGGAGGTCAGAGCTCCCCATGTTCATCCCAGGACAGACAGCTTTGGGTCCTGTTCTTAGTCTGATTTCCATCCTTAACACATCCACCAAAAATCACCCTTACCCCACAAAAGGCCCAGGACAGTCCCTAGGGACAGGGGGGGTAGAAGTGACAGTCCTGATCTGTATCCTGCTCTTCTGGAGACTCTGTGGGGCAGCAGGGGCTCTTAGATCATGTCCCAGCCACTGCTGAGAGTGGCAGCTGCAGAAAAACCAACCCTTTGTTCACACAGTGGAATGGGGAGAAAACCCTTGTGGAAAGAGCCTGACAGAACGAGGGGAAGGATTCAAGGCCAGGATGGATGGGACTTTGAGCAACCTCATCTAATGAAAGTTGTCCCTGCCCATCCCCATCCAACCCTATCCCTGCAGGGGAGTTGAAACCAGATGATCTTTGAGGTCCCTTCCAACCCCAGCTATCCTTTGATTACCATCAAACACACGTTTCCAGAAGCTTCCGTGTGTCACTTGCAAGTCCAGGGAGGGTTGGCTTCGCTGTGTTTATGTGGCTCTTTTTTTTTGTTCTTGATTTTTTAACACAGAATGAGCTCTAAATATATCAGCAATGCCCAGTATGTGTACAGATGGAGCAGCAGGGCCACTCCACAAAGGCACGGAATGGCTCCGTGTCCTCAGGGATGTGGGGAACAAGCTGCTCCACCAGCCTGCTCCTGCAAGGTAATTTCCCTGCCCTTCTATTCCAGCAGGCAGCCCCCACACAACAAGGGCTGTACACACCAATCTGGGCCTGGAGGGCACCCAGTGTCCCTGCCCTAGCACTAGGCAGGAATCTGAGGCAGACCCCAGGATGTCACCCAGGGGGTTCCCAGCTCCCTGAGCCATTCCCACAGCCCAGCAGCTGCTGTGCACCAGCACCCTCACAGGAGAGCTGTAAAATATGGAGATAATTCTCCTAATGTCCCCGGCATTTAAAGGCTGATTAGTGCTGCTTCGGAGAGAGCTGGGCCAGAGACTAAAGTGGTAGGAGACAGCTGGCCCAGGGTTTCAGTGCAGGTGTCAAAGGAGATGCTGCCAGCACAGAGATCAGGCTCCATCCTCCTCCCTCCTCTCTCAGCTTCACCCCCAAGCCATCAGGGGACCCGAGGGGAATTCACACACTGGAGATGTGGATCGTGGCCCACAGATCAGCTCCTGACCCCCTCCTGTGCTCAACAGAGTCCTGCTGAGACTATTTTGCACAAGAGCAAGTAAAATAGCCAAAAAATTGGAGCAGCTCCCATGAGGCCATGCAGGTGAGACCCTCTGTACCCCTGTATGGGGAGGGTGGCCCTGCCACATAGGGGAAGTGACAGCTTAGGGTAAGTCTCACCCTGCACCTGCCTGCCTGGGGACCAGGGGGTCTTTCCAGCACCAGATCTGGGCCTCCAGGTGCAGAGTTGGACATGTTGGGGGTTTCCCTTCGGATAAGCCTGGAAAGGGAGCAAGACACACAGGGCAAGGAGGACAACCAAACCCTCTCAGAGACTGCTGCAGAGCACACCAACAGTGACAGAGAGAAACTGAACATAAGAATGGGGAATGGAAACTGGAGATGGAAAACTTCCCAGCACAGAGGACACTTGCCATCAGCTGACATGTCACCCAGACAAAGCTCCTAACCCAGGGGCCAGCCCCAGACTGGAAACAGGTAAGCCAGTATGTTACTGGGTAGAAAGAGGCCAGACCTGCCTTTTTCCAGAGTTCCCTGGAATAAGGACATGACTTCATCAGCAGCTGCATTACAAAGCGGACAGCGCCTGCCCTGCAGCACAAACTCAATATCCCCTCATCGGAACTGCAGACTTATCTTTGGAGGGTCTCTCCATCCTGGGAACACGTGCAGCCGGGGCTGGCCGCCTTCCCACCCCGCACCTGCCCAAACACACATCTGCTCTGCATCACTGCAGCTCAGAGCCCCAACAGGTGGGCTTGGCTTGGATCTCAGCGGCTGCCCGGGGAGGATTTCCCCTCTGGGAGTCCCTCCTGCCCCCTGTGGAAAGCCAAGGGGGCAGAGCTGGGGTGCCCCTCGTGGAATAACAGTGGGAACTTGGGGAACAAGAAATTCATGCTGAAGGTTTCTGGCCCAGATTTTTTTTTACCAAATCCAAGGCTCACCTTCTAATTCTGAGAGTTCACTTCCTTGGAAATTTAATCCCCTTGCTGAAGCTGAACACAGAGAGAAAGCAGCCAAGCTCACTAACCTGAATTTTCAGAGAGAAGCAAATCCTTCCTACTCTCCTAACAGAGCCAAATCCTGATCCCACAGACCTTCTGGGCACAGCCCACCCGGCTTTGACTACCCTGACCAGGAGCCTGTGTGCCCACCCCCACACAAAGCCATTCCCAAACTTCCCCACCATCACCCTCGTGCTCTGCCATGGCCAAGCTCAAGCAGCCAGGAGGTAGAGTCCTGCATTCCAGCACTTCCCACTCCAACAGGATCCTTCAGTGAATCCCACCACCAGCTGCTAAAGCAAACCAGCCCCTGGCACAAACCCCCACCCTGGGACTTCAAAAAGATGTGTTTTTCTGGAGATGCTGATGACAGATAGCTCTGCCCCTCGGGAAGACAGGTCAGGGAGCTCAGGGGATAAAACTAAATGCAGGCATCACCCACAAACAAAGCCATTACTCCCTCAGGCTTTTCTCCCTGCTGTCCAGCAGTGGGGTGAGTGGGAATGGTTCAAAGCTGCACCAGGGAAGGTTTAGACTGGACATCAGGAAGCATTTCTTTACCAAAAATGTGTTCAAACCCCGAAACAGGATTGTTAATCTCTCAAGCCTGTCTGTGTTTAAGAGACATTTGGCCAATGCCCTTAACAGAACCCCAGGATGGTTTGGGTTGGAAGGGACCTTAAAAGTCATCCTGTTTCACTCCCTGCCACGGACAGGGACACCTTCCACTAGACCAGGCTGCCCCAAGGCCTGTCCAGCCTGGCTGTAACTTTTGGTCAGCCCTGAAGTGGGCAGGAGGTTGGACTACATGAACATCCTAGGTCCCTTCCAACTGGAATATTCTGTCCCTTGCGGCCACCACTGCTCCAGGGCAGCGAGCATTGCCAGGGATTTTTCACAATCCCAGAAGAGGAACAGTGAGTGGGGTCAGCCAGGCACAGCCCAGGACATTCCAGCTCAGGTTTAGCCTGAGGAAGGATCCCAGAGCAGCCCTGCAGAGATGAGCTGGCCCTCAGAACTCCACATACATCAGGAGCTGGGAGTGTGGAACAGCACCTGGATTGGCCTTGGGAAAGCTGCAACAAGTCTGAAAACCAAGCTGAAAGAGTTGGGGCACAGACCACGCCCAGCACACAGGCCATGGAGAGAAACCCCAGAGATAACACCCTGTGGTGTCCCACAGGAGCCCATCCCATGGCGCTCACTGCCCTCTAAGGTGAACATACCCCAGTCCATCCAGTTAAATCCAGGTGAAAGCCAAATACCAAGAGACCCCAGGAAGAAAAAAGAGAGGGGAGACCTGCACCGTTTAACCCACAGTTTGCACTTTAGATTTTCTCCAGATATTTCTATACCAGGCTTATTTCCACCATGAAAGTCCAAGAGGCTTTAAAAGCATGGATTTTTCCAGGCCTGGAAGACACTTGTTGACAACCCCAGAGAGAAATTTTGTGTGCCCAGGAAGAACAAAGAAAACCCACATTATTTTAGCCCCACTGCAGAGATACAGGTCTCAGAGAATAAAGATTACCCAAGCAGGCCTTGGGAGCTCAGTTGAGACCCCTCCAAATGGGACAAATCTCTTGCCCCACCTGCTGTGCTGCCTCCCCTGCAGCTGAGCTCCTTCCTCTCTCACTGCCATGTGTTCTTCCATCACTTCTACACCTTTCTTCAAGCCTAAAATACAGCTTCCTTTTTCTGCAGCTCAGAGATTTGGCTCCTGACCTTACATCTTGCATCTCCCAAACTATAGTCACCTCCTGTCTTGATCTCAGCTTCCCAAGCCATTTGGGAACTAGTCTGGGCTCTGAGAACAGCAGCTTCACACCACTTGCTTTCCTGAATTTATCTTTGAGTTACTTCCCTGAATTTGCTCTCCTGGAAATCAAAATCCTTCTTCTTTTCCTTCTTTCTTCCCTCAACAACTACCCCAGACTGCTGCAGGAACTGTGTCTGCCCCCTGTGCTCTGCTCACACCCTCAAATCCCAGCAGTTAACCCTGAGGAGCCCCTTCCTGCTCTCTGAGCTCAGCACTCCCAGAAGCCAGGGCAGCTATAAAATTGATTTCTACAGTCCCTGCCTGAAAAATAAAGTGAGCCACATCTCCCCATCCTGCTTTAAGCACCTGGCCAAGGGTTTGCCATATATAACTGATGGAGATGGGCAGCACCTGCCCAGAAGCCATTTCCCCCTCAGCCATAAATCACCAGGGCTGGGAGCAATTGCCTCCTCATTTCGGATGCTGGGAGGAAGCCCGGAGATGGAGTTTGTACCAGCTACTGGTGCCACACGTTTCCCAGTCTGTGCTCACATCCCAGAAGTCCTGACCTGCCTTCCCAGCTGCTGTTTTGTGGCTGAGGGTGGTACCAGCTGAAGGTTCATTCTGTCCTGTGATGATGACAGCGGCAGCTCCCACCACCATGCTGCTGCTGGATAAAGCAAAACACACCCAGTGAGTGTCTGAGATGGGTGCAGCGAGAGAATTCACCGCTCTGGGCCCAGAGGTGGATGTGTTTCCTTTCCCAGAGGGCTGGATGCTAAATCTTCCCCTATCTGCCACGTCCATCATGCAGGCTCTGGGCTTCAGCAGCTCGAGATCTGTTTCCTATAAATTTTCCACACAGAGCCTACAACAGTTGTAGTCTCTCTAAAATAATGATTGGAGGGTGGATAGAGGAGAACAAACAGTTCAGCTGAACAGTTTATCTGATGAATTTAGCCTCTTCTCCTGTTCCTGCAATATCAGGTGGACAAATCCAATTTCCTCAAATGCATTTGTTGTTTGAGTTTATTTGACAAATACTTCCCCAAACAATTGCCTCTACATTCACTTAGCAAATATTTAAAATATTAACTGTGCTGTTTAGTGAATCCCCTGGCACTGCACTGGTCCCCAGTGGAGCAGAAAAGTTAGGTTTCCCCCAATATTAGTTATTTCTGCATTTCAAATTAAATTTTTTTGCCAGCTCTCATTCTATTGCTGATAACACCAGATGATTTGGTGGGGCTTATTAGGAAAAGAGCTGGTCAGTTGTCTCCCAATGAAATTGAGTTTTCCTGGGAAGCAATAACCCATTGAAGCAGACACATTTCATCAGAAACATCCCACAATGAAATGACTTGCAGCAGCTGAGGAAAGGTTGCCTGGCAAATCCAGCTCTCAGAAATCCCTGTGGGTTGCTCTCCCGGGCTCTGGCCCTGAATTGTTGTCAGTCACCTGTCAGCTCCACGTCTCCAGCTGAAAACTGGGAAATTGTGGCTTGGTTGACCTTCTTTGAGCTGGGGGAGTTCTGTGACAGGCATGGCAATGGAAAGGATCCAGAGAAAAGGGTGTCCCAGGCTTTTTTTGCCCCAAAAGTAGGCCAAGGGAGCTGGGCTTAGAGACACTTCACAGTCTAACTCCTACCTGGAGTTAGCAAACAGCTGGAGCCAGGGGTTTTCCAGGAAGAGGGAGATGGGAGACAAGAGGCCTAAACTGAAACAAGCAGATACAAACACTGGATGTAACAGCAGATGGGCAGATGTGGTGCAGGTTGCCCAGAGAGTCTGTGCAGTCTCCATCCTTGGAGGCTTTCAATCCCTGCTCAGATCCCAAAATTAACCCCTGTGCAAGATGTTGGACAAAAGACTTCCCTGAGTCCCTTTCCGCCCAAATTATTCCAGTCTGTGATCCTGGGAAATCCTGTACAAATACAGATCGAGTTAACAAAAATTAAGGTCACACAGAGTCGGAGGGATGTAACATCATACCTTGGCTAAGGTTTAGTTCCAGGATTGCCTGTTTATAGTGAGATTTCGGGGGGAAATAATAATATCATCCAGTTTTGGTCCAAACTGGACCAGAACCAACACTTGAAGAAATGCTGAGAAACAAACATCTGCGTTTCAGCAAACTCAGCTACAAAGACTCATCATTTCAGACCTAGGGAAAATCAGTTTCCAGGTCTCATGATTACAAAGAATAACTCGAGAGCTTGAAGAGTTCAACCAGAACCAGAAGGCAAATAAAAAGAAATCACAATTCATTATTCATCAAAATCTTCAGCGATCTGTTACAAGACCATGTCAGGATATTTTAGCACTGCAGGTATCAATAGTGCTAAAAAAACCTGCAAATGTGACTTTGAAATTTGCTTTTCTTCATTATGCTTTGTTTTCTGCCAGTGAAAATCTCGTTGCTTGAATGTTCTTGGAAAGTCACCAGGGAAAGGTTGGGAATATCGCCCAAGCAAATTCACTTAAGAATTCAAACAAACACATCAGGACACAATTTTGCTTTTGTCACCCAGCTCCAAGGGAAAGCTTTAAAAACCCAGTTAAGGAGAGGGCAGTAAAAGAACAAACGCTTCACTAAACTTGGTTTTGGGCAGAGGAACAGCAGACAACCCATTACTGGAACAGCCTCTCCTTCTCCCCAGTCAACCAGGAGCCTTTGAACACGACATTAGGACAGCAGCTCTTCATATCCAAATTATTTATTCTGCCACTTGGAGGGATGCAGCAAGGACAACCCATCCTTCTGAGCTGTGTACCACTGTGGAAGAGGGAGGAATTTCATATTCTCATTCCACAAACTCCCACTCACTGCCAAGAGCAGCAAAATACACGAGTACACCAGGCAGTCAGACAAAGAGAATCGAACAGGCCTTCAGAGACACCGGGAATTCCTTCCCTTACCACTGGGACACTTTTCACATCCAGAAAAACAAAAAAATGGGCGCCACGCGGTGCCTTTGGAAGGGCATTTTTGGGGGGTTGTGTTGTTTTTTTTAACCTTCAGATCAGCCGTGTCAGATGTTCACAGCATTGGGTACTGGGAAAGATGAGAAGGTGCTTTGGGGTTTTCATTCAGAGCTCTTGCTTTTGGATGCAAATCCATGTTCCTTTCTTGCCTCGAGGGGAGACAAAGCACCAGCAACCTTGTTTCAAGAACCACAGTTTCTCTAGGATGGGCTGCCCAGAAGCTTTCCTACAGAAAGCTGGGTTGTCAGCCAGGCATGGGACAGAAGCATTCCTCCAGCAAGCACCCAGACCTGTGGCTGAGGAGCCCTCACCTCCTGGGAGATGTGAAAATGCCTTCCACCAGCCCATCTCTGGCCTCACAAAGCTAAAAATAATTGGGATCTACAGCCTGAAATGAGATTTTTCCAATCCTCCATCCCAGGGAAGTTAGTTTCTGTTAGGTGTCTTGGAGAAGTCACGCTGAGTTCAAAGGGGCTGCAATTGCTCCTGACTGTCCTCTAATCCCTGTCTCCATCTCTGCCTCTCCAGAACACTCCGTAATGGACTGGCTCACTCTGGCTACATCCTTTACATCTCTTTAGCTCCGTGAGCAGATGGAGTCGAGGGACAGCAGAATTTATGCTTCTTGCTCGAGCTGCAGCTCGGTTGTGTGGAAATAAAAAACGGGAAAGGACGGGGAAATGGCACCGTAACAGCATTTACCTCCTGGGCTTTGGAGCCTCTGCCTTTACCGAGGCAGTGCTTGTGCTGTCAGCATTAATCCTGTGCCTTCCTCCCCAGCTGAGGAGGAGCAGGCCCAAGGGATGGCTCTCCTCCCTAGCCCGTGTGATGGATGGAAGGAGCTTCCAGAAATGTGGAATACTCTGCTGACAGAGCCTGTGCATCAGTGCTGTTTTATACCGGCAGATAATCCAGCCCAGACCGTTTCCTTCAGGGCACGCAAAGGAAAACCAGGAAATGTTTCTGACCTCTGAGGGCTTTAAAGGGAGAGTAAAGGAGGCAGAGGTATGAAAGCAAGCGGGGAGATTGACAGGGGCTGGGGAAGGAGCAGCATAATGGGCCTCTAAACTCTTTACCTTTCTCCACGCTTCGTACAATCGAAGGGGAGAAACAAAACGAGGAGAGGGAGGGAATTATAACGAACGTGAAAGCTTCCAGATTAATTAATTACCCCTTTTAGTTTGTGAAAAAGGAGGCTAGAAATATCCACGTCTGCTCCTCTTGGAAGGCAACCCTGGCGCTTGCTCCCAACATCCCCCCAGCCCGCCTGCGCGGGGATAATTAATCCATTACGGGATGGATCCTGCCGTGCTGCCGTAAAAAAAGAGATCCATTTCTCCTCCGCTTTCCCCTCCTCCCCAAAGAGACATCTGAAACGGATCATATAATAAATGTTTCTTGGATGGAAGGAGAGGTATTGTTCTCTAGCCGTGGAAACAATCCCGGCGGCGGGGCCAGCCAGGAGGGAGCGGGGCCGGATCCTTCCCTCGGCAGCTCCCGTGACATCCTGTTCGGGCAGGGCAGCCTCGGGGGGACACGCTTTGTGGCGTCCCCTCTGCAACGGAGGGCAGGGAGAGATGGTTTCACCAAGGGGGACAAGCCCAGGCTGCTCACCGAGGTCTGTGCGGGCTGGAGGTGGCTTCCCTCTGTGGAGACATTCAGGCACTGCCTGGTGGGCAATGGGACACTCTGGAGACAGGGCGGTGGCCCGGAGTCCATCACAACACACCCATAAGAGCAGCTCGGACCACACCCATCCAACCTGCACCCATCCCTCTCCATCGTGCCCCGCTGGAATGCAGCCCAGGTTGGGAGCAGCTGCCTTGCACAGCTCCAGGCAGAGATCAGCCTTCCCACAGGCAGCTCTCCTTCAGTTTGACACTTCCCTTTTGTCTGGAAACAAGCTGCACTGGACTCATGGTGTCCAGCTGGAATAGAACAGATCCTCCTCCACCAAGTATTTTTTATTCCTGGCCAGGCACCCTCGCTGTCCAAGGTGAGATGTTTCAGTCGCCTTTGTCACGCCCCTGCCCTGCACTCGGAAGGGCAAGAGCTCTCCTTTGCTGCACACGCAGCACAAAGGCTGTTGCAGGAGGATACGGATTTCCCCACCCTCTCTAATGAACAAAACCCACATGCCATGCTCTTCATTCCCTTGGCTGGTGTTTTTGTGGGCCAAAACAAGCGATTCCCTGAAGGGTTTCCCAAGGAGGATGGGGTGGGCTGCCCGTTACCTGCCCAAGACCCTTTGCTCTCTGGGGGCTGGGTACCCTCAAGGCATGGAAATTGCATGAGATCAGACCTCCCCAGCGCTGATCCCAGCCCTGATCCCAGCATCTCATTTGCATCGGTTTATCAGAAACATTGCCTCTTGCTGCTGACATCCAAATATTCCTTGCATGGAGGAGCTGCTGACATTTATTCCTGGATTGCCACGTTGCAGGAGCTTTGGCTAAGACTCGTGTTACATGGGAAGAGAGAAGGGACCTTGTTACTTGGTGAAGATAAGTCTTCTACAGCCTATCAGTCTAGATTAGATTTGGGTCACTTCCTTTATTCATTTCCCTGGATGGTTTTTTTAAGGCTCTTTCAAAGAAACACTCGAGCTCAGTACAATGTTCTTGATTGCAACCAGAACTGGCTGAAAAATGCTGAACTAATTGAAAGAAATTTTCTTTTTCATTTCTTCCTCAAAACATTTCCAGGGTTTCTGGTCAGTACTTGGAACTGTGAAAAATCCCCCTGGGCTCTGCTGTACAACAGCAAAAGCTTTTTCCACTGCATCAGCAGCATTTCAAAATCCTGTGAGCTGATCTTAGGGCAGCAAAGTGAGTTCTCTGTCTATCAAAGACACAGGGATGTCACGACACCTGTGTGTTTTCATCACAACACCCCTCAAACAGACATCCAGGTCATGGAGAATAGTTCCCCCCACACCAGTTCTCCATCACTGCATGCTCTGAGCATGTCCTGAAGTCTTCTAAGAGCAGTTGGCATCATTAATCCTCTCTGTTTCATGGGGAAACTGAGGCATGGGGTGGCAGCAGCTCCCACAGCATGGAATCATTGAGTCATTCAGGCTGATTCAGGAAAAGACTTACAAGACCATCAAGCCCAGCCTTTGAGTGAATTCCACTTTGCCCACTAAGCCACATCACAAAGGGCCACATCTCCTCATTTTTCAAATTCTTCCAGGAATAGTGGCTCCACCATTCCTGACCCTGGGGACCTTGTTCCAGTGCCTGACTGCTCTTCCAGTGAGGAACTTTTTCCTAATATCCACCCTGAACCTTTCCTGGAGGCAGAAATCTGCCACCTCCCAAGCCCCTGTGGGGATCTCCACGTACTAAACCATGGCAGGGGGGTCCTACCACACACATACCTCCATGTCGCCCCCAAAGCCACAACAACACAGAGCTGGAGAGACCATCCATGCCTCCACCCCAGGGCTTCCTCCTGAGGCTCTCACTGGCCCGTTCCTCCTTCTCTGTGGCTCCCAGGAAGATGGCAAATTCCACCTCAAACAAGAAGCAAACCAAACAACCCCCACCCACAACGCCCAGGCTCTCTGGCAGAGGGGAGGCATCGCTCATTTTCTGTCAAGTTAACACCAGCTGAACAATCTCCTTTCTTCCCTGTGCATTTCTACTCCTGGTGGTTCCCCCTCCCCTTCCTTTCTTCTTCCATTTCAACCACCTCAAGCAGAAGGCCCTCCGAGGCACTGGTGACTTCAAAGACACCAGGTCCAATGTGCAGCAAGTGATAAAAACCTACACAGCATGTGTTGGGCAAATTAATATCCCCTCCAGAGCCACCAGCTCCCCAGTCCCAGCAGCCCCATAATGAGATGTTGTACTGAAGGGGAGGGGGAGCTCGGTGCAGGGGGAGATGTAGTTAATGTATGCAAATTGACTCACATGCAAATTGCTGCTAAGTTAAAAATAACGCGAGGAGTCGTCTTTTTAAAATATTTGTTTATTCATTAGGGTAATCTCTGTTATCAGTCACCTCTTTCCTTGCACACTGAGTGCTCAGTTTGAGGGAAGTTTGTGGGTTGCAGGTCTGGGGGCTGGCTGTGGCTTCCTGCTGACCTCGACCACCATACAACAACTCCAGGTTTTTCCCCTTCCTTCTCCTCCCTTCTACTCATGGACTACAGGGATTAAAATCACCTTTCTTCAGAGAGGAGACACTCAAAGTGATGAACTTCAAGGACAAACATCGTTAGAGCCACCCAGAGCAGTTCTTGACAGCCAGAGCCTTCTGCAGGGCCAGACCAGAGCATCTGTCCCAGCTGGGCCCAGGGTGACCAAGCGGGATGGAAGGCACAACATCAGCCTTGCAGCTTTCCTTCCCTCTGCTGACCAGGCACTGGTCAGGGAGTGGCTGGAGCTGTGTCAGGGGGGGTTTAGGATGGAGATCAGGAAAGGTTCTTCCCCCAGAGGGTGCTGGGCACTGCCCAGGCTCCCCAGGGAATGGGCACGGCCCCGAGGCTGCCAGAGCTCCAGGAGAGTTTGGAAAACGCTCTCAGAGATGCCCAGGGTGGGATTGTTGGGGTGTCCTGGGCAGGGCCAGGGGCTGGACTGGATGATCCCTGTGGGTCCCCTCCTGCTCAGGACATTCTGGACTCTATGAAATAAGAGTGTAAATTCCTCCTCCCGGGCTGAGCTCTGCAGGGCAGCCAATCCTGCCCACACCCAGCACAACTAATCAATGTTAGATCCTGCCACTGATGCTGAGCACTGGGACAGCTGCTGACAGAGGCCAGTGCATCCAACTGATCCGGGCTGATCGATCTCGTGGCAAACACACTGCTGATCCTACCTGGCATTACAAAGGAGCAATGGGGCTTTGAACAGTGCGTGGGAAGTGGGGTGGGAATGGGTGGGGGATGCCATTTCAGATGATGGGTGCAGTCCCACGGCCTGGGGGGTATTCAGAGACCAAGAGCATGTGGTTTGTACAGTCTGACACTGAGGCTTTGCTGCAGGCTTAGGAAAGGTCTCAGATGGGATCTACATGGAGGGCAGTTCTCCACCCAGCCATGCTGGAGTGTGTCAACACTTTGCAGTCTTTAGACATCCAAAGCCCTGGGAGATGGCAGGGAAGGAGGGGTATCCTCTGGACTGAAGCACAGACGGAGTCCTGGTGTCCTGCTTTCACTGGGATACAGTTCATTTTTTCCTGGTAGATAACACATTCCCCACCAATTGCAAAGGTCTTGATGGTGCAGAAGAGTGGCACTAGACAGAAGCTCCAGCCATCCCAAGCAAGAGAACAATCCAGACAAAACTGCTTCAGCTGTACCAAATTGTCAGGGTCAGAGCTGCTGCAGCTGGACCATCTCCAGGTCCCAGAGGAGCATGTTCTGCCATTCCTGTTTTGATAATTCCTTATTACTCAGCCCAAGATTGATGAAGTTACAGCGTTAGCACAACCCTCCAGCACCTGCCAATGATCAGGAAGTTTCTTACTTCATTAGTCAACTCTGCTCCTCTTGGGAACCTTGTTCTTCTGTCCTGTGCATGTCAAGAGCTGTAAAAACAGAGACTAAAGGGAGTTTAAGGACAGCAATAAGCATTACTCATTTTCTTTCAGATGGAATTCTAAATCAACGTACAAACAGAGATTCACCCTTCCAAGAACCAGGATTCCTGCTCTGGGAAAAGGGGAACAGCAGGGCTGAGCTCCCCTCTCCAAGCACTGCCCACTGGGAGCATCCTGCTCCTCCTCTGCCTCACCAAGGGACAGATCTGAGCAGGGATGTTGATGGAAATCCCTCCTCGCAACGGCAAGGGCAGATTTGAAGTGATTGGATTAAACTGCATTAACCTCTGTGTGGACACGGTCGCTCCAGATTGAAGTGGCCATTGCTCAGTTTAACAGGAGCCACTTCAGTGTGACCCAATTCGCCACCTGAGTAAATAAGGCAAACCAAATAAAGGTCAATGACTGTGAAGAAGTGGCTCCCCAGAGGAGAGTGACCCACTCAGAGCTTACCCATCAACACAGATTAACAGCAGACACCATCGCTCATCCCTCTGCCTGGAGCTCCAGCTTGGAAGAGCCACTGAGTCCTGAGTGGGAGCAGGACACCAAGAGTCAGGGGGTCACCCTTAATTCAGGCAGGAGCAAAGATCACCAGTCACGTCAGCAAGAACAAACTCTCATCTCCAGGAGCTCAGCTTCTGCCTCAGCCAAGGAGTGTCAGTTTGCCAAGAGATGGGAACAGAGCGGGACAGAGAGGAGATGGTGCAGGCACTTCCCACACACAGGGACGTGGCAGAGCACCACACTGAGCTGCTCCCTCCAGATGCCAGGAGGTTATGGCCATCCCAGTCTGAGCTGGAGAAGATGAAGTTCATGAGCTGTCATGAAGATGCAGGTGCTGATGAAAGGGTAGGGACCACCCTGTGACACTTTCAACATTCCCAATCTCCCTCACTGGGGAAAGCTGGAAGAGGGAGGCTCCTGAACCCTCGTACAGAGGCGATGGCACAACACGAAACTCAGCTGGGATGTGGGGAATGGGAAATCGGCATCAGAGCATGGGGCCAGCAGGCAGAAAAGTGGGATTATACAGATTCACAGACTGGAGATAAAAAAACAGAGATTACAGGGACAAGACAGAGAGATACCTTCTGCTTCCAGTGACTGGGGATTCTGGGCACAGCTGGAATGGATGGTAAGAGAAACCATTCCTCTGTGTTCCCTGTACAGAGCACCCACTGCTGCTGCTGCTGGAGGCAGGGACCTGGACTGGGTGACCCACTGCTCTGTCCCAAGCAGGCATTCCTGTCCCAAATGGCCCAGCTTGCAGGCTGCTCCTCCCCACAGCACTCCATGTCCACGGCTCCTGGCCCCCAGGCAACACATCCCCACTGCTGTGGTGGGCAGGAGTCTCTTGTCTGCCTGTCCAGAAGAGGATGGACAGCAGTAATTATTCATGCAACAGCAGCTGCTCTTTCAGCTTTCCCTGAGCTCAGCCAAGTCAGATGTTTCTTCTCCCTGTGCCATCCCCCTCACCCCACCCCGTGCTCCTTCCCTCCCACTTTGTCATTCCCAGTGACAAGCCCCACTGGTGACCAGGAGCTGGTGGCCATCTCGTGCTGTCACTGAGGGCTGAGGTGAGTGATCCTGCCAGGTGGTGCCTTTTCCAGAGGATGAAGAGCGACTGAGCCTGAATCCTAATGAGCTGCCCCCCCTCCACAGGGGTTCAGTGATGCTTTCCCAGTGTCAGCCAAGCATAAACAGATTATCCTGCCCAGCCTGAAGTGCAGGGACCACCTCCCTTTCCCATTTGTGAAGCCCCAGCAGCTGCTGGTGAGAAAACACAGAATAATTGTTCTCCAGAAGTACCTAAAAGGAGGTTGTAGCCAGTTGAGTGTTGGTCTCTTCTCCCAAATAACAACCAATAGGATAAGAGGAGATGGCCTCAAGCTGTGCCAGCAGAGGCTTAGGTTGGGTATTCTGGAAAATTTCTTCACTGAAAGGGTTGTCAGGCCCTGGCACAGGCAGCCAAGGTAGTGGTGGAGTCCCCACCCCAGGAGGGATTTCACAGACGTGTGGGTGCAGCACCTGGGACATGGGTCAGGGGTGGCCTTGGCAGTGTGGGGTTACTGGTTGGACTCAGTGACCTGAGAGGGCTTTTCCAGCCTAAGGGGCTCTGTGATTCTCCAAGGAGCATGCTGGGACCATGTGTGGTGCTGCCCCTGCTGCCCTCACAGCACACTCAGGTCAGGGGCACCTCCTGAGTGTGGGAGCTTCTCCCAGAGCTCCAGGGCACAGCCCAACCCCACCACAGAGCTCACCTGATCCCAAAGGACAAGTTTACTCCCTGCCATACCCAACTGATCTGTTTCCCCACGGCACCCAGCAAGAGCTGCTGCTGCCCTGTTGTGTGGAGACCGCTGGGAGTGGGTGAGGAATTTGTTTCCCCCTGAACTCAGCGTCCTCCGTCCTGCTCCGAGTCCTTGATGGAACACACAGCCAGCAAATCCAGGCCAAGGACAGGCCAACACCTCCATCCCCAGATGATTCTTTCTTTTCTGTTCACTGGTGCCATTGATCACAGGAGAGCCTGCAATCTTGAGACTTAAGGGTTAGAGTATGGGGAATTTGAGCTCATCCCAATCAGGGAGTGGTGTCAGGAATTCCTTCTTTCCCTGCAGGGTCTGTTCTCTGCTGGTATTGCTGAACAGCCTGGATATGCTCCCCACCAAACGGCACCAACTGGAATGCTTCCTAATTAACTGCACAGGAGAGGATAAAAATTCCCTGCTCTTCCCAATCCTGCTGAACTCAGGGATGTGAGGAAAGACACTGGAGCAGCAGAGATGGAGCAGCCGTGGTGGAACACGTACCCACCAGCATGGCAATTCCAGCTTAATCACCTAGGGCTCATTAGGTGTCCATTTCCACAGGTGGAGCACGCCCACAGGACCAGACAGCAGGGCCTGAAATTTGGAAACATCACAGCTCGAGGCATAGGGATGCTCTGCGAAACTCTAATTGCAGGATGTTGGGCAGGACTGTCAAACAGCTGGCACAGCCACCCTGTCACCTCCAGGCCTGCTGCTCCCTGACCCGAGCCTGCAAGCCCGGCATCCCTTCCCAGATCCATTAATTCCTGCCAAACACAGCAGCTCTGAGGAACAGCAGAGAGGAAAGAAGGCAGTTTGCTAATGCTCATCACATCCCCAGCCTAAAGCTGCAGCAGAGCTCTCCAGCAGCCCCATACCCAACTCCCAGCTGCTGGAGAGGATCTGGTGTTTGAAAGGATCTGCCAGTGCCCGACCTTTGGCTCAGGATCAGGAAGGTCACAGAGAAGGAGGTGCTGGGCTCCTCGTGGCTGTCACTGCTCCTTGCTGAGCTGTTTCATCCCGGCTGCTCTGGTTGCAGGAGCTGTTGCTGGGTTCAGCTCCCAGTTTTGCCTCCTGCTGTCCAGGCACAGCACGTCCCGCTCTGACAGGGAAATCAAGGCGCCGCAGCAGCGCTGAATTATTGCTCACAAAAAGGGCCTGGTGCCCTGCAGCTCCAGGGTGCAGTGAC
The DNA here is from genome assembly GCA_008694505.1 of Cyanoderma ruficeps. Classification (NCBI taxonomy): domain Eukaryota; kingdom Metazoa; phylum Chordata; class Aves; order Passeriformes; family Timaliidae; genus Cyanoderma; species Cyanoderma ruficeps. The sequence goes on from VZDJ01000033.1 coordinate 5,465,558, forward strand.
CTCCATGAATACCTGCACACACACTCCCTTTGAGGATCTGGTGTGTGAGCACCAAGGCTGCACAGTAAACCAGAGATTAATGCACAGCTGAGCAGAGCATTCCCAGGCAAGAATACAAAGCAGAACAAAGGCCTTGTCATGCCTTCAGTTTCTTCCCCACAGTTTTATTTTATTTATTTCATTTGCTTTGGAAAAAACTTCCTATGCACAATTTCCAGCTTACAGCCCTGGCTTTGCAAAACTCAGGCATGCAATAGGAGCCTCCTTCCTTTGCAGGAACCAAAGCTCCTGGAAATCCAAGTCCCCAGCAGACTTTTCAGGCAGCCAACACATTCTGGAAGCTTCATGCTGCTTCCAGGGGATCTGTCCAGGCAGAGCCACTCAGGAAATCCACATGCACCAGGAAGGCCTAGAGAGCACCTGGTCATCCAGCAAAAGCCATTAAATTCTTGGACCCTTGGCAGGAGCCAGGGAAGGTATTTTGGGATCACTCTTCCACTTGGCTTGACAGCATGACAAGGCAGAGCCAAAAGCAAGAGGGAGAGCACAGCTGAGTGTGGGGCATCACAACACACCTTAGGAGAGGGAGATATTCAGAATCAGAGACACTGAGGTTGGAAAAGCCCTCTGAGATCATCCAGTCTGACCATTACCCCAACTCCTCCAGGCCCACCAATGACCCAAGTCCCCACATCCCACATCCACACTTATTTTGTCCCGCTCGGGACAACCTCCTCCACGCCTTACTCTACTTATAGAACGCTCTGAATGCTGTTGCCATAGAGGTTTTCCTGTCAGAAGAAGGTTTTCAGTATCTTCTCCTTGCATCCCAACAGCACACAATCACAGGATGGTTTAGGTTGGAAAAGCCCTTTAAGACAATTGAGTCTGACTGTTCCTCCAGCACTGCCAAGGCCACCATTGACCCATGTCCCCAAGTGCCACATCCACATGTCTGTTAAATCCCTCCAGAAATGGGAATCCCACCACCACTGCCCTGGGCAGCCTGCTCTAGTGCCTGACAACGCTTTCAGTGAAGAAATTTCCCAGAATATCCAGCATAAATATGATCCTAAGGCAGCTTTTGGGATGGCAGCTCTCTGCAACACGGGCTGGGTGCTGAAAGGATAATCCCCTGAGAGGAGCACAGAGGTACAAACACATTTGTGTCTGTTTTCCAAACAACAACAAAGGGTGGAAAGCACCCTCCTGGATTTGGATGGTGGAGGAGCTTGATGTCAACACAACAACTGGGCCTGACCTGTTGACATTTCTGCAGGCTCCCGATTCCTGCGTGGGGGCTGTCACTTTAAATTTGAATTGCCTGGGTTTTTTTCTGTCACAACAGCCTGATATTTTTTGCTCGTGAAGAATAAATATTTACAAACCTACACTCTCGCCAACAAAAGCATTCTGTTCCAGAATTTTCTCGGGGTTTTGTTCTGTTTTAAAACAGTTTTAGAAATCGTTGCCCAACACTTTAATTTCTCCTATTAAAACAAGAGAGACAGTAAAGAGATGCACAAACCAGGGGAAAGATCATGGCAACTCTCGGCTCACGTTCAAGGGCTTTCAGAGATGTGCTGAAAAACGACCAAGAGCATCTGCAGAAAATGCAAAGGATAACAGCACGGTAACTCCAGCCAAGGACAGGTCACCAGGCTGTAGGAAATGTGTTTCCTTGGTAAACTAATGTGGGTTCAACCACTCCATACAATGTGAGGACGTAAACAGATTAAACATTCAACCACTCCATACAACGTGAGGACGCAAACAGATTAAACAAAAGGCGGCAGCGCTGCTCCTCCAGCCAGAGGAGCCGACTCCACGTGGCTCAAACATCTCAAGAGCTGCAAACAAAAGCAGAGCCCAGCAAAGCAGTGACCAGCTCACCCTTTCTCCATCCCAAAGTCTGTCATCCCTAAGTACCTGGCAGCCCACCCACGTGCAACAACCCTGCCAGTGCAGCTCAGCGTGGGGCAGAGGGAAGGTCGGGGTGGACACCTGGCTGAACAGGAGCTTCCAGCACCAAGCTGAGCCACCCACACCCCCCCTGCCCCGTGGAGAACAAAGGGAGTCGTGTTTCACATCACTGCCTGGTGCTGGCAAGAACATTGTGTCCAGCTCTTGTATTCACACCTACAAAAGAAAAAAGTATTGTCAGAAACAGCGAGTTCAGACAATAGCTACAACAGTAAATTTGGGGTGTGAAAAACCAGCCTTGAGGTGAGAACCTGAAAGAGTTCAGTCAATTTAGTTTGCTAAGGAGAAGGTTAAAAAGCAACTTGACTCCAGTCCCAGGCATTGCTACCCAAAACAATGTTAGTGGCTCTTTACTCTTGCTCGCTGCAATCCAACAGCCGCAGGCTGGAGTTGCATTGTCCAAATCCAGACCTGAGGTGAAAATTGTTGCCATATGGGTCCATGAGGCTCAGATGTCTCTCCAGAGGAGATGTTCCTACTCAATTGACCACACAACCAAAATTTGGGGGTGTATCCTCCTGCGTGTGTGATGCCGTAGCTAAGACAGCTCTGTTTTGATTCCCCCAAAGCCCCACCTCTCATCCATCCTGGCTCCACAGGTGATGCTGGAGACCAGCTCAGACCCTACAAAGGCCAGGCTGAGGAGGCCACCCAGACACACCGCCACAGGAGCCTCTGCTTTCTGGGAGTTTGCTGTAGGATAACCCATGGACAAGTGAGGACATGGCCATGGCTGAGCTGCTGGGGGAGAGCCAAGGGGCACCCAGAACAGGAACAGAACTCCAGCACTTTTCCATTACAGTCACTGCCAGAAGGGAGCAGCCAGAATAGGCAGCCAGGCAGATCCTGTGGACAGAGAGATGGAGAGCCCAGGCTGGGAGCGATGAGCGAAATCCTGGAGATAGATGATTTATTGCATAACCCCCACGATATGGAGCTGCTTGACTCTATTAGGTGGATGGATGGCAGGGAATTTAAGAAGAGAAATAGATTTTTTACTCAGCTAATTAGCTAAAAAGGCTTGTCTGGAAACACGGGCCCCATTGTGTCTGAAGTCTGCTGACACACGGCTCAGAGGCACATTTTTCTTCCCTGTTATTACTCTGCCTCCCAGAACATCCTTCAGAGACACAGAGACTGGGGTGGGATCCCTGCACCAAACCACTGGCACTCAAGACACCCAAAAACCATTCAAGTGACATAATAAGTACACGAGTTTATGTGTTTATACATAAGTAGTTGCACACACTTTCAGGTATATGCATGCACCTACAGATATACACAAACATATATTGCTTATTACTACGTTCTTTACATGAAAACATCGGTACACTAGAAAAATAAAGTCCATAGAGCAGCCAAGTTTGCCACCAAAACCAGTCTGCTGCCTCACATTAGCCTGCCCCATAATTTAAAAGCAAACTGGGGGCACCTGATGAAACAAAAGGGCTGTAGATTGAAGAGAAATAAAAGAAAAATACGACTTGACCCAGCACAGTCACTCCTGGAATCCACTACCCCAGGAAGTCATGGAGACGCACACCAGTGGAACAGACATTTTAAAGGACTGGATAATTTTATGAGCATTAATAACATTTGCAGCTATGCAAGCTAATAAAATGTTACAAGGGTAATCAAACTTCATGCTTCAATGTGTAAGTTGATCACCTGTGAGCGCTGGGAAGGAATTTCCTCTCTGGTGCTGTTGCACTGAGCAAGTAGCCAGCTGCGCCACAGGGGTGTACTTTTAATTAAAAAAAAAAATTAAAATACTAAAAAATATAAGAATCAGCATCACTGCCGTTGCTGCTATGTCTTTGCTTTGGTTTTCTCCCTCTGCAGTATCTGGCACTCACCAGAGACTCTGAATATCAGTGAGAGCTTTGATGTCCACTTCCTAAGGTTTCCTGGTGCAGTTTTGGGACAGCATATCCCACGCGATCCAACAATAATATCACTTTACTCCTGGAGGGTTGTTCCTGTAAGCTGGCAGCAGGAATTACACCAAGCTTAACCTGTCATCCCTGCACCATGGATCCCACATTGGCTCTTTGTATTTCCAAACTGGACGAGTTGTGTCGGCCAACCAAGCACAGGCTCTTGCCGTAACTCTGAGCCCCATCACAGAGGAGCTCCAGGTATTCCCAGGAAAACTTGGAAGCTTTTGAGATCTCTACCAATTTAAACCTACTCATTATGTTATTTACAACATCCAAGCAGCAACCTTGGTGTTTCCAGTGTTTTCTAGCCTCGGAAGTTAATGCCCTCGTAATTAATGAACTGACAGCAAACGCTGCAATCTGCTGCCACAGGCTTTGCAGAAGAACGACAGACTTTGCTCTTGTGCCTACCCTTCTGTTCCAGGGAATCCAGGCTCAGTTCAGCCAGCTGGGGAGGAGGCTGAAGGGAGGATGGGACATAGCAGAAGTGTCAAAATAAACCTTTCACTTCAAAATAACAAGCACGGGGGGGTTACAGATACAAATCCAAAGGGTTGGAGAGGACGAGGGTGTGCTGGAACAAGGGACCTGCTCCAGGAGTCTGCCTTCTCCAAACCAAAAAGAGAAAATAGGCATTGCATAGAAGGAATATTGGTGAAACACGTGCTCTGGGCTCTTCACTGTGGGCAGACCACAACAGGGTCTGGTGAACTCTCCTGTGAAGTACGGGAGTTGGGAACACAGGATTGCAGCTCCCTGCCACACCCCCTCCATCCACCATGGTTAAACCCCAGGTCCATCACCATGGTAACCATACCTGAACCATTCACTAAATCCAAGCAGCCAACACCCAGGCCTGACTTTGCTGCTTCTGCTCCTCCTGCCCTTGGGAGCACTTTTTCCTGGGTCCCAGAGCGGAGGGTTGGAAGAGGCAAGACACCCTTTCCCGGGACAGGAGGAAAATGCATCTCACCAGAATTAACAGGTCCACCACTTATCACCTGGAGAGGGTTATTCACAAATTCCTCTTCTGAGCTCAAGGTGTGTCAGAAGGGGAACATGAGGATCCATTAAGCAGCCTGGCCACACATGAGTCCATATTTCCTCTCCTTTCTATTTGTCCTTAGAGAAGAGCAGCTCAATATTCCTTTGGGAGAGAGGAGGCAAAGGACACAAGGATTACATGTGTCAGTCACCCTTTCATTTCCCAAACCATCGTTCTCCCCGTGACAGTGTCCTCCGGGCCACAAGACCCATATTTTTCTGAACACACAGCATTGAGAATTGCACTCACTGCCCTCCAAAGACCTCTCCAAATGACATTCCCTCCTCAGCCACGACAGCATTTGGCCTGGAACACGATATGCCCCAAGAAAGCCATAACTTTTCCATCAGGACAGGAAAGCACTTTAAATCACGGTTAGAAGAGCACCGTCATCAGAGACCGGAGCTGAAGCCCCACGTGATGTCACACACATGAACCCAGCACGCTGACAGCAGCCATGGGGTTTGGAATTACAGGCAATAAAGTATGACATCATGATGACATCATGAAAGGAGAAATTCAATTCCCAGCCCAGGGGCTATCAGTTACTGCTTTATTCGAAAACCTGTCACTGTGTGCGTGAGCAATGAGCAGAATCCATCATTTCCACAGGTTTTTATGGCCACCATAAATTTGGAACACATAGGCCTCAGCCACCTCCCCGTGTCTCTCCAAGCCCATCTGTCAGCTCCTGCAATGCTCCCCCAGATCCCAGCACTGCAAATCCCATTTCAGGGAAAATCAGAGCAGCTCAGGGCTGCTGTGAGGTCACGCAGGTTTGGCTTTGGGGTGACCAGGTACCTGTCAGCTCTGCCCGTGGGTTCCCTCATTGCTGGGCTGACACAGCTGGATGGACAAACCCTCTGACCCTTGCACCACCACTAAAAGCCATTTGAAAATCTGTTTTGATGAGCACTCCCAGGCAGATGCTTCGAGAACATCTCCTGGTGCAGGCTGCCCATCCCACGCCCTGCCAAGGCACTTACCAAAGTATGTTAATAAAGGATTAATTTCACAGACACATAAAGCATGTGGCCCAGCAGAACACAGAGGCAGAGGTGAACGTGCTCTCCAGTGAGGCAGGTGGAATATTTGGGGGTGTTTTTATGATTAGATTATATCAGTCTACTCTCACAAATATGATCTGGCTCATGTGGTCATACACACATTTAACTCAGTCTTCATAACACCTCAGGCAGTGATAAGGGATGGATTTTTCATAAGATTCCTGACATAGAAGAGGTGTCCCTTGTCTTTGCCTCCTTTTATTGTTTTTATTTCAGACTGTTCCTGCAAAAAACAAAGCAGTGCCATGACCCAACAGATATTTCCTGGAGTATATCAGAGACTCTTGACTGTGTTATTTCCAGTCATGAGCTGGGAAACTTCTCCACTGCAATGAATCCCTATTTCCAATTTCCTGACCTCCACAGTGTTAGATTAGACCAGTCTGATCTTTACCAGATACCTTGAAAATACAGAAATATCCTTTGCTTGCTCCCACCCAGGACACAATTCCCCAGAGTATTAAAATAAAATTAAAATTTCCCACTTCCATCCACTGCAGCCGCATTTGTCCTGCTCACCTCTTATAAGTCCCCTGCAAAAACGTCATCCCATGCAAAAGTGACCTCCCTGCATTGTCAGTGTGATTGCTGGTCACTGGGGACCTTCTAGATATCCTTGACTCAACCCCAAAATCCCTGCCCGGGATGCTTAAAGGTGGTGCCTTTAAGGGAGTTCAAAGGGGGTTGATAGACATCAAACACCATATCAAGTTATGACACATTTTTAACTGTTGTTGATGCCCAGAATAACCTTGTTGATGCCCAGAACAACCTTGTTGATGCATAATCCTTGAGAAAAAAAAAAAAGTCACAGTGACAGCTGGGCACAAAAAATTCAGGTTCTGCTAAGGATGTGGCAGTATCAGCTGAATCATAACCCAGTGCAGAGTTCACTTCATTTTCAAGATATTTCACGAGATAGTCTTTACACTATCTCAGTTCATTACTTCTGCGGAAAGATCAAGGATGACACTGGGGTTTGGAGATGAAAGAACTTGGCAAGACACCTTCTCTTTTCTCACAGGCAGTGAATAACCAAAGAACAAAGCCACCTCGTTTAAGAAGGGCTGTTGGACAAGTCACTTTTGAGGGAGTCTGTTGGTATTTAGGGAGGGCAAAGAGCTGCTAAAACTCCTCACATAACCACCCTCTTCAGTTCCCAGGTCTTGTAGTCCCAAACTCCACTGTGTCATTTCAGCTCTGCATCTCTCATCACTTGCAGGTTTTCCTGAAGTGTGACTGTGCACTAATACCCGGCACTGAGAACGATTTTAAAATGCCAGCGAGTTTTTCTTAACCCGATTTCCACGGTCCCCATCAGTTACACACAATTAACAGGTAATTATGGGCAGGTTCCGAGACAGCAGCCTGCATGCAACACTCCCCTTGCCCAATGTGCCTAACACACCGTGCAGCTCCACCTTCACCAGCCAGGAGACAGGAAAAATGGGAAAGGGATTGACTCAATAACCTGAGACTCGCTGCAAAAATGTAGCTCCGAGTTAAACATTCAGAGCATACACGACCAGAGTCCCAGCAATTACTGGATTTGTTACTGCCTCAACTATCATGACAGGCATTGAAATAAATCTCATTTATATGACACACAGTCATCTAGAAATGCCTTTTTTTTTTTTTTTTTTNTTTTTTTTTTTTTTTTTTAAGAAATTCTTTTAAGATGTCAAAGCTCCACACATGGCTCCGTTTTGAGACCTCTCCAGACGGGAGATCAGACAAGATATACAAGCCTCTCAGCCTGCCAAGTTTCATACTTGTTAGGAGCAAGCCTGAATTCAGGATTTTCTACACGGTGCCTCCATGAATGTGATTAAGGAAGGCCTCTTGCCACTAAATGTTGGCTGCAGGGATCCATCCCCTCCTCTCCCATCACCCTGCAGGGTTCCCTGCAGGCCGGGCTCCTCACGGCTGCGCTCCCGACCCTCGTGCTGTGTTTCCCTCCCTAGCTCAGGCCTGGGATGTTTCTCTGGAGCCTGAAGCACAGCCCAGATGTTTCTCCTGGCCCTCCAGGCATCCCCACCCACATCTGGTACCCCCCATGCCCTTGCTCACCACGCTGGCACAATCACACTGGGCTGGAAGGCAGAGTGGGCTGGGGAGTCTCTCAGCTGCTCTGGCCCACGGCTGCCAAGATCTGAGCAATAGGTTACTGATGTCCAAACCTGGACAGGGAAGGGTTCGGTTGGATATCATGAAGAGTTTCTTCCCCCAGAGGGTGGTCAGGGTTTGAACAGGCTCCCCAGTGACTGGCCATGGCCCCAGGGCTGCTGGAGCTCCAGGAGTGTTTGGACAACGCCCTCAGGGATGCACAGGGTGGGACTGTTGGGGTGTCCTGGGCAGGGCCAGGAGTTGGACTTCGATCCTAGTGGGTCCCTTCCAGTTTAGCCCTATTCCATGGCTCTATGAAACTCAAGAGCAGCTCCCTCAAGAGGTTCTGCCTCCAAGTTCAAGGTGCTGGCATTCCTGAAAAACATGGTCCTAAGGCAACAGCTTCACCACATCACTCTTTCCTTAAACACTTTGGAAAGGGTCATTCTGGCAGATGCTGTAACAGGGAATCATCACATCCACCGAGCAGCAGAGAAAACCACTTGTTACCTTCCTCCATTTATGTATCACGCTCCCACAAATTACAGCTCAATTAGGCTCTCCCAGAATCCATCACACAGCTCCAGGAGAACGTGGTCCCAGCAACTGCGTTCTGCAGGCAAGCTGAGGCAGTAAATAGAAAGGGCTAATTGGGGAAGGGGGGAGACGCTGTTTCCTGATGTAAAAATAACTGACACTTCCAGGAAATAATGGTATAAATAGAAAATTAAGCCATTCCTCCTCCAAAAATATTTCATAATTATGTGTCATAAAAATAATTAGGTTATGGTGAATTAGTACAAATGTTTACAGCAAAATTGCCATGCAAAACATTATGGGTAATAACATGCTAATTGCTGTAGAAGCAAAAGCTGATTATGTTTCAGCAATATTAAAAGTTGCCAACTCAGCTCTACCATCCAAGCTTCGATATTTCTCAGCAGCATCTGAGGACACGGGGAGAACTGGTGAGGAGAGCAGGCAGGGCAGGTGGGCAGCCTGAGCCCTGCCCTGCCGAGCACTGCCCTCGCTGGGTGGCAATTCCTAGAAAGCTCAGGCCAGGGAATCCTCAGCGAGCACCAGGCATCGCCCTCGCTGCCTGGTAAGGCTGAGTGAACGTGGAGCAGCCAGGAGAGGACTCAGCCAGGGCTGTCCAAGGTGTGGCTGAGATCTGGTCCTGCACAGCCAGCTCCCAGCCAGAGCCAGATGGGATCTGGATCCTGGTCTGTACAGGCCTGGCCAGCTGCCTTGGGGCACGGCAGCTGCTCAGGAGATGATCTGCACGGAACAGGATCTGCACGGAACAGGATCCAGATGCCTAAGCCTGGGCAGGATGGGGCTGAGGCTGAGCTGATGAGGATTTTCCACCCCAAGGCCCTGCAGGGTGGATCACTCTGTCTGCACATACCTCTCCTCTGAGCACCTGCCTGGTGCATCCCAGCTCTTCCCTTTGCTTCTGGTGTAGGGACATTCCTGCTGTTCCTGCCACACAATGTCCTAGAGGGATCAGGTCCTGCCACCAAAGGATGGTCTCGGCCCCTGGTCAATCCCAGGGCAACACTTCCCATGCTCTGCCTGCTCAGTTCCCTCTGGGAACTGGTTCCACAGGTGTCCAAGGGTGAGCTGCTCATGCCAGGAGCCTGCCACGGGATCTGTGGGATCTGTAGCAGCAGCAGCCACTGCTTGAAGATGCCTTTTTGACAGCATCAGTAGCCTCCTGGGAGCTGGGCCGTCTGCACACACAGCTCAAACCCATCCCTCTCCAGGCACCCAGTGCTTTTTGGGTTGGATCCCCTTGATCCAAGATGTCTTGGGAGAATTGGGGTCTGGGTATTTCTAGAGCATGGGCAGAGGTCTTCACACATCCCCACAAATCTGTTTGGTTCCACGTCCCCTTGTCAGCAGATGTGGCAAACTGCTCAAGGGGAGCACCGGGTAAAGTTAAAGGTGTGAATTTAAAGCTCATTGCTTTAAAGTTCAGAAATCCCTGCAGAGTGTTCTCACTCAGAACTGAAGTGACATTAATTGGGTTTACCAAGCTCATTTCCAACACAAATGCCAATAAACCGGATTACATTTCAGTGGGGGTGTTCACACAGAACTTCAACATAGTTTAGCTAATCCTCTTTCTGAGTAAATTCGCCTTAAACCTCTAAGTGTCCCATATTACACTTTCTCCTGCAGGGGAGTTGCTGAATTTTACCATTGAAAACTTGAGCATCTTTGTCCTTGTTTTATTGGGTTGGAAATAAGTGTCTTCCCAAAAGGCAGAAATTCCTCATTCCCCTTTTACCAGAGGGGAGCCGAGGCAGTTCTCAGACCATTACAGACCTGGGAAAATTGTCCCAAGAGCAGGCAAATCCCATTCCCTAGTAGGAGGTGTCCCTGCCCACGGCTGGGGCGTTGGATCTGGATGACCTCTCAGGTCCTTCCAAACCACCTTGTGATTCTTTGGAGGAGCTGCGGAGCCCTGACACCTCCCCAAACTCCGCACATCTCCGCGGGCTCCAGCGATGACCCCTGTGCGATACCACGGGCGTTGACACCACTCCCAAGTTTGCACATACTGGAGGAAAGGCGCCATGGAAATGGCGACGTTTACTTTTTTTTTTTTTTTTTAACAAAGCGTGGTTTGAGCCGTTAATTGGGGCGCTGGCTAATGAGAGGCTGTGCCGTGAATAGGCGGGGGCCCGGCCCCTGCTCCCCTCGGCCCGGCCCGGCGGAGCTGCGGGCGCGCTGGGCGGCGCTGGGGCCCGGCCGTGCGCTCATTATGCGCCGAGTCACACCGGGCAGCTCCCGGCAGAACGCCGAGACAGAGGTAAACCACTATTTGGAAACAAAGGAGGGCTCTCTCCATCCTAATTAGCGGCAGGTTGCAGAGAGCAGCGGCGGAAGGCGAAGGTCACTTCCCACAAGGCTCGGCTCGGGATGCCAAAACACCCACTTAATTCAGGCGGCTCAGCGGGCAGAGTCAGACCAGAGCAATTACACTCCCTGGATTTCCCCGCGGAAGGGTTTAACAATGCAGCTCTCGGAAAAAAAAAGGTGACTGCAGGAGCTCTTTATTGTGCCACCTCGGAGCAGGGGGAAGCGCAGCCCACCGCGCCGCCGGCTCCGGCAATGGCACGGCTGTGTCTTTGTGCCTCTGCGCTGGGAGCCGAGCTGGGAGGGCCGCCTCTCTCTTTTATTTTTAACTCGAGAAACGAATAAGAACAAATTTCAACATTTAAAAAACAAAGACAGAAAGAACCACAAACGTGAAGACCCTTTGGAGTGGGTTGAGTTCCCTCTGAGTACTCCGAGTTTTCTTCCAGATGCTGCCAGTGAGAATTAACCTTTAAAGGAACCATCTAAGCATGAACCCTGGGAGCCTTCTCCTCTGCTGGGATAGTCCTTGCATGGCTCAGCCCAAAGATTCAGCTGTTCTGTTAAATGGCTCACTGCACCCCAGCCACCTCACACAGACAGCTCTTCCAAAAGGTCAAAGCATCTCTTTTGCCCTCGGCTGCTGTTTCCTCCCTGCACACACCGCGGGTGATGTGTGACCACATCTGCCCTCCTCTGGCACCTCTCACGGCTCCCTCACACAGCGACTCCCCCTCAGAGCACCTGCACCGCCCTTGGCACCTTCTGCAGATGGCAGGAGCATTTCCCGGGGGGCCCTGCAGGAATACAAACACCTCCATCCCCTTCAAAGACTCCAGAATGGGGAATTTGCAGTGGGAAAGGATGATGAGATTTTTCTAAAGTTCTTTATTTTTAGCCTGATAAACAAGGGATGCAGGCACCATCTGGATCCCCCTTCAAAGGCTTCAGATCCAGCATGTTGTCCAGACCCCTCTTCCAGCTAACAGCAAGTGATCACCAGCACATACTGGGTGGATCCACCCCAATCCGTCCTTGGATGGGCAACAGCTTCAGCCAGCAGCTCAGTAGGAGGTCCAGCAGTCACAGGGTCAATGCAGCTTTCTTTGAATCATTTGTGAAATACATTTCAGATCACAACCTGCAGTACTTTCCATCCAACATGCTCCACGCTGTTCACAATCATCTCCCAGCATGGAAGAGTCCAGCAGACCTTCTGCTTCCCACTCCTGAGCCGCAGCTGCCTTGTGCTCCACAAACCCACCCTTGATCTTGGACCAGAGATGCCCAAAGCATCTTTCAGAGCTGTAATTCCCCCTTATTTCCTCTCCCAGCTGCATCAGCAGTAACTAATACAGAGCACTGGTATTACAGGGCTTCCCAACTGTTTCCAAGCAGCCCATAAAACAGCTGGCAGTGCTTGAGAGGGCTCTGGTGTCTGTGTGTCACAGCCATGCTCGCTGTTCCCAGCACAACAATCAGGCTGGCCCTGGCACAGGGCTGGGGACACGTTGGGTGGATCTCAACAATGCACTGGTCCTGCTCAGTCACAGGCTGGCATCTGTCCTGGCACATGCCTTGGCGTCAGGCTGACTCTGGGTGGCTGGAGATGAAATCTGGAGTTTTCTTGCTCAGGAGGTATTTCCAGGTCCTTTCGGAAAGTGCTGAGAGACTGTTTGAGGTGCAGGCCTGCTGGGAACAGAGATGCTCGGTGGAGAAGGGAGGTTTTCCAGCAGGGATGGACAGCTCTCCACCAAGCTGGTGATCCCATCATGCCTCCCTCATTCCTATTAAAATACTGGTTTTCCTCTGGCTGCACTCCCAGTCCCCCCAGCCACAGCCCTGGCCACTGTTCCCACAGGGATCCCATAGGGATGTCAACTGCTGCCTCTATTTCTGGAGCTCAGGTTTGCTCCTCAAACCTCTCCCAAGTGATAAAACCTTCAGTCAGGTGAAAGCATATCAGTACCACCACCATCCCACCCCCAGCACACAGGGAAAACACACTTTTGCTTCCAGGTCTCCATGACTCCAGGTGAGAGTTGGTTATAGCAAATCAACCAACATTCACAACAACCAAACTGCAGCCAGGGCCCCCTGTTTGCTGCTTCTCCCTGTTAAAAGCCAACCCAAAAAGTCACCAAGTGCCCCACAACCAGCAATTCACAAAACCAGCCCCCTGCATCTTCCTTCCCCTTGACACTCGTTGCCTGCAGAGCCTGGATGAAGAGTTGTTTCCCTCTCCTCCTCCACACCTCCAGAGCCTCTGCTCCAACAAAGTTTGAGCTGCTCCCTTTTCCTGGGCAGCACTGGTGCTTCTTCACCCATGTTCTCCCCAGCCCCACACATTGCTGGGAGGTCACTCAAGGGACAAGAAGCTTCTCTGCTCACCAAACCTCCTCCCAGCATTGCACAGGGCATCTGCTGAGCACAGCAACCCATCCCAACTCCACTCATGCCCTTTTTTTAGTGCCTCTCTTGCCCCTATCTGGCTTATAAGGAGATAATTTCAGCCCAGCTCCCTCCCTTAACACAGCACTTGAGCCAGGGAAGGCCCCAGGTGGATTTTTTCCAAGGAGAGAGGGTGCTGGTAGGAGATGAGCACCAGCAGGATCATCCCACGCTGGGCCAACCACCACTTCAGGGGTGTTCCTACACACCTGACCCACAGCTGCTGGAAACCACCTGGGACTTCCACCTGCTCTCCTGATGGGAAACCCTCTCCCTGCTTTCTCCAACCCTGGAGGTGGGAGGAGATGCCCATGCTCAGTGCTCTGCTGACCAACACAGCCCTCCGTGCTGATGGGCCTCAGGAACGCCCCTTCCCTGCCGCCCACTCCTGCTCCAGAGCAATTAAACCCTGTCTGCCAGGGCTGGGCAAGATAAATGGTGTTTATTGGGATGGCTTTCCTGCGTGCCAAACATAAAACAAGATGCCAATCGATAGAGCTGCCTCACCTGATGGTTTTATTTCTCTTCTCCTCCCGCCCCCACTTTTAACTTTGCAGAGCTCTGGAGCTCTCGGCGGGGTTTGCACCGTGGTGATAAACCAACAGATCCTCATTAACCTGTAGGCAAGAGCAAGAATTTGCCTTTTCTCTCTCTTTCCCTTTTCCCTTTTTTATTTTTTTTCTTTTTTTTTTGAAAAGCTCTCCTTCTATCAATATTTGATGAGGGTAATTTCAAAGACTTGTTTAGTATGATCTCCACATAAGGAGTCCTTGGGAGTGTTTATCACATTCGAGGTATAATTACATTCAAATGCTGAGACACAGTTGCCAGGGTTACAGCTGCTGGTGGTTCCTCCAGCTTTTGTGTGTCTGGGGTTTCTCACCGCCCCCCGCGCACTCGCACGCCCCACGCCCTCCACACTCCTCCGGGGAGCCAGGGGAGGGGGAGGGATGGGGAGCTCCAGGACCAGCAGTGGCCTGGGCAGGTCACACCAGCACCTCCCAGCCTGGAGGAAAGTCAGCGTTCCCTTCAGGGTGTACCCAGTGCAGGGGTTTGGGGTCAGGGATGGGCGAGAGGAAAAGTTGAGCGGGGAGCTCAATGTGGCTGACAAAAATATGACTGTAAAACCCTTCAGCCAATCTCTTCCTATCACTGGGGGAGGAGGGAGGTTTAGCTTGAATATCAGGAAAAGGTTCTTCTTCCACAAGGTACTGGGGCACTGCCCAGGCTCCCCAGGGAATGGGCACAGCCCCGAGGCTGCCAGAGCTCCAGAAGCATTTGGACAACACTCTCAGGGATGCCCAGGGTGGGATTGTTGGGGGGTCTGTGCAGAGCCAGGAGCTGGACTGGTTGATCCCTGTGGGTCCCTTCCAGCTCAGAATGTTCTATTAACTCAATGAACCTCATTGGCTGCAAAAGCTCCATGGAAGGAGAGGCAGCAATGCCTTTCCTTCATCCCTGGAATCCCCAGGTGAACTCTGAAGAGCCAAGGCATTAATTGCCATTGACAGAGGGCTGCAAGATTCCCAAGGGAGAGGTCCACTGGTGCCAGCACTGGGACTTCCTTGCACTCTCAGCTTTCTCCACCTTGCCACAAGCTCCCCTGCTCTCACCAGCCCAGGAGAATCTTCTCAAGAGGTGCGTGGTGCTCGAGGACACCAGCTCTGTGTGTGCCAAAATGGGGACGCAAACTCCAGCTGAGACAACATTCCGGGCATTAACCTGGCTTAAAGCAGATACACACTGAGATGGATGGATGGAGGGAGGGATGGGTGGATGGGTGGATGGGTGGATGGATGGATGGATGGATGGGTGGATGGATGGATGGATGACCTGGGCTATCTGCTGGAGACCTGGTCTCACACTGCTGGCCATGCAGAGAGGGAAGGAGCTGCCAGTTCAAGCTCTTTGCTGTCACTTAACCAAAGCCCAGGCACAGCAGGGCTGTGTGTGTGAAGCCACCTGACCACCAGAGCTGGGAGCAGCCCCTGCCCCAGTCCTCACTGCTGGTGTGGACCTACTGGAATGCCCCTAAGACTCACTGTACTGGGAAAAAAATTACAACCTGAGCATTTCCACCCCAACACCACATCCCATCCCTGCTGCAGCAGTGACTTGGAGATCTCCAGGCCAAGGGCAGTGCTTGAGGAGGCACTAACAACAACCCTCAGGGAAGGGGCAGCCAAGGAAAAGCCATTCCCTGCTCCTGCCCAGGCTCTGGGGCTGAACTCAGGCTGCCCAGCCAGATCCACCTCCCTTCCCCAGCCTGCAGACAGGCAGAGGCTCAGCTCCTACCTGGCACTTCCTGGACAGCATCAGTAAATGCAGTTCCACCTGGAAAGCAAGGAATTGGGATTGAATTGCCTTTGTTCTAGTTCCAATTTTAAATAATGTGAACCCTCCTACAATAGGCAGCGTTATCACTAATCCCCACAGCTGAGCCTGAAATAAGCTTACAAACCATGCAGTAGCACTGTGGGAAGAACAATTATTCCAACAAAGGACGGAGAGGGGAAGAAACAACCATGAGCTCCTTGGATTAGATGCAGGGTGAACACAACTGTTGTCAATTCACAATAAATAAATAATAATTTTATTTTTTTTTTAAAGCCACCAAAACACAAAACAAACAAACGCCAAGAACAAATGCAGCATGAAGGCACGGTAAAATATTTACAATTATTTCAATGGAAAAAAAGGTACCTGCTACAGTCAATAGGTTGTAAAACAAATTCAGATGGAAGCTATTGTTTACCCCTAAATCAGCTCTAATGCACTGGCAAATGTGATTATCAGCGTTCTGCGGGGAGCGGCGGCATCAGCATTCATTCCAGGTGTGCTCAGTGAAGGCTCTCTTGGCCACAGGTTCATTTGTAATTATTAAAATGCACCTTGTTAGCCATGCAGCAAGTCCCAGATTTCCGGGCAGCAGCACATGCAGTGTTTGCTTTCATTTATTCTGTGCAGTTTCTGCATTATTTTACTGTGTCAATGCCACAGTGCAGATGAGAAACCCCATCTCAAAGGCTCCAAAGGGAAGAGAGCTGAGCACTCCCTGTCACTGGTGACTCGGAGCTGGCACGTCCTTTGTTCCCGGGGAGAGCTTTTCCGTCAAGGACAAACTGCCAGAGAGCTGGCAGCCATCGTGGCTGTTCCCACTGCCAGGGGTGGGAAAGGGACCAGCTCAGTGCCTGAGTGCACAGCAGGGGGAAGGCAGAAATGTGGGGAAGGGAAAGACTTGGTGTCACCCTAAGGACTCACCCCAGTGCGCTGCCGGGCCACCCTGTTATCCAAAATAACGGCAAATGCAGAGAAGTGACAGAAAAAAAGGGAGAGAAGTCTTGAGATAATTTGCAGCATGAGATGTGAGAGACTACAAAACACTTGGGGGTCAGAGGGGACCTTAAAGCTCATCTGGTCCCACCCCCTGCCACAGNAGCCTGTGCTTGTGCCTGGGATTGCCCCGATCCAGGTGCAGACCTTGCACTTGGCCTTGTTGAACCTCAGCAGAGGAACGCAGGATGCCTCATCTCACTTATCCACGAGGAGAGCAAGGACAAATCCAGGTGAGGAATCCCGGAGCAGGTCTGCCTCAGCTGGAACCAGGAGCTTCTGAGGAGAGGAGCACCTGGACACCGCGGCAAGGGAAGATTGGCTCTGTTTTTAAAGGATTCAGCACAGGGAGAGAGAGTCATGGGATCCAAACCACTCCCCCAAAACGCCCTCTTCCATCCCCAAAGGAGAGGGCCGGGTGGAAATCTGATCCTGAGGATTTTTAAATATCAGGTAGGGAGGATGAAGAGGTTGGGATGAGGGTCCAGAGTGGTGTCCAGAGCACTGCTCGGTGGCCTCACCTCCCAAGGCAGTGGCGCCAGGGACACCACTTATCAGAGCAAAGGAATGGGATTGAGGTGAGCACGGAGCATGTCTGAGCATTCAAATTACAAGCAGGGCTTGTAAGGGACAGGATCTGACATTTAATGCCTCTGTTTGCAAAGTGCTTGACATTCACGATAACAGGAGCAGCACAGGCAGGCGGGGAGGGCTCTGGATTCCCGGGAAAGCGAGTGAAAAGCAGCCTGGTTTTCCCTCTACACTAGCTGGGAACATCCCTGGAGATGCAAAGGCAGGGAGGTGTGTGTCTCACACAAACACCTGGGGCACCCCTGGGATGGGCTGCCTGCAGACTCCGGGAAAAGTCACCTCATCCCCTCGTGCCTGAGCTTTCCTCCCCAGAAGATGGATCGTCCATCCCACTTGCCGGTTCCTTGGGACATGTGCCGCAAGTGTGAGGCACACACCCAAAGGAGCCAGGCTTTGGTCTTATCTGGGGCTCCGAGGAGCCGTTACAAGAGAAATAAAGTTCAACACTTGGTCTTCCCTTGGAAGGCTCCAGACTGGATGGAAAGATCGTAGTTTAAGGTGCCTCTCCTGGCAGCAGTTCAGGGAAATCAGGGTTACAGCTGATGCTTGGCAGGAGCTGGAGGCTTGGAGCCAGTTTTAATGCAGGGCTCAGCCTGGAGGTGCCACCACTGCTGTGGGCAGCTGGGTCCTCAGCAAGAGGTGCCGAGTCCTGGGAGGTGCCCAGATTGTCTGGACGGGGCTTGGAGCAACCTGGGATAGTGGAAGGTGTCCCTGCCCATGGCAGGGGTGGGACTGGATGACGTTTGAGGGCCCTTCCAGCCCAAACTATTCTATGATTCCCTTCCCCAGGACAACTACCCAACTATGCCCAACTCCCTATCCCACATTAGTTCCCAGAGGTTCTCCTGGCATGGCTGGAGTGGCCTGCAAGAGCAGATCAGCCTCAGGGTGTCCCCCAGTAGTCCCAGGTTTTACAGGGCAGGGCCGGGCAGAGCTGAGCTCAGGAAGGCTGAGGACAAGGCTACTCAGTATTGACACAAAACAGTGTTGTCACCACATGTGAACACTTAATTCCACTGCAGTGTTACTGGACTGTCCTGCACAGACACAGGACTCGTGTGGTGGCAGGGGAGGGGACAGAACCCAAGGTCCCCAGAGCACAGCAGAGACCCTGCTCTCTCAGCCATCCATCCAGCCATGTCTTCTCTTAATTACATTAAAATAACACTCTCCCACCTCATTTTTTATTATTAGAAATGAACAGATTTAAAGCATTTCCCCTCAAATTATGGTTCACCTGAGTAGATAATTAAAAGACTATAAAGGAGATACACTTTTATGTGTAATTACGCCTACTTCTGCTGCTGTATCAGGGCTTCAAAAATATTTGCAAAACAGCTCAAAACTTTTATTTTGTCAGTGCAATAATTGCTGCTTGTCAGGGCTATCGGTGCCAGCGTCTGCTCAAACAGGAGCAGCATCTCACAGGCAGCCTTGCTGGGAGAGGGAGGAGTGTGGAGCTGCAAAGCCTCCCAGGAAATCTGGTGGCAGAACAGCTGTGCACACCGTGCCACAGAGCCGGCACTGAGCTCGCCCAGGGAACGGCCCTGGAAAGAAGAAGGATGTTTGTTTAAATTTTGTGGGGAGCCAGGGGGCTGGAGGGAGGATGCTGAGGCACCTGACCTGAGCAGTGCAAGGTTTGTTCCCCGTCCATTATGGTTGTGGAGACCCACAGGAGCAAATGTCCACACGCTGCTGGATGCATCTGGATTGGTTTGGCACACTGAAGGCTCAGCACAGAATCAGAACCCCAGGATGGTTTGGGTTGGAAGTGAGCTTAAAGCTCATCCATTCCCACTCCCTGCCATGGACAGGGACACCTTCCACTATCCCAGGTTGCTCCAAGCCCTGTCCAACCTGATCTGGAACACTTCCAGGGATGGGGCAGCCACAGCTTTCCTGGGCAACCCGTGCCAGGTCCTCCCCACCCTCACAGCCAAGAATCTCTTCCCAATATCCCACCTAAGCCATTCCCTCTTGACCTACCCCTCCATGCTCTTGTCCAAAGTCCCTCTCCAGCTCTCTCACCCAGATCTCCCCACCCTATTTATTTCTTCCCTGCATTTGGTGCTCCTGCAGAGGAGCTGGGGCTGTCCCTGTGTGCGGTGGTAGCACCCACCCCTACGTGCAGGAGCAGCAGTGCATGCATCTTTCTTCCCGACGGGGACAGGCTGGGAGTGTTTCCTCTGCCCCAGGGGATGCAGCACTGGCCACTTCTGCCCGCAGAAAGGAGCCTCGGACCCTGTGGAGAGCACAGGTCCCTCCAGCCACGCCGGGGTGACACCGCACAGCTCAGCCCAGCTGGCCGCATTAACTGAGGCTCGGGACGCCGCGGGTAATTAGCGCAGCTCAGTGCCGCACATCCCACCGCAGTTAACTAACAAATTCTCCCGGCGCTAAAGGCAGAGCTGGCCCCGCACCTCCCGCCCCAGCTGCTCCCCACACCCCGGCAAGGCTGCCCGGGGCTAGCAGGGGCTGAAATCTAAAGGAAAGGGGTCCAGGAGAGAGTGTAGGGACCGGCAAAGGAGTGCAGAGCACGGGAAAAGATGTTGACTCAGCACAGCGAGGCCACCTGAAGAGCCAGGAAAGGCGGCAGTGGGCAGGACAAGTGGCGGCCCCAGGAGCACTGCGGGGCAGAGAGGTCCAAGAGAGCGGGAAGGAAAAGCCTGAGGCCCCTCATGCGACTTGAGGGGAGCAAAGCTTGCCAAGGAATGTCTGCAGCAGCAGATGGGAAAGGGGATCAGGCAAGGACAGGATGCTCCTGCCCCCGGGCAGCTCCTGGTGGGCCCACAGGTAATCCCAGGGATGCTGTCACAGCTACGGACAGACCTGAGCTTCACACCGGGGACAGCAGGTTTCAGACAATCCACCAGTTTCTCCCTGATTTATAATCACAGAATCATGGAATAGGCTGAGTTGGAAAGGATCCACAAGGATCAGAGTGCAACTCCCGGCCCTGCACAGACGCCCCAACAATCCCACCCTGGGCATCCCTGGAAGCACTGTCCAAAGGCTCCTGGAGCTCTGGCAGCCTTGGGACTGTGCCCATTCCCTGGGGAGCCTGGGCAGTGCCCAGCATTCTCTGGAGAGGAACTTTTACCTGATACCCAGGCTGAACATCCCCTGAGTTGTCCTAGGGGAAAACCCCCAGTGATGGGTGAATCTGCTGAGGTGATTTTGTGCTGCCCCTGGTTACACTTGTTTTAGGACACTGCCTGTGTGTGCAGCCTGGTGAGCCTTGCTGATCAAAACAGGAGACACGTCAAGAGTCACCCCCAGCCCAGTCTCCAGCTGGACACTGATTTGGGGCCTGGTGGCTTCCCAGAGCACACACACAACAGCCCCGTGCAGTGTTGGATGTCCAGTGACATTGCACCCACGTGTTTTCAGAGCCAAGTGACCCAACAGACACTGGACAGAGAAGGGAAAGGAGGATGGAGCTGCTGGGATGAAAGATGAGCAGGGACCACCAGCATGGGGCCAGCACCAGGCTGGAGGGACACCCCCTGCTCTCCTTACTGGGACACCCGGAGCCAGGTGATGCCCATGGCCACTGCTGGGTGCCAAACAACCCCAAGGTGTGGAACACCAGCTCTCCAGACCTCCCGGGGGGCCAACATGCTTTGAAGTCCCCGAATCCACGCTTGAGCTCGCTCTGTATAAAGAAGATGTAATACCCCATCTCCCTCATAAGGGCATGGGGAAATAAATTCATTAGTGTTTATAAGGAGCTAAGAAACTCTGATTAGAGAGCCAGGGAAAGGGCCCACGAGGGAAATGAATACTTCAGCATGCAGGAAGGGGGTGGTAAATAATGCATGGGCTGCCGTGGCACCGGGAGAGGAAAGGCTGGGGAGCAGCTCCGGGTGTGGCACAGGGAGCCACAGCCTCCCTTCGGCTGGGGGGGAGTGCACCCCCAGCCCTGCCTGGGACTTCAACGAGGGAGTGTGGGCAGGACTGCTGAGCATGCCTGGGTCTTGAGCCGGGCAGCACAGATATCTTGGGGTTTGGGGGAACTTTCCACTTCCCTTGTTCCTTCAGAGGGGCACCAGCATCTCCAGTTGGGTCCACAAGCAGCAGGGACAGTCCCCAAATCTGAGGTGACAGCAGAGACATTTTCCCCACCCAGGTTAATGCCGGCACCCCAGGGCACCTTACAGCAAAGCATTCCCACTCCTCCAGGGCCAGGTGAGTGTGAGAGGTGTTTCCAAGGGGCTGGTCCTGCAGGAAAGCATCCTGAATCCTCCCCACTGCTGAGGGCAGGGGCAGAGGAGCCCGGTTCACAGCACAGGAGCAGCTCAGACATGTTTTCCATCCTGCCCAAATCCCAGGAGGTGGGGTTTGCTCAGTCAGCTGGGTGAGAGCATCTATCTGGGAGCCTCATGGAATCCTAGGATGGTTTGGAAGGGACCTTAAAGCTCATCCACTCCAACCTCCCACTATCCCAGATTGCTCCAAAGCCCTGTCCAACCTGGCCTTGGACACTTCCAGGGATCCAGGGGCAGCCACAGCTTCTCTGGGCACCTGTGCCAGGGCCTCAGCACCCTCACAGGTGAGAATTTCTCCCCAGTATCCCATCTGACCTGCCCTCTGGCAGTGGGAAGCCATTCCCTGTGTCCTGTCCCTCCATCCCTTGTCCAAAGTCCCTCTCCAGCTCTCCTGGAGCCCCTTCAGGCACTGGCAGGGACTCTACATTGTCTCTGAAACCTTCCCTTCTCCAGGTGAACCACCCCAGCTCTCCCAGCCTGGCTCCAGAGCAGAGGGGCTCCAGCCCTTGGGAGCATCTCCATGGCCTCCTCTGGACTCATTCCAACAGCTCCAACGCCCTTCTTATGCTGGAGGCTCCAGAGCTGGATGCAGCACTGCAGGTGGGGTCTCACCTGGGCAGAGCAGAGGGGCAGAATCCCCTCCCTGGGTGCTGCTGGTGGCTTAGGGCAGCCAAGGGGGTGGCTGTGCAGGTTTAATCAGGGCAATGCCTGAAATCCAGAGTTTGGAGTAAATCCTGCCCTGCCCACATCACCCTGGAGCAGAGGGAGGATATGGTGTCACTTAGGAGGGGTATGTGGGGTGACCACATAAACAGGAATGAGCCCCTTGCTGGCAACAGGAGGTGACTTTCCTGAGAGCATCCCCCAAAACCTCTCCAGAGGGCCTGGAGGAGATTTCAACACTGCAGCAGCCTCAGACCTGCTCCTTCTGAGCCCTCCTGGCTCTCCAGCACTGCTGAGCCTGCCTGGCTTGTCCTCCAGGAAAATCCCAGCACTTTTAATAGGCGATGAGGCATCTCAATAATTCCAGCAGATGCTGCCAGTTAATGTGGGTTGGCACAGAACTTCATCATCGGCCCATATTGCTCCAATTACAGTTTAGCCTACAGTCCTCTTGGGCTCATCTTTTATTTGTCTTTCACTGCCGAGTGTGGGAGGGAGGGGAGGCGGGAGAGGCCGGGGGATTTGTGTCTGACCTCTCCCTCCTTCACTGCCACAGCTCTGCACAGCCAGTACATTCCCAGCCACTCTCTTCCCATGGGAAGGGCTGTCCTCAGGCCAGAGCTGTGCATCTGGAATAAGAGCAAGTGTCTCCCACCAGACTCCACACGTGAAGCGCCCAGGGAAGCCCCTCACTGCACCCCACGGAGCTGAGCACAGTCCTGGCTCGGTTCTCTCCTTGCAGTGGGGTAAATAAGGATTAATTCCACCACCAGTGCCCGAGTTAGGCTGCATCACACTGGTGTGCTGGAGCACCAGGGGCATTGGGATTTCTGGGAGCTGCTGCGGGGTAATTGGAGCCAATGCTCTGCTTCCATTTCTCAAACCTGAGAGCCATGAAGGAAAGATTTTTCATTCTGAGGGTTAGGCTCTGTTCTGGCTGTGACAGTCACCTGTGTCTATATTGAAAGCTCAGGGAGAGTTTCTTTGGATGCTGTGTGGCCTCGTAAATGACATCTCGCTCCAGCTGGGACACAGGCGGAGATGGTGACTGGTTATCCCGTGGGGAAAATAAAACACAGCTTGCAGAGCCTGCAGCTGTATAAACCTGCACCAGGGAGTGAGGATCTGTCAGGGACTGGCCAGCCATATCCAGGCTCTGCCAAGGGGCTTTTGGCTCCCCAGGGTCCTTCAGAGCCCCACAAACCATCACACTGACAGCAGAGCTCCACCAGACCCCAGTAAAAAGCCTTCCAAGGCAAACTGCTTCAGGAACATGAAGCACTGGCTGTAAAAGTCTCTTGGTTACTCAAGGGGAAAACCTGTGTAAAGGATACACCCTCCCAGCACCCCAAATCCCAGAGAGTTCAACAAGTATGAACACTCATTTAAACCACATCAGAAGCCCACCAAATCAAGTGTCCACTCAATTAAAGACACACAAACAACTTCACTCTGCCCTCCATCAGCTGCTGCCTGTTTGCATCTTGCATATCCAAAGATGGCAGAGACTCTCTGCTTTCATTTGTCAGCATGGACTTGGCAAAAAAAAAAAAACAAACAAAAAACCATGCAAAACACCCAAAATAACAGTTCTGCCCCTGTGTAAAGTGTGAGGCAAACCTCACTGTGGTGTGTGAGCCTGGGGCAGTGGAGTCCTGCCCACAAGGACCTGGAGCCATCCCCATCAGCACATGGAACTCACTCAAAAATCCATATAATGAACGTTCCAGCTATAATGGCCCTGGAGGAGCAGAATAGACTTGGAAATCTCTTGACAGGAGCCATGAGAACACCCCATATCAACACCACCACTGGTGGGACAATTAAAGGATGCCAGGGACCACAGGGCTCTGCCAGCCCCACCTACAGCTGAAGGACTGCTTGCCTCCCTCCCCACGGCTCACCCCAAAATCCCAGCCATGGGAACCCCTAACCCCACCTCCAGAGCTCCCCCAGTAGCAGCTCCCCTTTCTCAACCCCAAATAACTCATTGCTGGCTGTGTATTTTTAATTTACAAACCCTTTAGCCCCCGTTTCAGCCCCTGCTGCCGACTGCAGGATGCTCCCAGTGCCGGCAGGACCAGCTGCTCTCAGCATCACCTGGGTCAGAGAATCAGGGAATATCCTGAGGTGGAAGGAGTGATGGAGGATCCTCCACAAGGATCATGGAGTCCAACTCCTGACCCTGCACAGGACCACCCCAAGAGTGTGTGAGACAGAGCTGGGCGGGTTGTGGGATTGATCCCAGCAGGAGAAAATGCCCAAGTGCAGCCAACGCACACGGAAGGATCCATTTTCCAGCCATCATTTACAGTAATCCTTAGGGAAAGCAGGTTCCAGACGAGCATCAGCCTTTGCATGGCCAGGCTCCAGCAGGACTCGGGGAGCCAGCAGGGCCGGCGCTTTGATCCCAGTCAGCGCTTCCAGCGCGGCTTCCCTGAGCGATCGCACACCGCGGCTCTCAAACGCGCTCCGCACAAACACCCGCGCCAGGAAAACTCCTTCTCCCGGCTTTTCTGCTGCGAGCAAGCTCCGATAGGGATCGCCGAGAATAAAGTCACTTCATTTACAAACCGGGGAGCCAAATCTGATAGACATCAACATTCGAGGTAAGTCAAGGAGCGGTGGAGCGCTGCCAGTTCCCCAAATGAATATTCATGGCAAACACTCCCCCAGCTCCGAGCTGAAGAGAAGCCGGCAGCAGGAAGGCTGCCCCTGGGAAGGGGAAGGAGAGGGACCACGCTTATTTCATCCTTTTTATTGAGTGCAATTTTCTCTTTAGTACAATATTCTCTGAAAGATACTGTTACAAACTCCGACAATTTCAACACAATCAACAAACTGGGGAAAGAAGGGGAAGGGGAGAGGGGAGCAAAAAAAAAAAAAATTCCGAGGGTTGAAATCTTTTACAGACATCTCACTGGTTATGTACAGGACAGGGTAGGGCTGGCCCGGGACACGGGGACCGGGGCGCTGCGGGACCTCCCGGAGCATCCCGCGGTGGGGAGCGGCCCCTGGGGCCCCTCTCCGGCGCTGCTGCCCCTCTGCAGTGCTGCACTCGACGCCCCTGCAAGGCAAGAGGAAGACGAGGAGAGGGTGAGAATAGGCACGTCCAGAGCTCAGAGAGCCACCCCCCTTCCCCGCCGAGCCCCCGGAGAAACCCAAAGGCTTCTTACAGCACATACAGACTCTCAAAAAAAAGGAAAAAAAGAAAAAAAAAGTAAAAAGCAGGGATTGATTAATTAATATGCTGTCAGAAAAGTGATGATTTCACTGAAAGCTCTCCATTTCTCCTCAGGGGGAAAAGGAAGAGATGGAATTCTTTGTGAAGCTGAGTTGCTTTAGGGAGCGGAGGCTCGATGCGATTTTGGGGGGCAGGAGGGTATCCGTGTCCCCCAGCAGCCAAGAGGCCTTTCCACCCTTTCCTACTGCAAAATGAGCCCTCCCCGGGTGTAAAGCACGAGCAAAACACCAGNAAAAAAAAAAAAAGAATCCCCATTTTCTCTGCTCCCGGTGGGAAACCAGAAGGTCTGGGAACCAGAGGAGCAGCCCCAGGAGCACCTTCTCCACACCCTATAGCCAACAAGTACCACACAGCAGCAAAACCCCATTATTTAGCCACTTTCAAGAGGCAAAGATGCTTTTAATAATTGCACCTTGGAAACATAAAGGCGGTACATTAAATAACAAAGCCATTGACTGCTGGGTCCCTTTTCTGGGCCACAAAAAACCGGGGCTCACTGGCTAATTATTGCCGGGCATCCCTGTGCCTCTCCAAACATACCAATGCTTTCAGAAAGCCACCCCAGCTGTGCCTGACATTTCACTCCTGTTAAAATTCATCATTCTCCTGAATGGAAATAATTTTTTTCTTTAGCAAACCCAGGTAGTAATGAAAGTTTTATTTAGTAATGTAGTGTTTGGTGGGAAAAGGGGCAGAGAAAAGGCAAGAGAAATTGAGATTATCTTTTTTAAAAGGGGACTTCAGCTGGGGGGAAAAGATATTGCGGGATATTTCTTGGGCGCAGGGGGCCATTTTCGGTGCCGTGCCTGGAGGTTTGGCCTCACAGCTCTCGTTAACGCTAATGGGATCAGAACAGCAAAACGCCCGGGGAAAAGCTGTGACAGAAACACAACACAAAAACTGCTGTAACGATGCTGAGCACGCTGCCGGAGCCGGGCGGGCCCGGGGGATGGGTGCCAGTCGAGGTGGGGTGGCGGAGGTTGGTATCGGCTCCGGATTCTGCCACATTAAAGCTGGACGCCAGCGGCGGCTCCGGCCCCGGGCGCTGCTCCCGGCTCGGCCACCGCCTTTCCCCGCGGCATTCCCAGCGCTTGGAGCTGTCCTTTCCCAACCCGCCCGGCAGCAGCAGGGCTGGGGAAGGGTTTGGGGGGTTATTTTCCCTGGGGAACCCACGCCCTCCCCGGAGGTGGTGGCTGCAGGCTCAGCTCTCCCACACGAGCTGCAGCCTTTCTCTTCATCGGGGCAGAAAACGATCCAGGGACTGCTAACGATGATTTGGGCCGATCCCAAAGGATGGATCTCAAGAGACCCGAGGGACAGGTCATGAACAGCTGGAGGAGGATGGGGGGCTGGCGGCAGCGCAGCTCATCCCCAGGTACGCAGCCACCGAGTCACCCCCTTCATCCCTCATCCCGCCTCCTCCTCCCGGAGCGCCGGCGTGGGAACCCCTGCGGGGCGGACGGAGGGCTTTGATCTCAGCCTCCGAGTGCTGGCGTGACACAAATAGCAATAAAAAGGCCACGTTTGTGCGATGAGAAGGCGTTCCATGAGGGAAGGAGTTATCGAGCAGCGTGGTTGGGATGCGGGCACCGTGTCAGCCTCAGGGCGCTCTCCCTTCCCGCCCTCATGGGAACTCGGCAGAATTGCAAATAGCCAAAATAATCAAGGATGGGTGGCATTGCAAAAGCAGCCGCTGTGGCCGTGTGATGCCATGGAAAAACGGAGCAGCTGGTGGGAACGGGGAAGGAGGGAGGCAACTCTGGGAGTGACCCAAAGCTGTCCCTATATCCTGCAAGTCCCCCTGAGCACCGGCTCATTCCCACACCCTCTACAAAAGGAGTCACACCTCACCCCCTTTTCCCTGGGGCGTCCCAGAGCTCCATCCCCATCCAGGCACCATCAGGGTCATGACCTGGCACTGCCACCCAGGCACTAAACCCAGCCTGAGTCCCTGACCACGGCAGCCTCCCAAATATTTAGGCTGGGGAATCTGAAGAGTTCAGCCAAAGCACGGTGGGGAAAAATAAGTAAACCAACTGCTATGTGCATGTTCCACACCTGCCCGTGCATGGAAGCCCCCACAAGGATGAGATGTCAGGCTCACCTGGCTCCTCAGACAACACTTGCCACGGGCTGCACCTCCCACTGTCAGTCCTGCTTGGCACTAATTAGCATTGATAATTGCACTGATGGTGACCATAATTTCCCTGCCCTCTCTCCCTACCTTCACACAAGGGTTCAATTGCCTAATGAGGCCCCTGAGGATAACCAGAAAGGAGCAGGTTCCCCCACCACGGTGGCAGCTCCTGCACAACGTGAGGGGGTGGGAGAGCAGAGAAGGGAAAGGCACAGCCCAGCTGCTGGATGGGGAAAGCTGCCGAGTCTTGTTTACTTGGGGACACAGAGAAAAGTTCACTCCAATTAATTTTTTTAAGTGGATGGGCGTTAATCCCCCTACACTTATCTAGAATTAATGCAGCCTTAAGTAGATTTTTGCCTAATCCACTTCCACATCCGCCCCAAAAGGACACTGTCTGTTTTGGGAAGGAGCAGAGTTCAGCTAATCCACTTAAAATTCACAGGGCTGGTTTGTTCAGATTAACCTCCTCCAGCATTTCCCTCCAGAGACAGGCCAGGAGACCTCAACACCATCCTGCCTCTGCCACTGATGGGGCCACCCCCTCCATGGTTGTGTCACCTGCAATGCAGCTGCCCATGTGCTGGGGTCTGCAGGGACCCCGAGATGTCCCCAGAACAGCCCCTACAGCAGAGCAGCACAGCAGGGTGGGACAGCCAGGGGCGTCAGGGCTGTTTAAACTTCACTGGCCAGAGGAAGGAGAGCAGAAGCAGCAGCGATGCTCAGACACAGGGAGAAGGGGGGCAGCTATGCCCGGGCTGGAGGGGTGCTCACAGTGCTGGTCTGTGGAGGACAGCCAGCCAAAAGTGACAGCCCTGGGACACCATCCCAGGTGCCAGCAGCTCTGACAACCCCAAAAGGCGCAGGTGAAGGGCACCATGGTCACCAAGACAGGTGCACTCCCCTCCCCAGCACTGATCTGCTGCTCTGACAGGAACCAAGACACCACACTGATTGCCATGGATGCTCACAGTTCCCACCTCACATCTCCTGCCAGGCAAAGCAGAGGAGGCTCTCTCCTGATCGGAGCAGATCCCCTTTCCGTGTCAAACTCTGGGAAGGCAACACAGCCCATCAGGGTCCAGTGGTGGACATGAGCCAGCAGATCTCCCCTGAGACACAGAGTCAAACCCTGAGGACATCAAAAATGGGAGAGCACAACCCAACAGCAGCTCTCACACCTCCCAGACAGGCTTTGGAGCAGACTGAGCTCAGCTGGGACAGGCAGAGCCATTCCCCCATGGCAGGAGTATTGATGATCCAAGATGATCCCAAAGGACCCCTCCAACACCTCAAAAATATGAAAAATATAAACCAAAACAGGAGCAAAGAAATCACCAATGGAGTGAAACAACTTGCCACAGGAGTCCCATCAGTGTGGAGTTGGCTTCTCCCCCATCATCACTCAAGAAGTTTCTGGCACTTCCAAAATTCTGAGGAGACTCACAGGGAATGATCCAAGTACTGGCTCACTATCCACTCTGGCAGGATCCTTCACAGACGAGGCACCACAGCAGACAAGACCTGAACATTCAATGCCCCTGCGGCTCCTCACGCAGTGGGGACATTGGGGCAGCAGGGATGAGCAGCACCTGGAGGAGTGCTGGAGCTGGATGTGATTCCCTGGCCCCCGCCCTTCCTGCCAGCAGTTCAAGGAGAAGGGGTGACCTAAGAGCTGCAGAACATTCCTGGGTCTGTAAATCCATTCCTCGTCTCAGAAGCTGATTGATCCTTTTTTTTTTAACTCGAATTCAATGTTTAAGAGTAATGATTTCCAAGCGAACACAGAGCGCCTCAGATGTATTGGCAGTTCTTATGGATCAGAGGCAAAAGCCTTATAATTCAAACCTTAACGAAGAGAAACGTGTCTGTCCTCATCTCAGAACAATGGCAAGGGCTGATGGTAGTGCAAAAAAACCTTTCATAGGCAATGCCCAATGATTTATCCCAGACCATGGGCCAACTGGGATGTTCCCACAGAGATGTCCTTGGGATGCAGGCAAATTTATTGATGAGATTCTGCAACCCAAGCCCAACGCAACCCTTCCCTCTCTCTGAATCAAACCCTTGGAAGAGCAGAAAGTAGAAGAGGAGATCCCATGGGGCTCAGGCTGATACAAGGGGGACGGATAGTCCTGTTTTCTCCTTGGCAAAGGAGCATTAGAGACACCAAAAGCTGACAGGCTCAGAAATAATGGCTTGAGATCACTCTTATTTAAAAACCGGCTGCCTGCTGTTTTCATCGCAAGCCCTGCTCTGACTTGCAGCAATATTTAAAATTAAATATACATAAGTGCTTTCAAAGAACTGTTAATTTGAAGGTCATTAAATGGCATAAAATACATTCCTTTTTTTTTTCTGGAAAGAGGCACATAATTATGCCATTAATACACGCTCCTCTTCTGCGTTCAAGCCTCGGATGTGCAAGGGGCGTGGGTTCACCTTCCCTGGCAGAGGCACCACATCTCCTTTTAATTACTGCTGCTGAGAAGCCTGCTGCTCCTCCATCACACCCAGGGATGGGGCTGTGGAAAAAGTATGGAAAAGCCCCAGGGGAGAACGATGCAGCTGAATTGCAAATGGGGATTTTTGGGGGATGAGGGAAGTAACAGCTGGAAGGGCTGGAAATGTGAAGCCACTGGGCAACACCCAGTCCAGTTGTGAGGATCTTGCACACTGATTCTCACACGAGACCTTGGCCCAAGCTCAGAGCAGGGGTTTGGCAGCCAAAAGTCCCTTTTTGATTTAATGCTCTATGCAAAAAGGACAAAGCCAACCCAGACACACACACACAAAAAAAAAAAAAAACCCAACCAAAACCCTAAAAAAGCCACAAAAGGGTTGAGGTATTTACAGTTGCCATAGAAATGGAGAGAAGGAGCTGACGACTGCAGAGTGCAAAGTGAAAGGCCAGGATCAGGGGCGAGGCTGAGGTGGGCTCAGCCGGGCACGCAGCCACATCCATGCATGGATATTCATGTGGGATGCAGCCAAAGGAGCAAGGCACTGCGACTGAGCTTCACTCATCAGCAGTGGCAGAGGGGAGGATCCAATTCAGTGGTGTTCAGCAGCACTGGGCCCCTCCCAGCACTTCCATGTGGCACAGGAACCCATCAGGACCCTGTGTAATGGATGGAGCCCAGCCCAGAGGAAAGGCCTGTGCACTTGGTCCTCTTTGACCCAAACCTCCTTTTTCTTCCCTTTAAACCAAAACCCTGCAGGGAGAAAACAGCTTCTGAGCCATCCCTTCTCCTCTGTGATCAAAGAAAGGAAGTCCAACACCAGCCAGCGTGGATCAGAAGATGTGAAATTGGAGTGTTCATCTTTAGACCAAGGAAGAGGCTCTTGCCAGAGTAGGAGCAGCAGAGTATCATCAAAGAGGTGCACCCAAGTCAAGGTGAGAGCCTCTTCCTTGGCATCTGACAAAGGAAAGGGAGGAGCAGGTCAAACACAATGCTACTGCCATGGCCAGGCAGGGATAACACTATCACTTCCAGACAGAAAGGCTTCACAGTTTGGAAAATTGATTTTACATGGAAGAAAGGCCTCTAAAGAAACAAAATGGTCTGTCAGAAGTCATCTGAAATGTTTATGCTGGTTTTTTCAATAAAAAGCAAAACCAAAACATGGCTATTTTGGACTTTCCCCCCTGTTTTCCGCTAACAGACTGATGGCCTTTCATGAAATCTCCTGGTTTGGATGAAACAACTTTTATTGAAATGCAGGAGAACAGGTGGCCCGTGGTGACCCTCCCTCAAGTATCAGCTTGACAGCAACTCCCTTGGCCCATGATGTCTCTTTGCTGCAGAGATTTGTCTGAGCCCACCTGCACTCTCTGCTCAGCCCTGAGCACCACCACTCTGCTGCTGGGCTCGACTCTGAGCACGACAACTCTGCATGACCCTGGAGGGGACACAGCCAGCTCCCAGCACAAGGCCAAGATGTGGGGACAGCTGGTTAGGAGTGGTGGGATATGGGAATCATCTGCTCTGACACAGCTCAGGAGACATCAGATGTTGGACAGCTGGGAAAGGGCAACAGAATGGAAAGGCCACCAGCCCTGGCAATGCCCAGGGGCACTGCTGGTGGCCCAGAGCCAAGGAGCATGGAATATGTTCCCTGGAAAACTGAACCAAGAAGGTCTTGGGATCTCCGATAGCATCTGAGCACCCAGACAGCCTGTTTGATCCCTCAGGGGTACCTGGTCTGCTGGGTGGGATGGGCAGGACTGAGTGATTCACATTTCATATTCACAATGAAATGGCTTCAAGCTGTGCCAGGGGAGGTTCAAGTTGGACGCCAGGAATAATTTCTTCACTGAAGGAGTGATTAAACATTGGAATGGGCTGCCCAGGGAGGTGGCGGGATGCCCACCCTTCAAGGTGTTCAAGGAACAGCGGACATGGCACTCAGGTCTCTGGACTGGCTGACACGGTGGGGAGATCAGTCACAGGTTGTATTGATGGTCTCAGAGATCCATTCTCACCCTGTGTGGTTCAGTATTAAAGGGTTTACATCAAACCAGGGTTGCCGTGGTGTGCTGGGGCAGGGACAGCACTGAGCAGGCAGCAGCAGCTGCCTCGCAGGTGCTCGCAGAACCAGCGGCAGGGGAGCCATAAAGGTGCAGTATTGATATTTAGCCTGTGTGGCTGTCACTCGTTCCTTTAAACGCCTTTAGCTTCCTTCTAATAAAAGAGAAATCATAAAAAACCCCACAAAGGGCCCTTCAGTGCCAGCGAATACCAATGTGGCGGGGCGGCGCATTAGCATGCGCGGCGCCCGCTCCATCTGCATGTTGTGCTGTGTGTGACAACATCCCAGAATACAGATTTGGGCCGCCAGCATCCCGAGAGGTATTAGCAATCGTCTATCAGACAGGAAGAGGAGCAGTCCCTGCTGTTGTAAACAAGGGGTGTTTTTCTCTGCCTCTTTCTCTGGGGGGAGTTCAGTGAATTGAAACAAGCTCATTCCTGCATCTTGTTAGTTTTTCGGCAGAGCGTGGGTCATCTGCCTTGGGCAATGGAAGAAAAAAACCTGGAGGTGTAAAGAGCACCCCAAACAGGTCCTTCACCTGCTGGTGGTGATGAACCACGAGCATGAACGTGCTCCTCATGAACCACCATGAACTGAGCATGTGGTCCTCAGGGGACACATGGGGGTCCACCCAGCCACAGAGCACCCTGACAGCCCCAACACAGGAGGGACAGTGCAGGCAGAGCACAGGCTTGACTCCTTGTGTTCAGTGGCAGCAAGCAAATCTGGTGAGGGATCTCCAGGCACAGATGGGAATGCAGTGGGGCAGATGGACATGGAGCAATGCCATGGTGCAGTTGGATGTGGGCAGCCCCATGGCAAGGACAGACACGGGGAAACATCACAGCCCAGGTGGGCGTGAGCCATCCTCCCAGC
Organism: Cyanoderma ruficeps; assembly: GCA_008694505.1. NCBI lineage: Eukaryota > Metazoa > Chordata > Aves > Passeriformes > Timaliidae > Cyanoderma > Cyanoderma ruficeps. The sequence goes on from VZDJ01000033.1 coordinate 5,498,660, forward strand.
ACTGACGGACACAGGGCATCACTGCAGCACAGACAGACGTGGGCTGAGAAGTAAAGCAGCCCCTATAACACAGCTGGACATGGGGCATTCCTGTGGCTCAGGAACACCCCCAGGACACGGATGGATGCAGGACATCCCCATGGCGCTGGCAGATGTGAGGATGGAGAAGTGAGGGGGACGGAGCGTGAGTGAGGAGGACGGAGGGCGAGTGAGGAGGACAGAGGGTCTCCATGTACACATGAGCCACCACACCGCCAAATCCTGTCTGGGACCTGCAGCCCCTGAGGCACAGGCACAGCCAGCCCGTGGCCCTGCTCCCCCACCACGCGGGTGCCAGCACAGTGCTGGTGAGAGCGCGGTGATGGATCATTGCAACTCACACGCAGCCCTCTAAGTAAAAGCCTTATTAAGAGTTCATTTGTTTTATAAACTCCCGGCGCAATCCGCAGAGGGAAGTCAGATGGCCCAGCCTTACAATATTCTGGGTAAACACTGACACGTGTTGGGCAATTTTAACCCGATCAATTTGTCTAGGAGACCAATGGAGGAACCAAAAAAAAGAATAAAAAAGATCAAATTAAATATGAGGAAACATCCACTGGGAGAGGGTATAAAGAAGAGCAGAAAAATACAGAGCAGGACGGATTGATGGAGAGAGACACACGAGACACTCAGACCTACCTCTGAAGCCATGAAACCTACGTCCATAAATCAATATCAAAATCCTTAGGTCCACAAGATGGGGGAAAAAGTCCTCCATAGCCATCTTCCAGACATCACCGAGGCCCTGGAGGCCTGAGCAGTCCATTTCCCAGAGCATTTCTCCTCCTCCAGCAGCCACCATCTCAGTCACAGCCACGCGGTGGCACCTCCAGTCCCGTCCCATCCCCGCCGGCCGGCCCTTGGCATCCTCCTCCCCACATGCAGGATGCCGAGCACTTCCTTCATGGCCGGGTGCTTCCCGGCTGCCTCCTGCCCCTGGGGGCTGTGGGCACAACCCCTGGCCCCCCGGGCTGGGCCTCTAGCTGCAGGGTCAGCACTGGTCTTCAGTCATGGACAAGCAGTGAGTCCACGGAGGGTTGACAACATACACAGGCGCACGAGCGCGCGCACACACACACACGGGAACACCTCTTTCCATTTTCCAGGATGGAGAGTTTGTTGGTTTTTTTTTTTTTAATCCTTTTTTTTCCTTTTTGCAAAAAAATGCAAGCAAAAGAGAAAAAAAAAAAAACAAAACCCAAGGTTTTCTATTGAAGGTACATCTCTTCTTCAATATGAAGACATTAACTGGATTGAGTCGGATCCCCCATGCAGTGGTCAGCGAAGTCCTTTGGTAGTTACTGGAGCGGCACCAGGATGGGATGGCAGGGAGCTGTGGAGACATCTGAGGACACTTCCACCCAGTCCGTGAGCAGAGAGGGGAGCGGGGTGAGCCGGGAGGGCCGGGGCAGGGAGGAAGGGCCAAAGAAGAAAAAGGAAGGTGGTTTCTCCGGACAGGATGCTCCATCTCGTGCCTCTCCCTTCCCCAACAGCCCCTTCCTCCTTCTCGGTTTTGACCACTGCTCACTGGTGGCAGGATTGGAGTCTGGTCTCTAGGGTTTGGGTTTGCTTCCCCAACGCACATTGGTTTGTCTTCACTGTTTTTTATGATTTTTTTTTTTTTGTTTTGCTTTGCTTTTTAAATATATGATTTGTACATATTTATATGCATTTATACGCTGTCCCCCATGACATTGGTAAGTGTGCTTCTGTTGGTGAGGAAGGGGAGTCACCAGTCAGAGGTGAGTCCCAGGAACATCCTTTGGCTGCAGTCGCAGTCCCCAGGCAGCGGCGGCTCCTCTCCCAGCGCTGCCCCGTGTCAGTTCCTCCCCTCCCACCTCTGCCCTGCGCTGCCCTGCGCCCTCCCGGCCCCTCCCCACGGAACAAGGGACGTCATGCCATCGAGGTCGGAGACTGGCTCATCTGTACTCGCATGGACTGGACGCTGTTCAGGATCTTCTTCTGGTGCCCAGCCAAAGTCACCCCTATTCTCAGGAGGTCTCTGCAAGACAGACAGACAGACAGACAGAGGAAGGTCAATGGACAGCTGAAGGTGGTGAACCTGCTTTGCTGTTGCTAAGGGAGGTGAGGGAGGTAAGCTCAGCTGGAATATCCACAGAGCCCAAGCATGGCCCCATGAGCATCACTGGGTCTGAGAGCAGGGATACGCCCACACATTGACCCCCAACTAGTGAATGTGGCCACCTCCAGACTCTGGGTGACCAATGTGAGGGATGCCCACACCTGTCCGTTGCCCTGAACTGACCTCCCCACCTCCCCCAGCACCCCACTTTCGGGCAGCCCTGGCATGGCCAACTCACTCAGACGTCATCTGGGCCACCAGCTGCAGGGAGGTGAAGCCAGCGGTCAGGAAGCTGTCCCGGTACTGGCTCATCTTCACAGCACTCAGCCAGTCATCTACTGCGGTAAAGGCAGTGAAGTCGGGGATGGAGCGGTCGAGGAGGGGCTGAGAAGGCCTGAAACAGGACACACCGCTGGGGACAAGCCTGGCTGGCATCGAGGGGCTGCCCTGCCTGAGCCCGGCCAGCACAGGGACACACTCCCCAATCCAGCCCCCAATGCACCTGTGCTCCCCCCAGCACACACCCATGGAAGGCCATGAGGAAGGTGTGTCCCATGGGAATACCGCTGTGCCAAGCAGTGCTTTGCAAGCTCGCACATTCTATTCCAGCTGCGGGAGCCACGGGGATGAGGCGTCGGCAGAGCAGCCACCGCACCCAAATGGTCACACGCCATAAAGAATCAATAGCAAAGAATTATTGCTGTTGCTTGGCTGAAAACTGCATGCTCTTTGTCTGACTGTCAGCCAGAGCCAAGACAGAGCCCCCCTGCCCCCGCCTAAGGATTTATGAATTCTCCAGCCGCTCCCTGGGATGAGCCTTTCCCCACGGCATGGGATGGTGCCAGGGAGCATCCCGGTGCCCGGCACTCACACAGCGGTGATGGTCGCCACAGTTTTGAGGCTTGCCGGGTTGCGGATCATCTTGTCGAGGGTGTTGACGATCTCGGAGAAGCGCGGGCGGGTGTTGCGGTCCTTCTGCCAGCAGTCCAGCATCAGCCGGTGCAGGGCGGCCGGGCAGTCCATGGGCGGCGGGAGCCGGTAGTCCTGCTCGATGGCGTTGATGACCTGAGGACGGACGAGGACGGGTGAGTGAGGGGAAAAGTGGATGAGGGACTCGAGGGGCTCCCTGAGCTGCTTGTGCAGGCAGAGGGGCTGCAGCAGGCAGCTGGGAAGGCACGGCCAGCCCGGCTGATCAGCAGCCAAGGGAGCGGGAGGAGCCGGGTGCTCTCCGAGGTTAATCTCCGCTCTGATGCTCCACGGCTGCAGTTCCTCCCAGTGGAGAGCTGCCACTCATTATCTCGGATCTCGCCGGAGTACAGCAGTCACACTTCCAAAGCTCCTTCCCCGCTCGTAAACCCTCTGAACATTTTCAAAGGCCCTGCAGCTTGCTGAAGTCCAATTACCAGCCCACTGGCTTTTCTTCCCAATTTCCCTCCTTGCATTCTCTCGCTCACCAGCCTGTTTCATCTCCAAACTGAGCGCTCCTGAGGCTCCAGGAAGGAGCAGAGAGCCCTCCAGGCAGGGATTTCTTTTGGGAATGAGCATCCCCTGGCCCCCAGAGCAGTGTGGATGACCCCCAGTGCTTACATCTTGGTTGGACATGTCCCAGTAGGGCCTCTCCCCGAACGACATCACCTCCCACATGACGATGCCGTAGCTCCAGACGTCGCTGGCCGAGGTGAACTTGCGGTAGGCGATGGCCTCGGGAGCCGTCCACCTGACAGGGATCTTCCCTCCCTGCAGAAAAAGGGAATTCAGCTGAGAAACATCTCCCTGTGCAGAGGATGTGGGCTGGATGCCCACAAGCCAGGGTTGGGGCCATCCTACACACCCCAAACCATGGGGACCCCACTAAGGAGTGGGCAGGTGGCACCTGATTGGAAGAGGAGGCAGGAGCCAAAAAACAACTGCATGAATGTGTCTTGGACCTGCCTAAAATGGCTTAGCTGAACAAAACAAATGGGTGTATCCAAGGATTTACTGCATTAACTGACACCACCCCTCTCCAGCTGCCCTGCTGGACCCAGCACACCAGTGGCCTGTCCCCAGGTCCCTTCCCGTGGAGCCACCAGGTGACAAGGCTGACCACAACTGGGCTAGAGCTTGTCACAGGTGAGGAGCCACAGGATTCCCATCCCTTGGCCTTCAATGGAAACATGGTTGAACTAAAATCATCCTCTACAGATTCATCGGGGGTCCCACAGCTGCCAGAAGGTCCTTCCAGCCCTACTCTTGGAGTGGAAGGCAAAAAGCAAAACAGCTTTAAAACCCAATGGAAAGCACTGGTGTAGGAAAGTGCCTTTGGCAGAGAGCTCCTCATTTCTCCCAAAGGCTCTAAATCAGACTCGGCATCTCAAGCCACTCCACCAGCCCAGGGCAGGTCCCAGGGCCAAAGGCCATGCCAAAGGTGCAGGGATGTGAGATGGGGCAGCACACACAGAGGGATTGCTCCCTGAGACAGCTCCATAAAATAACCACAAAAAAAGCCAAGGGATAAGGACAACCACAGACACGCACAGGAATTTTCTGGGGGCAGGGCTGCATTGTAAATCATTTAGCACAATCATTTTCCGTAGCCCTTCCGAGGACGCGTCAGCCGCTCTTGAAGGATGAATGGCAAAAAATTTGATTTGAATAACTACAAGTGGAGAAATTAACTGCTAGGTTGTTTTTCCTGCCTTTTCCCCAGAGCGAAAAGCCTGCTGTGGGAGGCAGAGTGATGCAATCGCAGGCACAGCATCACTTCCCAGCTGCCAGGGAGATCTATTATTGCCTAAATTAAATAAAAACACAGATGAGATAATCTCTTTTTATCTCTGAAGGTGGGGAAAAGACTAATTCATGCCTCATCTCAGCAGCTACTGCTGGGGTCTTTGAAGGAAAAATAAAAGCTGGGTGTCTGCTCAAAGGCTGCTGCCTGCAGGAAGGGTCTGGGCAGGGAGAAGGGCAGGTCTGGGGGGAACTGGAACATCCCATTGAGCAGGGGAGGGACAGTGAGGGGCTGTAACTGAGCCAAAACATGGAGTCAGCCTTAAAGGCTTTCCCGTTTTGGCAGCTAGAGCCAGTCCTGGCACCTGGGCACAGCTCAGCAGCCCGAGGAACTGCTTTGGCAGGAGCTGGTGTAGCCTCATGCCGGCACCCACCACACACTCTTCTGATTAATCCATTAGATGAGGCCAGCGAGCTGCTTGTCCCTTTCCCCTCCGATCATCCTTAACACCTCTCAGGGGCTCACAAGCAGGACAATGGCTGTGGTGGGGAGCTGGGGGTCCCCTGGGGTGGCCAGGAGCAGGGGGAGAAGAGAGCTGCCGTTACCTACAAATGAGTTAATTAAGGAGGAGAAGGATGGCTCCCGTTAGGCTTGTCTCTTTAATTTATGCTTGGAACAAGTTTCCAGCAGGGAAAAGCAGACCAGACCTGCAGCGCTGGGGGAAGGAAAGTTAAAACACCATCGCTGCGCTCTCAGGAGTTGCTGTGATCTCCCTGCCTCCCCTTCCTGCCTCTCCAGGGACTCCTCTGTGCATCTTTCCTCCACAGAGGAGAAGGAAGAGGCTTATCTGGAAACTGCAGAAGGCAGAAAGGTGCTTAGGGATGATGGAGGTGGAAAACTTCTAAAAAGGAGGAAGAGAAAGGCGGGAAAAGAGGATAATTTGTGGAAACCACAGTCAGGACCTCTGGACCATGAACCTGTGTGGTGGGAACAGTGATGAGGTACTCCCACCCATGCCAGACTGTACATCCAGAACCCTTCTCCCAGCTTCAGCAGGTGCAGGGCCCAGGGACTGCTGGGCAGGAGAACATCCTGTGGGAGGTACCTACCAAGGAGCTGGTGTAGGTGGGGTCAGACGTGTCGTCCTGCAGGTAGCGCGAGAGGCCGAAGTCGGACACTTTGCANCACCCCAAAACACACATTTTGGAGATATATGGCACACTCCAACCAGCTCCCAAAGTAAGCAAACATGCTGGGATTTACAAACAGGACACCAACATCTCGTTCCCAAATCCCACGTGGCCCCGCCTCGCCTTACCCGCAGGAAGGAGTCCAGGGCCCCGTTCTCCATGAACTCTGTGATGATCATGACCGGCCGGCTCTTGGTGACCACCCCTTCGAGGCGGATGATGTTGGGGTGGTCAAACTGCCCCATGATGCTGGCCTCGCTCAGGAAATCCCGGCGCTGCTTCTCCGAGTACCCGGCCTTGAGTGTCTTGATGGCCACGTAGATCTCCCGCTTGCCTGGCAACTTCAGGCGCCCCTTATACACCTCTCCAAACTCCCCTGCCAGCGCAAGATGGAGTCATTTAGGTTGGAAAAGACCTCCAAGATCATTGAGTCCAACCTTTGATCAATCAACACCAGAGCTACCACGTCATCCTCCTCCTCATCCACGCTGAACATTGCAAAGAGCAAGGGGTCCTTGCCCAGCTGAGAAATGGCAGCCAATTCACACTTCAACAACACTCTCCCCTACAAATCTGCCCACCTGTCCTCTTTAAAAGGGCCACTGTCTGCTACTGGGGACATGTTTAAGTTTGCAACCTTCTCCAAGGTGACAGAGCCCAACATCGACACAGGCAGAGGCTGCAGCCGCCTGTGCAAACTCCCACAAGGAGGATTTGCAGGGAAAGTAAATCCACATTTCAGGACTACCTCAAATATCAGGTGTCGGCGTTGTTAATCTTGGCTGCCTTTCTGCACATCACTTATCTTGGGGTGGAAAATAATTGGGCTGTTTACATTGCTGCTCTCTGATTTAAAATACAGAGAAAGCAGGAGAGCTTTCACTTCACCAAAGCCAAAGCAAAATTTGCCTGTGGAGGGATTACATTTAAGGCATGTTTGCAGCCACTTTGCCTTGATGAGCAGCAAAGGGCAGGTGATACATTGCTGAACTTGATCCCAAACAAACTGACTCATTGCTTCCTCACAGCTTCCCCTCCCTGGCTTCTCACTTTCTCCTCTGAGAGTATGACACAGTTATTTAAAAACAGCAATAAAACAGCACAGCTCACACACACACACACACACATGCGTATGTGTGTATATATACATATGTAGGGAAATATGGCACAGACTACAGTGAGATTGGGCTTTTCTTGTTGTCTCATAGAAAAGCCACGTGGAAAATCCCAAGAGGCCCCATGGTCAGCCAGTGAATATATTCCTGGAGCCTCTTCCACCTCAGAGAACTTTGAGAGCACAAAAACCCCTCATGTTCACCCTAACCCATCACAAACCCAGGAAAGCCTGATGTTTCAAGGCTTCATTGAGGGCTTCCAGGTGAAGGACCGTGTGTGCTCCCCCACAGAGTTGCTCCAGGTGGGTGGACAGCCACGCAGAAGCAGCAGAGAGGGCAGGGAAGGATGGGCAGCAGGACACAGAGAGACCCACCTGCCCCAATGACTTCCTCAATCTTCACAAAGGACACATCGATCTCCTTGGCGAACTCTCGGACGGCTTCGTTGGGGTCCTCGTAGGTGAAAGGGTCGATGTAGATCTTCATCCCTGGAGACCCTTGTTACAGGGAAAACAGGAACAGCAGCCAAAGGGAGAGAATTACAGAAACAGAGTTAATAGAATTGTTTGGGTTGGAAGGAGCTCAAAGTTTATTCTATATCATCCCCCATGAGCAGGGGCACCTTCCACTAAACCAGTTTGCTCCAAGCCCCATCCAACCTGCCCTTAAACAATGCCAGGTGCAGTGGATCCCCCCCAGTCTCTGGGCAGCCTGGAAAACCAAGAGCAGTTGTACCATGGCCAAGAACTGGAGACCCTTCTGTCCTCACACTGTCCACTAAGTGGCTGCTATCACTGTACTCACCTACACCACCTCCACAGACCCTGTGGGCCACCAATTCACCCAAGTCTCCCCTGCACCTCCTCCTCTCCCTCTCTTCCCTCCACTCCTCTACCATTATCCTTCCTCTTCCTCCTCCACGGCAATGGGAGCAGTTACAGACCTGAACTACAGCGTGCTGGCTTTACAATGAAGGCTTTATGAGGCTCCACGCCTTAGTGAAGAAATATTTATTTACCCAAAAAGGCCTCTGATGGCTTTGTGGCGGCTACTAAATTGACAGAGTGCAGCAATTATAACCAACAACCTGTATGGATCCATGAAATACGGCTTGGCTGGACGCCGGGACACGTGTGTGGTCCCTTGCCCGGGGCAACATGTGGTAGCAGGACCTGGCCATGCTGCAGGGACATGCAGAAAGTGGGCTCTTGGCCTTTTCCAAGGGAGAAAAAAATGAAAACAGGTCCCCAGATTTCCCAAATGGATATGCAGATGTCGCGGCTGGATGTCAGGGGCTTACGGAGCTGCCAAGGGGCACGGCGGCGAGTCACAGTGAGGTCACAGGGCTCAGCAGGACACTGGTGTTGTACTGCCACCCAAAAGGAACTTACAACAGGCTGTGGTGTCCCCCTGGGCAGGGGGGTCAGCTTCCTATGCCATTTCTCACCCAAAAAGGGGACTGTGGATGGCATAGCAGCCCCTTAAGGCCATCTCTGGAGGAGACCAGGAGGGACATCACTGCCTGGTCCCCTTCCCAAGGCACCTCACCGTTATAGGGACTAACAGCCCTCAGTTACACTGCTCAGGACCTCTCCAAGGCCATGATCCCATCACACCGGTGCTTCCCAGAGTCCCTCCAGAGCTGGCACACAGATGGATGCAGGGGCCACAGCATCACCTCTACACCAGGAGTCTAAATCAGCTTCCAGCTGTGAAATAATTCAGGAGGAGTCATGAAAACCTCACCACGGGCACTGCTGGTGCCTAACAGCCACCAGGGGAGAGCTGCTTGTGGGGCATTGAGGACTCAGGAAGGACCAGGCAGGAGCATCCTCACCCCCAAAAGGGGCCTTTGGGGCAGAAGTTCTGCACCTCAGAGGCAGGGGAGGCTGCAATGAAGCCATCTGTGCATCTCCCAGTTCATAAATCCCTTTATGGCTCCGTCTCATACACTTTAACTGCCCCATAAATTCTTTTACAAGAGCAGCTGATGCTCCAGCCAGGATTACAAAGGGATTTACAGGATCATAACGGAGACTAGCTCACTGAACAAAATATTGAAAAAATAGAGGAGAAAACAATGCCCAAGTTTCCTGTCCCCTGTCAAGACAGGCTGATTTGCCCCAGGGTCTGTCCATAGACTCAGTAATCACCAGGATGAGCTCCCCCCCTCATCCTCATCCCATCCAAATGAGGGATTGGGCACCTAAACCCACCCCTCATCTCTGCCAACATCAGCCCCTGACTCATCATTCCCACACCAGCAAAAGCTGGGTGAAATTCCAGGTACTGGAATGCACCATCAAAGGCACCCATGGTGAGCCCACCTGCAAAGAGCTTTGTGCTCTTAAAACCATCCCGAGAATCCTGAAAACTGGATTAGGCCATTTTTCACTACTGCAGACAAGGGCAAATTTTTTATCACTCTTCAAAAGTTGAAGCGCTCTGCACCACAACCCTGACTCCAGCGGCCAGTTCCCTCTGGCATCATGTTTCCTTGGCAATTAATATCATGGGGACAGAGAAAAACCCTTCCCGCTGAATTGCTGGTGCTTCAACAGGGTGTCTTTCCCACTTCCCCAATCTCAAAGCTCCCCATGAAGCAATGGGAATGGGATAAACTACAAACCATTACACCCCAAGACACCCCATCTCACCCCAAAATCCACTCGGAGCACTCTGCCAGCAGCAGGTGATCCCAGGGGGCCTCTGGAGGGATGGCAGAGCTGTGCTGGGAGGCTGCAATTGCTGTGCCACTGAACACATGGTGATTTGTTCCAGAGGATGCTCTCATTACTCCATTAGTTGCTCACCACAAATTTCCCACCTGTTTTGCTCCAGCCTCTGCACTGACGGAGCACCCGGAGGCTCACTAACCTTGACAGGGTATTGCTGGCACCCAGATTTCTGACACCAGTCATCACAGCCCCCAGGCTTAGAAACCCAGGACAGGCACATGCTTCAGTGCTTCCCTACCTAGGTTCAGCATCCTGGATTTAGGGGAGCTTGGGGCCAGCTAGGGATGCATGTGTAGTAGGGAATGCTTCAAAACAGGGGGAAAATGTGAAAAATCAGTCTGCCTGCAGCCTGATGTGAGTTTATCCATCAGGCATCAAATTAATCTTGCCCTGCCCCCCACAGTGCAGAAACGTGGAGAAAAGAGGGAGGAAAAGTACAGGTCTGTCATCACCCAGTGATGCTTGGAAAACAGTTTATTGTTTGCCGGGAGGGTCAGGGTCCCCCACAGTGCTGCCACCATGTTGGGAGGGTTCCATGTGGTGCCAAGAGGGTCTAAAGAGATCCAGTGTGCTTTGCTCTCTTGGCTGGGCTCTCCTGCTTATCTCAAATCCCTCTTTAGCCCACTCCAGCCCTCCTGTCCTTCTCTGCCAGGCCAATTGCTCCATCCCCATTCCTCCCCTCTGCTCACCCATACTGCTCCCTGCCTTCCCCACCCCTCCTTGCTCCATCCCTGCATCCCACACCTCTATCACCCAGGGTAGCATCCAGGACCAAGACGGTTCTTCCCACAAGCAAACTGCACCTGGGAAGCATCTCTAGGAGAGTGTAAATGGGATTTACATGCTGCAGGGATAGAACCAGTGGACACCAGGAAAATCCTGCCCCCCAAAGCTGCTGCTTTGCTGCTTTATTTCCATTTGCAGTGCTGGCTGCTGGAGGGGCACCAGAGCAGACATTGCACACAAATACACCTCAAATTAATTCTGCTGCACAGCTCCACCAGCCACAAGCCTCCTAGGAAAAGCTCAGGCTCTCCTAATTGTTTGCCAAGGGGATCAGCAGCCCAAAGCCAGTTAAACATTCCCAGTCACTGGCTTCCCAGAGCAAGGTACAGGGCAAGCATCAGCCACACAGCCAGGACAGCAGCAATGCCAGCCACCAGCACCCACACCCCAGCCACGCTCCCAAAATCCAGAATCCCTCTAACAGCTCAGCATCGATCCAGTCCCAGGCAGAGCCTGTGGCAGGAGATCAAGGGCTCACCCTCCCTCTGAACAACCCCTCTCTCCCTTCTTTACTCCTTTGGGAGTCTTCACAGCATCTTCTCCCCATCCCTTGTCCCCTACATCCCTCCTGCCCCTGACATACCCCCAAATCCATCATCATACCCCAAATCCCTCCTGGTACTGTTCTTTTCCCACCCACAGTGCTGCACCACTGCAGCCTGCCCTCCCCCACACCCTGACAGACACATGGGGACATCTCCACTCCCACCCTATGGTCCTGTCCATCTGCCACGGGGGCTCCCACCACTCCACAGCCCCTCTTGGAAGGGGAGGAGTGGGGCACATGCCGGGTGCAGGTTTGGGAGCATCTCCCCTGCCTGATTTTCCCACTTTGGCTGCTCACCTCTGCCGGTGCTGTAGTGCTGGAGTTTGTCACTGTACACGGCCTCCTTGCTGTAGGCGCGCTTCCTGGGAGAACAGGGGACACAACAGCCAGGCTTCAGGGACCAGCAGCTGCTGCTGGCCCCAAACCGCCCCCCTGCCAGCAACGCTCCATGAGGGGTAGCATCGTGCCCACACTGGGTCTCTCATCCCACCCCTCCCACCCCTGATCTGCACCTCACCACCTCCACCTTCCAGGGACAGTGATCCCACAGGGACCCACCTGCTGCAGACGATGGAAATGGCCACCAGGGAGACGATGAAGACCACTCCAGCCGCTGCGGACCCCGCGATCAAAGGCAGCTGCTCTCTCAGCTCTGACTTGTAATCGTCTGTGAGAGGAGAGAGACGGGGGTGAATCCTCCCTGGAACACTCATGGAGTGAGAGCAGCCTCTGGGAAGGGATCCCCTCTGATTCCATGGGTGCTGCTCCCAAGGTGGTGGGACAAGGGGGATCCAGGCAGGGGGGTCAGCTGAGGCAGGGGATGAGCCAGTGCCATGTTGCACTGAGTAGGATTGTCACACTTGGCTCACACCCCTTTGGCTTAAAGACAGGGGAGAGAAGATCCTGGAAATAACATCAGACCAATGTGCATGGGCCCAGTTTCCCAAGGAGATGAGGTTCACGACGTGGCTTTGTCCATGGCTTTGGCATGGTTTTCCTCAATAAATTCATTTACTGAGCAACCTGCTCTACCAGAAGGCGTCTCTGCACATGGCAGGGGGTTGGAATGAGATGAGCTTTAGGGTGCCTTCCAACCTAAACCTTTTTGAGACTCTATGATTTAAACCTGTTGGCCACTTTGACCTATTTTAACGTGGGGTCTCACAGACAGAAAAGCAGACACTACAAGCAGGAAAGGAGGAAAACACCATTAATAACCGAGCCAGCCAGAAAATGCTGTGCCAAGACCTCACCCAGATCAGACAACAGAGAGTCCACCACACAATGGTGAACTTTGGGAGTAAGGCTCAGGAGGACCTGGGAACCCTGGCCCCAGGTCTGCTTGTAGGTTTTAATATCTCAGCTTGAGACAAGTCCTTTTGCAGAGCCATGGCACCCACAGCATCCCTTCCCACCAAGCATCCCTTGGAACCTCCTTTGTCTGCTCAGCCACCCCTTGCATCCTCCAGCAGCAGGGTGGGGTGAAAGCCAAGGTGGCTCTGGGAGGACTAGATATGCCTGGGGGAATCCCCAAAAAGCTACTGGCACCCTCCACGTGTCTCTCCCATTTTTCCCTGCCCCATCAGTGGTGTAGGTATTCTCAACAGGCAGTAGCCAGCAGATCCCACATTCCTGGGGCTTCTGGAGCATTCCAGAAATACTCCTCTCTCCAATCGCCCCATCGAGGTCTGCCAGGCTGTGCCAGCAGCCACACACAAGGGTTAAAATAAAACTCATCCAAAAGAAAGCATTTAGCACCATTTTATCTGTATTTTCTACTCTGCAGTTAATTACTGGCAACTAGATTTATCTCTTGCATGCTGCTTAAATCCTGAGAAATTCTCATCTAACAATCAATTATTATTTAATAAGCTACACAATCCATTCTTATTAAATTTCAATTAATTGCTTATTTGAGGCAGGATTTTTCTCCTCGCTTCTCTAATCCTGAATATTTGAGGCATTAGAGGGGGGTTTATTACCATTTCCTTCCCTTTGGTCACCCAGCATGGTTTTCCTCTTCCCACCCCAGCTGGCACTCGACATGAATGCAAGCATGGGGTGACCCGTTTAAGGGAAGAAGAAAAGCTTTAGGAGAGAAGAAAAGCTTTAGGAAAGACAGGCAGTGAGGCTGGGAGCCATGGATGACACCTAAGCAGAGAAGGAACCACAAGAGCAGCAACAGGGAACAGGCTCTCAGCTTCCCCAGGGGCAGAAGGACCTGTGTTTCACTCACCAATTTCTGGATAAGTCCTGAAGCTGGGATTAATGGAAAACACTCCCATGAGTTAGCAGTTTCTAAAGGAGGCCAGTGTTTGTGTGTGCAGGGAAGGGCTGGGGCCAGAAGAAGCCATGAAGGTCATGAGCTGGCCCAACACACCCCTTTGGCATGGCAAATCAGCTTTCAGGTGGGTCTGACCATCCCAGCTTCGCCCTGATGGCTCAGATGCACTCTGAGCATCCCAAAAAAGCATCCCAGAGTCCTTCCTCCAAGGTTCCACAACCCTCCTCCCACCCCACCACACCGTGCCAGACTCAGAGATGGTGCCAGGGGCTTCTGTCCCCACAGCTCAAGACAGCAGAGACAGAAATAAATAGCGGGGAGAAAACCTGGAGCTGGGAGAGTGAGAGCGGATCACTCCTCCCGCTGGCGGTTAATGAGACCCCGCCGTAAATCACCGGCTCCCGCCACGCTGCCTGCTGGGACAGAGCTCCGTGCACACAAGCTCCTTTAATCCAATTAGGGCACCAAGCTGGGACACCCCCACGCCACCGGCCCGGCTGGACTCACCATCAGTGAGGGTCTGGAAGCACATCTTGCCGCTGTACTTGCCGTAGCCGGCCACGGTGCGGGCGCGCACCTGCACCACGTACACCATGCCGGGCCGCAGCCCCTCCAGCCGCGCCGTGTTCGTCTGGCTGCGGGCCATGGACGAGTTGTACTCGTTGTGGTCCTGCAGGCACCCCAAGAGAGCCACCGTCAGTGGGACAGGGACAGGGGACAGCGGGAGGGCAGAGGGACTGCAGCCCGCCCATCCTTGTTGAGGGCAGGGATGGAGTTTGGCTGCAGGGGGATAAAGGAGAGGCTCTGGATCTGCTTCAGGAGCATCCCTGACACAGAGGATCCCACAGGAAAGGCTGGGAGAACTGTGATTGTTCAGCCTGGAGAAGGCTTTGGGGGTGACCTAAGTGTGGCCTTCCAGTACATGAAGAGAGCTACAAGAAAGATAGGGATGGACTATTTATAAGGGCCTGGAGTCACAGGACAAGGGGGAATGGCTTCACACTGACAGGGAGTAGGTTTAGGTTGGATATTCAGAAGAGATTCTCCCCTGTGAGGGTGGGGAGGCCCTAGCCCAGGGAAGCTGTGGCTGCCCCATCCCTGGAAGTGTCCCAAGCCAGGTTGGACAGGGCTTGGAGCAACCTGGGATAGTGGGAGGCATCCTTCCCCATGGCATGGGGTGGAACAAAATGATTTTCAAGATCCCTTCAACCCAGGACATTCCATGATTTTATGAAACTGGGCCCACAAGGAACTGGGGAGGCCCCTGCAGCATGTGCCTCCTAGGCAGCCCCCTGGTCCCACCAGAGCAGGGAGCATGGAGTAGCAGAGGGAAACAATAAGATCATCCAGAGCAAAAATAATTTATGAACAACAGATTTCTCCTCTTCAAATGATTGACGTCTTTGTGCATTTCAGAAACATCCCACAGTTATGGGAACCTGGTGTACCTGCCCACAGCACCAGGGGCTGGAACTGGATGATCTTTAAGGTCTCTTCCAACCCAAACCATTCTGTGATTCCACTAAACACCATAATATGCCCTATGAGACCCTGCTCAAGCAGGTTTAAGGACAACTCTCTGCTGAGATCCCCAGCCCCTGCAGTCCTGCTCTGCTGGCACAGGTCCTTGGCCTAGACCTTGGTGGAAACCTCATGCGTCTCCACTCTCATTTTTTACCACATTCCCCAGTGCTTTGCTTGGTAAGAGGCTGCTGGTGAGATCATCTAATTATTCATACTTAGAGCAGTTCATTAGAGCTGGCAAGACACAGGAGGGATGGAACAGCTTGGGCTGGGCACGGTTCATCGCAGGGGTTGGGAGCGTGTCCCCTGCAGGACAGGACAGCTGCCAGGGACAGGACCAGTGGTAGGCAGTGACCCGAGGCAGGGACAACCTCCATAACCTTCCCTGATCCTCTCCAACCCCCTCCCCTCCTCCTGATGCTATCCCCACGATTCAGGTCCCTGCTAATCCTAGCAAATACCAGAGCCAAGGCAGCCACGGGCACTGATGTGCCAGACAAATGCAGCCACAGGGAAGGAATGGCTTAGGTTGGACAGGGCTCTGAGCAACCTGATCTAGTGAAAGGAGTCCCGTGGCAGGGGGCTGGAACTAGATGAGCTTCAAGGTCCTTTCTGACTCGAGCTGCTCTGTGATTCTGATTCTGTGCTTTAGCATCTGCAGTCACAACTCATTCCCACCTTCTGGAGGCAGCTCGGGCGACCTGGTGCCTGTCCCACCTGACCACTCCCAGCAGAGCCTGTCTGACATCCCAGGGATGTTCCCACGTCCCCAGCCCAGCCCCCAGGGCAGGGTTCCCCCGGGCTCACCGGGGCCGGCCTGGAGCCCACGGTGCTGCCGACATCAGGCGTGCAGATGCGGCTCAGCTTCTCGTAGTAGCGGATCTCGTAGTCCAGGATGATCCCGTTGGGCTGCTCCGGCTGGGGCCAGGACAGGGTGATGCTTCTCATCGTGGCACTCACCTGGTGCATGATGGGCACGGTGGAGGGGGCTGCCAAGGAAGCGAGGGAAAATTAATGGAGAGGGGTAGGAGAAATGGCCCTGAGGAGGGGGAAAATCCCCACGGCATCCCAAATCTCCCACGGCTGTGGTTGGCTTCCCCATGGGACCAGCTCACTCATTAGCAGTGGGAAGACCGACATCTCAGCAGCATTGCATGGAAGCAGAGCAGCAAGCCACTGAGGGAATTCTGCTATTTAAACCAACTACTCTGTTTAATTAGGGGCTTGGAAATCCTTGGTGTTCCTTCTCCCTGGGACTGTAGCTCCGAGGATATCTCCCATGGTGGGAGAGACACAGCAAAGCTCTCCCCAGAGGGGCAAACTGAGGTTTGGTGACAGGGTCCAGCTCTGTGTGACACCTTTTGCTGTAGCAGCCTCTCTGGGGAGCCAGCACTCAGCACCCTGGGAGCTGTGCCACAACTGCCACCCCACCTGCTCTCAGAAATGGGGTGTGGGAGCAAAAATCTGCCCACCCTGAGGACAGTGACAGGGGACCAGGGCAGGGACAACCCAGCCCAGCTTTGGCTCCAGAGAAGCTGCTGGGGCTGCTCTTAAGGGCTCTCAGGGGATGCTCATCCCCAGCACCCAAATGTGCCTCTTCCAGGAAAACAGCAAGACTGTCCTTCCAGCATTAGGGACACCGAGCCACTAAACCAGTCAGGAGATCCCTTTCCAAATGCTTTGTGCCCTCCAAGCGATACTTACAAGGGGCAGAGCCAGCAAATACAGCCCTAATCCTGCACTCAATCCTATCAAAAGAAGGGTATCCAAGTCTGTCCACACCCAAAGGGGCACTGGCATGTCCTGTCCACAGGGGCAGCTCCCAATCCAGCCATCTCTGCCCTTCTCCTCTTCCTCCTCACCATGCCTAAAGTACAGGCAGTGCTGGGCAGGGAAAATGCCTCCCCTGTGTGAATCCAGGGAATATCTGAACCCAGCACAACCAGCCTGGGGCACAGGATCATGCCATGGAGGGAATCTGGGGGTGGCAGGACCCCTGTTTCTCATGGTTCCAATGGAAGATGTGGATAGTTCAGCACTGCCTTTGTTTACCCAGAATACTTAATCCTATTTTATAGACGTATATCTATATATAATCCCATATATTTATAATCCTATATAATCTCTCCACATCTGCTCCAGGAAGATGCTCATGGGCTGAAATTAAGCACTCAGATTGATTGCTGTTTTATTGATTCCCAGATTGGATAGAGCTGGGAACATGGTTGGAAAATCCCACTGCAAAGCCAAAGAGATTTTAGAGGGAGAGAACCAATGCCCTGGATATCCCTGGTGAATTTCCATCAGGTTACCCCACAGCCCAGCATTTCCATGTTTGTAATCAGCCTTTGCAAGACAAACAAGGACCACTGGTGTACAGACAGACAGATGAGGGTGACCTGGCTGTTCCCAGCTCCCCATGGTAGGAGAAGAGCTAAGAAACACCCCAAAAATCCACCCCAGGAAAAAAAAAAGGTCTGGAAACAAGAGGAAGGTTTGGCTGCACGTGGTTCAGCAGACAGCGATGCCAGCCAGGCACAAATGTAGATTTGTATTCCCTGGAGCCAGGAGACTGAAATATTTACACTGGTTTACACTGAAATATTTACACTGAAATATTTACACCAGGTTTCTCCATTGTGCTACCCAGAGGGAGCAGGATGGCGAAGGCTGCGTGCTCTGATACAAAGCAGGAATTCCCTTTTTAAACCCAGAGCACATGGGTTTCCCTCCCCTCTGATCCCCAGTGCAGCCCAGGACCAGTTGCCCCCTTGCCATCTGCACACCCACCCCACCAGCATCCCCCTTTGACCCAGAGCTGCTCATTCAGCTCCTGATGCCTGACCTGGGGGCAGGAAACAGAGCAGGGGAGCCTGGAAAAGGAGAAAAAAAGGAAAATGATGGGAGAGGGATGTGCCAGAGGAGACAGATCCTCGATTTAGCCCTGGGATGCTGCTCTGTGCTGTAACACAGTCAGACTGTGTTTCAAGGCTGGATTCACCCCATCTCCCTTCTCCCAGCTGGGCAAGGAGGGAAAGTGGTGATGCCATTTCATCCCCAAGCGATCTAGAGGGGGATAAGAGCAGCTATCAGATAACCCTCCCACAAACCAACTCTCACCCTGCCCAGGGCACAGGCAACCCTTCCCTATCCCCATTCCTCTTCCCCCCTCTTCTCCTGGTTGTTTCTCCCCACTCAGGGCTGGGGGCACCACAGCCATCCCACACCCTGACACCCCAGGAGCTTTTCCTTTTGGACACAGAGCTTGACTCCACACGGAGCTTGCATCTTGCAGCTGGCAGCAGGACAGCCAAACCCCCGGGGATGAGGCAGGACTCACCGGCCTGGTTGGTGGTGATGTTGACGGAGACGTGCTGCTGCGGGAAGGGGCTCTTGCTGGACACTCCGTTGACCGCCTGGATCTCGAAGGTGTAGGGGGTGTGAGCCCAGAGGTTGCTGATGAAGACGCGGGTGTCGGTGAGCCCCAGCTGGCGGGGCACGAAGTCCACGTTGTCGTCGCAGCGGGAGCAGGCGCGCCGGTCCGAGCGGCACTTCTTGCAGACGATGTTGTAGGTGACGTCGTCGCGGCCGCCCGTCTCCCGCGGCGGGTGCCACTCCAGGATGATGGACGTCTCGTTGACAATGGAGATGACGTTGCGGGGGCCGGAGGGGACACCTGTGGGAAAGGAGAGGCATCGAGACAGGTCCTTGCCTTCCCGTGGAGGCTCCGGCAGAGAAGGACAGCCCAGGGCTCTGCGCGATCCATCACCTCCTCCCTCAGGAGGGATTTGGTGTCCACAGCTTTGCTTAGCTCAAGGTCAGACTTTCCACACTGGCAACGCCAACCACCTGCACTGCAAACAAGTTTCCCAGATGGAGATGACAACTCCCACGCCACAAACCCACTTAAGTCTCCAAAAAACCTCCATGTGGAATGCACACAGATCCATCCGTGAAGATGGACCCATTTTAATCCCATCAGGACATACTGAGATAACTGCAGTGCTCATACGGAGAAGCCCCTCGAGCAGATTATCCCAGCAAGAGAAAAATCACTTAGCCAGCATCATGGAGAACCAGAGAAGCAGCAGGAGAAGAGAGAGTCAGAAATGGAAAGTGGTTATTAAGGGTTCAATATCTCAAGTTGGAAACCCGAGAATTTCCCAGCATGGAAGAAAGCCGGCACCACTCCATGGTTTGCAAGCAGCTCCCATGTTGGACAAGAGATGAAAATGGCATTGATTAAAGCCATCAGGAGCCACTGCAAAAGCTACAGAGGATGGGAATTGAACATGGCTCCGACTGAAAATGCTGCCGGATTGGAGCTGCAGTCCGTTCAGGAGGAATCCAGGAGAGCATCGCTGAGGTACAAACACACATCTGCACAGATCCAGGGAAGGATTTGGGGTCAGCCAGGATGGCTCCACAGCCAAAACCACAAAATTCAGCTGCTCGGTTATATTAAATAAGGGAAGCAAGGAATTCCTCATGCTGGCTGAGCTGGAGGAGCTGCACTTCCAAGAAAGAAAAAGGACTTTGCCATGACACAGGGAGCAATAAAAATGATGGAGGACTTGACCTGCAAGGAAGGGTTAAGAGAGAGAAGCACACTCTGTCTTGGGGAAACCCATCCCATGGGACCCCTCCTCGCTTGTGTGTGTGTGCCAGGGAACATCATTAGGGCTGTGGATAAATCAGCCCCGTTACTGGCCAGGGATGGGCTGGACAGGGACAGATTCATCAGCACCATGGTGACGTGGTTGGTGGGATGGAGAGGTCATTCTGCATGGAGACACTCTGGGAACCTCTCTAAGCTGCTGCCATGGATAATGCGGATGAAAGATTTTGTTCAAAGGCCTGGAGAAATGACAGCCTTAAAAAAAAAACCTAAGATAATAGAATTCCATTCCCTTTAACCCTTTTCCTCTTTAGGATTCAAAGAGTCTGTCGTGGAGCAGCCACCAGTGCAGCATCCTTGCTGGAAAGGGCTTTCCTGTACCTTGATTCCCCAGGGGAACAAGACTGCCGGACTCACAAAGGCTCAACGGGATCAATATTAGTGAGTTACCCCCAAAAATCTGCAACCCATCTCACAAGCCTTAATCCAAATCCTCCCTCCATACCTTATGCAGTTAATATCTTTTCAAGAAAAAGGAAAAAAAACCAAAAACTTATTTCTTCCCTTCCCCAGTAGCAAACTGCTGCCTCCCCAAATTCCTCCCACTTTAATTGCAATCCCGTCCCTCCTCTGCAGGAGCCCAGGAACTGCAAGGATTGCCCTTGGAAGGGTTCCAGTCCAGGGCACTGCCTGCAGCTGCACAATGTTATGTACTCCTCTGACACAGAGAAACTTTGTGGGTGAACAGCTGGGACCTCAGATTGGAGCACTGCAAAATCAAGCACTGACAAGATGAAATAAAAATCAGCAAAGAGACTTTTTTTCCTGTATTCCTATAGCGCAGCACTGCTGTAAATCAGTTATGTAACGAGGCATAATAAAGATCTGTAAATTATCTGCAGTTGTGCAACCTGCTGAATACCTGTATGAGAGCTCAGGTGATCCAGCAAAACACACAAATCCTTTCCTTGTTTCCTTGATGTGTGCTTTGGGCACTTCCCAGGATGGAGGGCTGGGAGCATCCGTGTGCTCAAGTTCCATGATAGGCTGGTTCAAGGGCCTGGACTGTATCTGGGGGACGAGGTGAGGCCTGAGTTTCCAGCAGGCTGAAGAGCACAGCAGCTCTTTCCTCTCTCCTGGGCTCTTTTCCCACCAAAAGACAGGCTTGAGGACACTGCTGCCATGCCAGGCAGCTGGGGCAGGCAGCTGAGCAGCGACGCATCGCTGACTACTAATGCTTAATGCAGCCTTCCCCCTATTAAAAAATATTCCATCTGCAGAACTGTGAGCAAGACAGCCAGAGCAGATAACTTTGAATCCTAATTTATCCTGGGGACTATCTCCCTGCCATCACTGCCACTGCCCAGGTGATGTATAAATTCCAGAGGCTGCCAGTAAGGTGGGATGTGGGGCCATCCCATCCGTCCACTTTGCCCACCCAGCCGTGCTCTTGCTCGCCTCCACAGTGGGATGGCGGGGGCAGGGGGGAGAAAATACAACAAACTCCACATGGATTGAGCCTTTATCCCTGCTGCTGGCCCAGGAGTGAGAGGAGCAAGGCCCTGCAGCCCCCAGCCCCGGTCCCGTACTCACTGGTGCAGGCGGCGGCGGGCGGGTCGAAGTCGGCCCGGTAGTAACCATTGCGGCACGGGCACACCGCGGAGGCCTCGGCGCTGGAGCGGCTGTTCGGGGGGCACGGCACGCACAGCCCCGAGCCCTGGCTGGCCTTGAACGTCCCCGCAGGGCAGGCTGCAAGACAGAGCAGAGCAGGTGGGTCCTGAGATGTCCCAGGACACACGGGAAAGCACGTCCTGTCCATGGGATGGGATGGGATGGGATGGGATGGGATGGGATGAGATGGGATGGGATGGGATGGGATGGGATGGGA
>VZDJ01000033.1:5520321-5755332 GCA_008694505.1 Cyanoderma ruficeps
GAGGAGAGGAAGAGGAGAGGAAGAGGAGACAGAGAAAAGCTTCACACTTGCATCAGTGCTAAATGGAGTAGCACCTTCCCATGAATGTAGAATGGTCAGAATTTTCCATTTGACTGTGGATTATTCCTGCAGCCACTAGACAAACACTGCAACCACAGGGCAACAATCTTTAGCCAGGCAAAGCAAGGGGACTGCAGCAGGGGCCTATTGCTCATACCCAGGCAGGCGGATAGCAGGGGGCTGTGGGACCCCCGTCCCCAGCAGCACCCATGGGGACATGGACAAGCAGGGGCAGGACAGTGCTCCTCTTCTGCTGATCGGTCCCTTTCCACCAACCCCAACAGCCTGGTTCAGGTCCTGCAGTTCTTTTTCCATGCAAAATTTAAATATTTGATTAAAAAGTCGGTGTGACGCCCATGACAGTGTGTTATGGGTCCATCCTGTTAATCCCTCGCAGCCTGGGGCTGGAGTTTCCCAGCCTCTGAGTTCATTCAAGCAGGAAATGGCAACTAATTCATAACGGAGAAGATGTTCCAGTTACAGCGAGGGT
The DNA here is from genome assembly GCA_008694505.1 of Cyanoderma ruficeps. Lineage (NCBI taxonomy): Eukaryota > Metazoa > Chordata > Aves > Passeriformes > Timaliidae > Cyanoderma > Cyanoderma ruficeps. The sequence continues at coordinate 5,520,872 of VZDJ01000033.1, forward strand.
TTAATCAGCCACAGGGGAGGTTTCATTAATCAACCATCTCGCTGCTCTGCGGAGAGAGGGCGAGGATGGAGTGACAGGGATGGGGTCCCTCATCTCCACCCCACCCTACCCCTCCTCAGCGATGGGCACTGATGAATGGATGCTCATCCATCCCTGACATCCAACAAAATCTGACGGAACCAAAGGCTGCAGAAGGGAATATCTGTATTTTGGCACATGTACCCAAGGGATCATCCATCCATCCAGCCCAGGAGAGATTGTTCCTGGCCTCACACCAGGGTGCTCCCAGCCCTATCGGGCCCCCAGCTCTGCCCCTGTGATGCCACTGCCCCCAAGGCAGAGCTCTGCAGAGAAACACCCGACGTGTCTCATAAACACGGCGATGATTGAGATAATGGAAAGTGCCTCTTAGCCCCTGTCTGCTGCATCAGGATATGAGGCATCTCCTAGCAGCCATGAAGAGGAAATTAATAGGAGCAAGCAGGAGTAACCACTTTGATGCAATTTCCTTGGGAGATAGTGGACCATCTAATCTTTATTGGAGCCCTTTAACCTGTCATTCAAAACTCATGAAGGCCTCCTGCTCACACAGCCTTTCCAGATATTAATAGATGATAGAAAAGAATAAATCAAACCAATATTTTACAATTTTATTATTCATTAGACTCCCCACCCCTCCCAGCCTAAGGCACACAACTGGCTGCAATGAACTGTCTCTTTCCAGTGGCCCTGACAGCTGGGTGACGAGTGACATTCCAAAGGAACCAGCCACCATTTCCCACTGCCCTTCCTCTTCCCCATCACGGGAGGAGTGCCAAGTCCTCCACATCCCACCACAGTCATCCCATGCATGTGGCACTTTAGGGAAGCACTCAGGGCTATAACACACCACCTCATGTGGTGGGCAGTGAGACACCCGGGGTCACCATGCAGTGTGGAGGGTTTGAGGGGGACCTTCAGGGTGCTCCACAGAAGAAGGCAGACGGATGCAGACCCTTCCCTCATACACACACACAGCCCTATTCCCATAATAGCACAAGGAGACAGAGAGTTACACAGACACACAAGGCTGGAGACAAACCCACCAAGGCTTCCAGTGTATCTCCAGCTCCCCACCTCTTCCTTCCCACCGTGTCCCAGCAGCCTTGTGCTCCCACAGGAAGGGTGAGCATCCATGAGACATGCAAACAGGCTCTGTGGGCTCTGGAGCTGGAGGATGTGTCAGAACACAACTAAACGTGCCTGAAACATGCCAGATTCTTTGGAGGAGCAGGAAGGGGAGGGCAGTGGCACCAGGGAACAGCCGCCTGTGTTTTAATGGAAGAGGATGGAGGAGGGAAAGAGAATGATGAGAGGTTTGCAGTGCTGTGAACAAGCCTCAGTTTGAAGCTTGAAGGCATGTTGGTGGGTTGGTTGAAGAGGTTTGTTAATGTTTAATTACAATTAATCCAAGTGATACTTTGTCAAAACACCTGAACATGGCACCCTGCACTCCAGTGTCCACAGGTTTCTGTTATCACTTTGCTTATCCACAGATTCCTATAATCTGCAGGCACACAGCTCTTAATTGCTATTATTACCAATTAGCTTTTCTCTCCTATAATTACACCGTGCTTGCCTAAAGCCTCTCACAGTTTTGGGGAGGTGGGTGCCTTCTCCTCCCTCCCAAATATGCCATGGGTGCAGCACTCCCTTCTGGCTGATGCTCGTGTGTCCCCTCTTTCTGGGGGAGCTGAACCATGAACCTCATACTGAAAACACAGCACAAACCCCCAGGGCCCTGCAATGCCAGGGTGGGATCCATAATCCTTCACATGGCAAACCTACAGTCCAAGTGCAAGGCTCAGATGGAGGACTCCAGCCCAGCAGGGAGCAATAAATCACCCCACTAATGGCCAGTGCAACATTTGCCCTAATTTAAGGGCTGCTCCAAGAGGTTCCCAGAGCTGGCAAGGCCTGCATCCATTATAGTGTGTTAGACAAGTGCAGGATGAGGCTCTGCCTCAGCTTTCCCTGTGGGAAGGGGCTCTTTGTGCCAGCGCCCAGGCTACAGCACAACCCACATTTCTTCAGCCCGGAGGAGAATTAATTGATTGTTGATTATGGGGGCTGGATAAGATTAATGACGTGCTTAACTATCCATTTCCTCACATTTAGACACCAGGGGTGTGTTTGTAAATGCTGAGGCACAGAACTCCTCCGTGCTGCTCGGCAGGGAGGATGCTCGGCACTTAACCCCCCCACAATCCAAAGCTGCCCGTGGATCCATCATCCTGCCAGGAATGCTGTGCATCCCAGGTGTCAGTTTGCCAGCAGGACCCCTTTTCCAGGGCTGACATGTCTGGGGGTGGGAGAGAACATCATTGAGGGGCTGGTGAAACTCAGGCTTCTTGCAGAGACATGTCATCAGTGGAAGTTTGAGGGGAAAAATAGCTGCAAGTTGCCACCACGTCCAAGGGGGGATTGTAAGGATGTGGCCACAGGGCTGGATACAAATGGGACTCCCAGGAAGAGCTGAACCTCTCCTAGCCCCCCTCAAAGGCTCAGAGGAGGGATGTGTCACACGTCTCATGCAAAGCAAACACCCAGTGAAGGCACCACAAATCTGTGTCCCCACTGCCTCCTCCCTCTGCAGCTCCCAGAACCTCAGAATCTGAGAATCACAGAATCACAGAATCTGAGATTGCCAAAACCACAGAACCACAAAATACGTTGAGCTGGAAGGGATCCCTGAGGATCATCAATCCAGCTCCTGGCCCTGCACAGACACCCCAACAATCCCACCCTGTGCATCCCTGGGAGCACTGTCCAAATGCTCCTGGAGCTCTGGCAGCCTTGGGGCTGTGCCCATTCCCTGGGGAGCCTGGGCAGTGCCCAGCAGCAGGATGGATTATGGAAGCACTCGTAGCACACAGCAGCACTGTGAGGGCTTTCTACTGCTTAACACTCTCCTGTATCCTGCATCACTGTATTCCAGGTGCCAGCAGCCCTAGGAAGAGCCAGAGATAAGTAAGGTCTCTCAGCTCATCCATCCCTGCTCCTGCCCGAGGCAAGCCACGGTCACAGCCTCTGTGGGTGGAAGTGTGGGGATATTCAAGCATGGGGGGTATCCAAGTGTTTCACTCTCAAACTAAATCCTCTCAGTTAGCACCTGGAACTTGCACTTTTTAATTACTCTCTCTGGGAAGCTTAAGTCAAAAGAGAAAAAAAAAAGAAGAAAGGAAGAAAGGAAGAAAGAAAGGAGACATTGCCTCTACATTAACTTGCTCTAAAGCTGCCTGGGGATGCAGAGTGGCATTTTTCCTTCTTGGATTTTAAAATAGGAGCCTCTCCAAGGAATTACAGATTCCACAGTGATTCAGAGAGCCCTGACCTGCCCCAAACCCCACCGGTACCCAGCAAACCAAGTCGGCAGTGCCTCATCCATCCCATGCCCCTGTGTCCCCGCTGTGGCAGAGCTAACCCCATTTTCCAGTATTCCCAAATTCATGCTTGTTTTGGGTTCCCTTCTGGGTCCAGCGCCTTTCCAGGGCAATCCCAGTGTCTGTGAACACACCTGTGGCACTCTGGCACAGCAGGTGATGAAAAGCTGAGTTAGAAGCAGCAGTGCTGCATGAGATGATGCCCGCAAGTGAGCAGCAGGTGTGGGGAGCACTGTCAGGTGCTAAGGCACTAAAGAGCCTGGATGATCCAGCCTTGCTCCAAAGAGACACATGGAAGCACCCCTGGGAGATGGGCAGCAGGGTTTGAGGACAGCACAGGTCAGGAAAAGAGAAGAAACTGTGGCTCATTGCATTCGCAGCCTGCCAGAAAGAGATTCAAGGGCCCCTTTTCTGCAAACAATAATTTATCTTTAAGAAAAAAACACTGGCTCCTAAACACAACACCTTGTCCACGAGGCTCATAATTTTTTTATGAAACACCACCCCCCCCCCAAAAAAAGGAAGGAGATGCTTGCTAGAGACCCCTTGTGCATTTTGTAGACACCACTGACACAGAATCTATCTTTAAATACATTAAAAAATAAAATAAGAAAAAAAACCCATCAGTTTTTCAGCCCCCAAACTGGTTAGCCCCAGAGATGGGTGTTCTAAAATGCTCTCCTTGCCATCCTGCTGTCACCCTGAGCGGCCGAGATGCAACCAGGACACCCTCCCAGACACTTCCAGCTGAGAGACACCATCCAGGCAAATACACACCCACACGAAATTGTGTGCTACAGAAGAGTGTCATTGAGAGGATGCTGTGACTGCTGGGGCAGGCACTTGGCACGGCTTCCCAGGGCTCCTGCTTGCCCTCTGGGGCAGTGCCAGGGGACACTGACACCCTGTTCCCTGGGGACACACACAGACCCCGGGCTGCCACCCAGCCCATGCATTTGGGCTTCAATGCCTTCGATACGATGATGATGATGATGACACAGGCAGCAGGCTGAGGGGAAAACCAGAAGAATTGGGCAGGCTGTCACCCACAGGCAGGGGCTGTCATCTCCCACCTTCAAAGGGTGACGAGGGCGCTGCTTTCCCACCCTGCTTTCATCTCCCTCGTTATCCTCCCTACACACATCCAAGCAGGGAGCAGGCGTGTGGTGCTGGAGGTTTAATTGCATCCCTACACGGTGCTCTCCTGTCATCCCTTCCCTCCTGCCTCTCTGGTGGGGAGGGAGCTGGCACGTTGTTTTGTGAGGATTTTGCCCCCATATCTACTTTTTAATGATCTGATTGCCTTTTATATTAAGCCAAATGTTTTTCCAGGAACATCTCAGCCTGGCACAGCCACGGGGAGCCCAGCAGGCAGCCAGCAGTGCCAGGGGGTGCTCTGCCATGCCGCCCTCCACCAGGCATCCACAAATTAATCCAGAGGGCTTTCCATACTGGGAGCAATGCCAAGCCAGGACAGCTGGGAGGGTACCTGCATCCCACCTTCCTGACCATGCCAAGAAAGGAGACTCAGCCCTTAAACACCCCATCAGCCACCAAGTCCCAGCATCCAGACCTCAGTGTAGGGAGAAGAGTGTGACCCAGGTGGAGGAACAGGGAAGTCCAGGCATTCCAGCCCTGAAGGATCCTCCTGCTCCCAAGGAGGGTGCTCAGCTCAGGACCCCAAGCCATGCCAGAAAACGCAGCACATGGGGACAGGACATCCCAGCAGGGCCTTGTCCCCAGATCCTTATCCCAAACCCTAACTTTGGTGCAAACTTCACCATTTTTTCACAAATTTTGGATCACCCAGAGGTGCTCCTGCCTCGGGGCCATCCAAATTACAAACAGCACCCACCCCATTGTGTTCCCTTCTTTCAGCACTGTATAGGCAGAAAGTCATGAGATAAACTCATGAGATAAACATGAGCTTCCCAGCATCCGGGCTGGCATCCTGCGGGGACGGGCTCCTCTCTCCCGCTGCACGGAGGAATGCGGCCCCTGCTCTGCATGACGCAGCTGCTTAATTAAACCAGCCCTCCACCTCGGGAGGAATAGGCTTAGATCCTCCACCTCGGGAGGAATAGGCTTAGATCCGCCTTGGGACACATGTAAATTAAAGTCAGAGCCGGCCTGCCATGGTTTATTCATGGAGGGAAGTGAAATTCAATGTGGTTTTACCTTTCTCAGAGGTTTTTTTTTTTCCTGCTTTTCTTCTCATGGATGAGAAATGAATTGGAGCAGGGCAGGATTTCAAAGGTACTTGCGGCGCAGGGAGCTGTGCAAGGCATATCAGAGGCAACAGGACTGGATGCACCCCTGATCACCTCTCCCAAAAAACCCACCCCTCGCCCCAGAGGAGCAAATACCTGGTTGATGGAGCAAGGTGCTCACAGACTTAAATGCTCACCACAGTAAGCCCCACGTGCTTCATTGGAAGCAAAATGCAGTCAATGCTCACTCAAAAGCAGTTTTCCTCCAGAAAAGCTTGCTTGGAAAAATGAAGGATCTCTGGATGTAAAGGAGCTTCAACACCAACTGTTTGGGTGACATCATGGCCCTAAACAAGGAGTTTAAGCCTCGAGCAGAGCATGAAAGCAGCTGGTTCAGGCTCCCACGTGCCTGGCTGCTCACTGCCTGCAGCTTCCCAACAGGTCCATACTCACCCATTTAATCACCACCCTGGGCTTCACTCTCTGTGTTTTTCATGGCTGGGGGGATTTTGAAGGTCTGAAGAGAAAACCTGTCTCAGATGGATGCAAAGAGAAGAGCAGGCACACCCTGGGCAGACGGTGCCGCGGGGCTGCCAGCTTGCCAAGGAGCAGGAAACTCACTCCACTCTCCAGAACAGCCAGAAGGGGGAAAAAACCCAACACTTGTCATGGTCACTTTTCCAAATCCCTGTTCTCCCACTCAGGTTTTGTTCTGGTTTAGTTTCCACTTGGCTTCAGGCTCAGTGCCCAGCCCCATGCCACAGCTCCCTCACCACAGCTCCACTTCCTGGCCATAATACAGCCACTTTGAGCGATCAAACTGAATAATCAAACTCCAGACAATTTGTACATATACACAGGTTCACAGCAGAGAGAGCAGCAGACTCGTGGCCATGGCAGTACCAGGCACAGGCTGCTCCTCACCATCCTCGCTGCCCCAGCTCATTATTCTGAGTCAACAAATGAAAGGAGGATGAAGTTGTCATCCAGGATTTGATGCTATTTAACCTCCTTATATTCTTCTTTAAAAACAGATTTAGGAGCTGCAGCCTGGCACAGGCTCTTCCCTCTGCCAGGGCTGCCATCCCTGCCAGCAGGAGCTTCCAGGGCCTAAAGGAGCTCCAAGGGCCTGGAGTGACAGGCCAAGGGGGAAGGGCTTTACATGGACAGAGGGCAAGGTTAGATTGGACACTGGAAAGAAACTGTTGGGTGGCGAGGCCCTGTCACAGGGTGCCCAGAGAAGGTGGCTGCCCCATCCCTGGAAGTGTCCAAGGCCAGAGCCTCACAGCCTCACCACCATTTGTCATCCACAGTGAACCTCACAACGAGTTTGGAGTAAAAAACATGGGGGACTGAGATTCAGGTCAGGACTTATGTCCCAAAAACACAACCCCCAGAGATGCTCTACCCCGACTCCAGGCACCAGACTTCATGGAGAAATATTTTTTCCCTCGTGAACTGCAGCAATGTGAAACTCCAGAGTCGACAGACACAGACTGGAAGAGCCAATACTTCCATGTGCCACCTAACCCAGCACATCGTGTCCACCCCTCAATGCCTGCGTGAGCTGTCAAACCCCTCATCAACAGGGAAGTGAACAGGCACGGAAATTCCTAGAGGATCTCCAAGAGAAGCTCTTCCCCCAGGTACAGAGCTGCTGGCTGGGGCTGTGGTATGAAACCCCCTGAAAAAGATGCATCTTTCCTTTGCAACTAGGGATTTTGGGAGCCACCAATGGCACTCCATAATTCCAGCCCCTCTTCTGACTGGGAAATTGAGGCGGCATCCCCACTGGGCTCCCCAAAGCACAGTCCCCTCCTGGCTGGGAAGCAAACACCTCTCATCCCTAACAGGAACTAATTAAGCACCTCTTCCTCCTTCTCCAGCTCATGCCATGCAGTGTCCCCTCGATCTAGAGAACATCAAGTGCTCATTAATTATGTCTGAAGTGGTTCCTTGTTAGTGCTGACACCGTGAAGGAAGAGTCACCCCAGGATGGGGCTGGGGAGAGTTTCAGCCGCAGGGCCAGGCTGGCACTGCTGGTACGGGCAGGGACACGGGAACACACAGCTTCCCTGTGTCCCTGCCACAGCACTGCAGGACACTGTGCCTTGGTCACACTGGGGTGCTGAGACGTCCCAACATGGAGCAGGACACTGCCATCCTGGTGGAGGTGAGCCTTGGGGGGCTGTGGTTTGGCTGACTGCCTAAGGACTAGGCCCAGGAATAAATCTGCCATGGGAGGATGGATTTACCATGGGAGAACGTCCCAACCAAGGCACATTCCTCAGAACCCCAAGAGTACCAGGCATGGAATTAATTAGAAAAACAATTAAGAGAGCTTCCCAATGAATATTTATAGCAGAACAAGCCACAATTACTATTCCTGGGAGGAAAGGCGTCTTCTTACCCAGCTGCTGAGAGGAGAGAGGACACACAGCACCAACAAGGGTGATGCCTTTGAAAAGCCCTTCCAGCCAAACCATTCCATGCTTCCACGATTTCCACACTGGCTCACCTTTATGCCACAGTGGAGAGGGCAGGCAACCTGCTCTAGAGCTCCTGCACAGGAAAGGACCTCCTGCAAGCAGTGTGAACACTCTAGCACTGTCCATTTTGGTGCCACCACTGGGAACAGGACAGATGCCCAGAGCTGCAGGGTGGAAGAATCCTCACTGACCCCCACTCTGAGCCCAGACAGGCCCTGCCTGAATTTCCACCTGTGCCTATGCTGGTGATAGCAACAAGCAGGCACAAAGGAGTGATCTCCTCCATCCTCAACATCTGCTATACATAAGCCAAAGCCACCCGAGATTGCAGGGATTTACTGTATGTAGGCAGCTCTGGAAGCTTTTCTTAGCTGTGAAACATAATTTGCACCTTGGGCTCTCTAAGAATAAGTTGTCTTCAATAATAACACATGATTAAGAGCTCAGGAGCAGATCTGATGTGGAGCAGGAGATCTGTGATAATCCCAGGTCTCTCCTGTCACCCTCCTCCAGCACTGCCACCCTTGCTTGCCTGGTGTGCTGAAACAGATGCCCATGGCAGAACCAGGAGATTTGGGTTTAGCCAGGGAGTGACAGTCCCTGGAAACACCCAGACAGCCAGAGAACCTTTCTGCCATGCCCACAACTGTTTCAAATTCTCTGTTTCGCATCAGCACAGAACCCATAAACGTCAAAGTAATCCCTGCTTGTGAGGAGGGTGACCAAGTCCCTCTGCACCATGGAGGGGACACATGGCAGTGTGCACCAACCCCTACCCAAAGCTATGCCCAGGGCCAGGGCAGATCTGTTGAGCCTGGATGAAATATGTAATACAATAAAGTACAACATACAAAATAAAAGCGTAAGCCAATATCATGTCTCTCCTCAAGGGCAATTTCCTCTCTGGGCTGCAGACCCGGCAAAGCTGCTTGAGCCAGGATGGAAATTCAATTGATAATTCCCTTGGTATATAATTTTCCAGGATGCCCCTGCTCTCACAGACAAGTTTTAGGCAGCAAAGTCCAGAGACCAGACCTGAGGCTGGAACTCTCCACCTCCAGCTTGGCACACAGTTCTGTGCCCCACCCTCCATAACTCTCCCCCAGAACAGCAAGGAGATGGCAGAGCTGTGCTGCACCCACCAGAGGATCATCCTAGAGAGGCCCCAGGGAGGGAAGGGATGAGACAAGGCATTATCCCAGGAACTGCTCCCTGCTCACAGCGGTGCTGCTGCTGGGAGCCCAGCCACGCTCAGGCAGGATGCAGCCACACTGAGAGCACCAAGGTGACCAGCTCCTACCCCAGCCCACAGCTCTCCTGCCTCAAATCCATTTCATACAATAAATGGAGTAACACAAGCGAGTCCTGGGCTGAACACAAAAACTAAGTGATGCAGCTCCCTCCATGCCATTAATGAAATTTTTGTGGCTGCTGCTGGAGCCTAGGGTGGGAGAACAGCAATTCCCCGCTGGGGTGGGTGCAGATCTGAATTTGGCATGCCCACAACTCTGGTTTGATGTTCCCACAGCCAAGGCACGGAGGCTCCTTGGCCGTGAGTGCTTTACCGGCTGAAGACGGATGGGTTTTCCCATGGCTCCTCCAAAGGCCTGTTTGAGAGCGCCAGCGACGCTTTGATTTAATCACCCTGCTCCTCTCTCCACGCATCCTCTGCGATCCGAGGCACCAGGCGTGACAAATGACCACTTGTGACACACTCGGAGCTGACACCCACGGCACCGCTCCATTTGTCACCATCCGAGTGCGTGGCGGGGCGCGGAGAGGGGAGCAAATTAAAACCTCAGTATCTGCACTGATTGCTTTTCCCTCATCCTGGCGGGCTCCATCCTTCCTCAGCTGTGCCCCAGCTGGCACATCCAACCTACACAAACCTCCGTAGACAGCCAGGGGAAAGCAGGGCAACTCGTTCCACCTGGTCCAGGGATTTTTCACCAGTCTGGGTCTCTCCCTAAAGAATCATCCGTGAGGGGCTGTTTCCCCAAACAGGTGTTGCACGAGACCCACAAAGACCAACTGCAGCCCAAGTCAGTTTACTAATGATGCCCTGCACAGGGGTGTGGTGATGAGTTATCTCATGGCTTGAGGGGGAAAATCCATTTTATTACTATTATTATTAGAGACTCACAGAATCATTAGGTTGGAAAAGCCCTCCAAGGTCATGGACTCCAAACGTTAACCCAGCACTGCCAAGGCCACCACTAAAGCATGTCCCCAAGTGCCAAGCTTTCAAACATGTCCAGGGATGGTTATTCTGTCACTTCCCTGGGCAGCCTGTTTCAGGGCTTGGCAGCCCTTCTGGTGAAGAAATTTTCCCTAATTCCCAATCCAAACCTCTTGAGGCTGTTTCCTCTTGTCCTGTCCCTGTTCCCTGGGAGCACAGCCTGAGCCCACCTGGCTGTCCCCTCCTCAGGGTGTTGTGCAGAACCAGAAGGTCCCCCCTGAGCCTCCTTTTCTCCAGGCCAAGCCCCACCAGCTCCCTCAGCCACTCGTGGTGCTCCAGCCCCTTCCCCAGCCAGGGTAAAAAACTCTTTTTTATGTTTTAAATTATTACTGTTATCCGACTGGGAGACATACTGGCGCCTGGAGCATGCCATGGGCTGTAGGGTGCAGCACAGCCCCAAACATGGGTGAGATTCCCACCCCTTGGCAAGCAAACCTCAGCCAGAAGAGCCGTTCCCAAAGGAGTTCTCTCGTGACTGTGAAAAAAAAAAACCACCAACAAAAAAACCCAACAAAAAAACAAAAAGGAAAAAGTTATAGAAAGACTTTAAAAGTCCCTGGCTGAGTCACTGGGTTTGCCAGGTGCTGGCTGTTTGCAAACAAGGGTGAAACAATGCAGGGGCCGGACATGGGCCGGATCCGGCGCTTCCTTGCGGCTCTCCCATTGTCCGGGAGAACAATCCCTGCTCCTGCCGGACAGCAAAGGCCAGCCACGAGCTGGCAGCAGGGTGAGAGCCAGCTCTCCTGGGCTGGGGGAGTGGAGAAAGCTGGGAAAGATGGGTGGGTTTCACAGCATACTCTGCACTTCAAAATTCCCAAAAAAATTTAATTTCCTCATGCTCTTCAGCTACCACAGAAAGTTTCCTAAATGGATCATTAACAGAACAAGAGTTTGGAAGCAGTTTTATGCCTCCAGTTGCAAGGAAAGACCCTTGGGTGAGTGGGAAAATCAAAAGAGTATATTTTTTTCCTGTTTTAAGGCTGGAATCAATGCTACTAACACTCAGAAGTTCTCATGGTAGGGAAGGGAAATACATAAGCAGCCCGTGGAACAATTTAAGGAGGAATAAAACTGATAAGCGGGAAAATAAAGCTATACATGGAAGCTTGTGGGCCATTCCCTAATCCCTCTGAGGTCACTGCTGCCACGGTCCAGCTTGGGAATCCCAACCCTGCAGTGCTCCCTTGGCTCCCACTCATACCTTGCCTGGGGTATTTTCTGTGTTTCTCCATTTTTTTCTCCCTTGGGCAGGTCTGGATTACAGGGATGATTTGGGGACAGGGAGTGGTGGCTGTGGTGCCCAAGCTTCCTCCCCAACAGCAGCCAGGACTCATGGACCCTCCCCATCCCTGTGCTGGGTGAAGGAAAAGGGCCTGAATCCATCAGAGGCACATTTGGGCTAATAATGTCTAATTAAGAGTTTCATTAAAACCCATCACATTCATTAGAAAAGAAAGTTAACAAGGTTTTCCTGGACATTTTCCTTGCAAAATTATTATGGAGGTTAATGGATGCCTTCACTAAGGCATAATTTANTGTGCCAAAACACAAGAACAAAAAGAAAAGGAAAAAGAGGGAAAAAAAAAAAAACACCGAAAAAAAGGAGAAAAAGGCCCATTTTGAGCAGTCAGAGGTTTGTGGCTCAGCTAACCCTGAAATAAAACACCCCCTGGACATCTTTGCTGCCTGTTCAGGCTGCCCTGATATGGGTCTAAAAGCAGGTTTTGGGATGGTTAGTGGGTAGGGTGTCACAGGTGCCCAGGCCCCAGGGAGCAGAGGCACAGCAATGCACAGGGAGGAGGAGATCCACAGCCCCGGGGTGCTGACACTGCCCAGCCATGGGATGCTGGGCAGGAGGAAAGCTTGAAATCCCAATACCAACCCACAGGGAAACATTTTCCCTGGAAAAACACTTAAATCATCATGAGCATCAGTTGCAGACACTCCTTTCTACCCAGCTGCCAGGCAGAGACCCCAGTGTGCATCAGTTGTTTGTCCACAGGTTTGGAAAGATTTGGGAACAAACTGGTTGAGCTAAACCTGGTCCCCAGGAAAGAGCTTGATGAGGAAGTGCTGATGGTTTTTAAGCCCAAATATTTATTTTTTGCCCCAGCCCTTATTCTACCTGGCCCACTCTGGGATGCTGCTGGCCCCGTGCTCTGCTAAACCAAATCCAAGGGCAGGTGGAAGGAGAGAAGGGCAGGACAAGCACTTTCTTTCTACCTCTTTGTTTTCTCCCTCCTGTTTTAGAGGATAAAATCCTTTAAGAAAAGATCACTTGTAAGCCAGGTAAGCTGGAACAAGATGCTGGAGCAGTGGGGAGAAGAGAGGTCAGCTCAGAGGCTGGAAAGAGGATGATTTCCAACCACCGGGAAGTGCACGGATGAGCAGATTGGAGAAAAAATAAAAAATTAAGCCATCCTTAAAAGCAAAAAAAAAAGGCTTTTCAGCAGCCTCTGCCAATGGCTGGTGAGCCCACCCTGCCCCAGGCATCCAGGCAGCTGGGCATGGAGCTGCAGCACACTGGGATGGGATAGATACAGCTAAAGGCATGGGGAGCAGGGACCTATGTCCCCCGTGACCTCCCTTGCTGCCATTCACCCATGGGACAAAACCAACATCACCTTCATCACCTTCATCACCCAAGAAAACCTCTCCTGGGTGCCCCAAAATGGTGCACCAGGCTAGACCATGGAGCAGGGAAAAGGCAGGCAAGGGCACAGCCAAAGACCAAAAATTTCCAGTTCTCAACACAAGCAACAATTTCACTGGGAAAACTTGTCAATTCCCTTGTTTTAAGTGATAGCGAATTGTTCTACTCCTAATTGCAAAATGTTCGCAATTATTTAAAAAATCACTTTATAAATCACATTGCTTCCCATCTTCTGTGATGGATAAGTAGAGGAAATCAATAATTATCACCAGGGCTGCCTGGCAGGGGGGAGGATGACAGGGGAACCAGCATGGAGCTGCTCACTCCTCAACATTCAAGGTTGGACATGCCCCTCCCGCTGCTCCCTTCCCCAATCCATTCCTCCACACAAAAGGCACAAGGGAAGGACAAACACAGAAAGGAGACAGAGAAATCAAAGGGATGAAGGAGATCAGGATAAACCCACACAGAGCTTTGGCAAAGGCTGGGCAGAGCCCAGCACATCGGTCAGCAGGTGAGGAAGGATGGGGGGACCTGGCTGGAGACGGGATAGAGGAGCGGCTGCTGTGTGGAAAGCCAGGGATGCCTGGAAGCAAGGCTGCTTGATGAGCAGCCTTTGCATTGCAGGCAATACAGCCCAGCTTTGCTCTTCTTTTGTGGGGTTTATTTTGATTTTTTTCCCCTGCCAGGTCAGATTTCCAGCTGCTGTGGCAGACAAGCCAGCAGCGGCAGATTGGAGGCTCCCAAACGCGCCCGCACAGGAATTTGCCAGGAGGGGAAAACTGAAAGCGAGACAAGGCCGGGAAGCAGCAGGACTGCCCTCTCACCCCTTCTTCCTGGGTTTATAAATACAACATAGAAATTCAGCACAAAGCTAGTTCGGTCCCAGACTTTTTCCTTCTCCGTGCACCCGAGTTAGTGCCTGGCACTGAGAAGGTCAGAGAGCCAGCGTGATTCCAGCAGACAGAAACACAGTGCCCAGTCCTCAAAGTCAAAAGGGATGAAAAGCCAAGAGACACAACTGCCAACATTCTAGTGAGGGGTTCCTTTGCCATCATCAGGTTTCAAACACCAGCAGAGAAAGGGTTTAACAATCTTCCTTGAGGAGAAAAAGCAAAATCCCCCCAGCATGCTCATCCAAGGTTTCCCCCACCTCCCAGTGAACCCCGCTGCCACCTTCCCTCCCACCCCCTCCCCAGCAGATGATGCATTGCCCCTTGACCACACAAGGAAGCCGTAAAGCAGGGCTGAGGGACAGGGCAGAGCAAGACAAATGGATTTAATATCAGCCCGAGGAGAGCGTGGGCTCTCTCACGCACCAAATGAATTATTCATTTGGGATTCAGGCGGAGCCTCCATCTCACACTGACCCACCGCCCCCACGGGCACAGGGTGTCCAAGAGGATGGGCTGGGCAGTCCACTGGGCTTTGGCATCCAGCTGAGAGCTGTGCCAGGGGGACCGTGCCAAACCAGCCTGGGATGGGAACAAATAACGGGGCTGATCCACAAAGACAATTCCCCTCTCTCCCACGCCCATCCTGGTGCAGTGGTGCTAGCAGCCCCCCATCCCTCTGACCCCAAAACACGAGGATAATCTCCTCAGTGCTTTGAGTACCCCCAATGAAGATGACGTTGTGCCTGTGAGTCCCTTGGGCCCTAAGTGCTGCTAAAAGCCGGGATTAATGAATCCCTGAGTGGTCCAAGCTCCGCTGTCAGCACGAACCCGCTCCGGTCTAATGGCCCCATGATAGGCACAGCCTCCTTCCCAGGGGAGCGAGGGATGAGACAGAGCTGGGGGAGCTAAACAATCCAACCCTATCTTTTTCCCCACCACGCAGGAATTAAGTCTATTTTTTCAGCCTTTCAAATACTGAGGGATTTTCTTTTTTTGGTTTTTTTTCCTTGGCGACAATTCCCACAGGCTTGTTAAGTGTCTCATCTCAGGCTGATGAAGGCTTGGAGCAGATGTCAGGAGTGTGTGCTCCCCAGGAGCCAGGGTGCAATCCCAGCAGCTTCCCTGCCAGGCAAACCAGGCAGAGGAATACAACCCTTCCGAGAAAACCAAGGAATTTTTATTTCTAAACTTTGCAATGTGCACCTCCTGCTCACCAACCTTCATGAAGGGCAGCAGTGGGCTTAGGTCTTCCCTTGCCAGCTCCAAGGTCCTTGGGGATCCAAGAAGGAGCCTGATGGCAAATGAACTACCACAGAGCCAGAGTCCAACCCAAGGTCAGATTTTTATTCAAACACAGGTAATTTTCCAAAATTCCTGATGTTAACCCGTGATCAAGCTTTTAGGAGAGGTTTTAATGAACTTCAAGGGGATGGGGGATATACTAGATTTGGATTCCTCAGCAGCAGTGAGCAGGGCCTTCAGACACACAGGTGTCATGCAATCCTAGCCTTTTCTCTGTCCTCCTGACACAGGAACTGAAAAATGCTCTACAGGACTGGGAAAGGACAGCCATCAGAGCTCTCCTCCACAGACAGCATCTTACCAGCACCCATGGAATCATCAAACAGCACATTCCTGTCATCACAGATGAGCCTGGTGCCATTTAACACCCGCTTGCCCTGCACCCACAGCGTACCCTGGTGCCTTTCACGATCATACACACTGCCAGTCAAGCTATAAAGGACATTTCTTCTCCTTGGAGCTGCCAGGATCCCTAATCTTCACCTCAAGGAGTCTGAATACAAAGCATGCTCCCCGTGCAAAGGCAAAACACTCACCAGGAGCTCAGCAGTTTCTCTTTGGTGATCAGTGCTCAGTGGGAGCACAACTGGAGACAGGCACCAGGGCACAGAAAACCCAGCAAATCCCCAGTTTCCTGGGGTCTGCTTGGTGTAGCTTTGATGGCATGAACACTTCACAACCCATGTGGAGTTTGCACAAGAAAAGGAAGTAAGAAAAGCCACGGAGATGGGTCTAACACCCCCCTCTCAGCAGGCTTGCTCCCATGCTTCTCATCCTGCTGTTGTCAATCCTCTGCCCTTCTCCAAGCACTGAGGTGGATCACAGTCCTCCCAGGGGTCAGAGGCACTCAAGACCTCACCTTCCTCCAGCTGGCAGAAAGGTCAACACGATCAAACCCCACGTTTTTACATTGTCACTGTTTTCCTCCATCTCTGGCAGTGACATTACTTCCCAATTCCAGTGTTTAGCTAAAATTAGTATTTGTTTTCCCATGATGAGAAATGTCATTTTGCCATATAACCACGTGTGCTTTCTGTGTGTTGGTTCAATAGCAGAGGAACGTCTCGCCAGAAACGCTCGGTTTGCAGACAGCCCTCCCTCCGACTGAGCGCTTCGGCTCCTCACAGGAATCTCCTGGTGGGAACAAAACCACCCTAAGGCTCAACTGCAAAACTCACAGGAATCCCCCAGCTGTGCTGTTTGAGAAAGGATTCTGCGGGATTCCTGGTTGTCGGAGGCCTGGCACAGGAAGGTGTCACCACCCCCACCTTGGACAGGTAGGAATGAGGTGTTGCGTGGTGAAAACCTACACAAGTGCCCAGGTTTAGAGCAAACCATCAAACAAGCTTCTCCACAGCCTGAATCCCAGCATTGCTATTTTCACATATCCAGAGTTGCAGGTGGAGAAGAAACACCTCATGGGACTCCCCAGGGAGCATCACAGCCAAGCCTGGTGGTATACACATTCCCCCTTCACACCAAGAGATCCGAGTTGGACCTCTCCCCATCACAACCTGCCAAACCAGCCCTTAAGCACTTTGACCTTCTCCTTCTTCCCAACCTTTCTTTGTCCTGGTGGTGTTGACCTTCTAGAAGCTATTTGGAACTGATAAAACAGGGTGAGCAAAAAGCCCTCTCCTCTCCTCCTTCCAAGCAGCGTGCAAAACCAATACCTTAATTTGGTAGAGGAGAAGGAAAGGGTGGCCAATGGAAAAAAAAAAAACAACGCTCCAATAGTATTTGGGAAATGTTCACCACAAGGGCAAAAGGAGATGAAAAGCAGTGAGCACTGTTTCCCTATTTATAACCTCACACTGCAGGACTCCAGCAGGCAGCAGCATGCTGGCAGCATGGCCGGGGAACCCAAAAACCAGAACAATTCCAATTAACACCAAGAATCAGAGCAGCCCCACGGCAGCCAGCCCCGATGGCAGCTGCCTGGCTCTGCCACAGAAATAACGAGGCAGATGAAAGGGCCTGTCCAGCGAGCACAGCACTTTGAAGGCACCACATCACAGAGGTGACTTCCAGCAGGGTGGCAGCAGCCCCAGCACCACCACCTGCACCCTCACCACACTGCTCACCAGGTCTGAGAAACCACAGGCTGACCACTGCTCCCGAATTCCTGCCTGCTCCCTGCAGCAAAACCACACCAGCGCGAGAACCGCAGAGAACAGTTTGTTGGGGGACAACCATTTTGCCCTAGAACAAACACGACGGGCTGGTTGCCCAAAGGCAGCCCTACCTTTGCAGGCCACGTTGTTCTCGGGCTCATAGCCAGCCTTGCAGGTGCAGCGGCCGATGGGCACCATCCACTCGCCGTCGCCGTTGCAGTACAGCTTGATGGGCACGTCCACCTCCTCGGC
Source organism: Cyanoderma ruficeps (assembly GCA_008694505.1). Lineage (NCBI taxonomy): Eukaryota > Metazoa > Chordata > Aves > Passeriformes > Timaliidae > Cyanoderma > Cyanoderma ruficeps. The sequence continues at coordinate 5,538,449 of VZDJ01000033.1, forward strand.
GTTGGGGATGCAGGTGCCGCGCGCCGTCACCAGGGACGTGCTCTCCGCACCCGTCATCGTCTCCGGGAAGATGGCAAAGTTCTGCACCACGCTGGGGCACTTCTTGAAGAAGACCCTGACAGACAGCAGAGACATGCAAGCCCCGTAGTCCTGGAAAGCCAGGTAAAAGCCATTGCGGGTCAGGGGGCCGAAACTTCTCACTTCCGTGTTCACCTTCATCAGCCGGCCCCCAAAGTCCACCTGGGAGAAGCTCTCGTCAGCAGCGATGGTGTCCACTTTGAGGTAGGGTGCCTCCGTCCAGAAGGCGGACTTCTTGGTGGCAATGACAGAGTCTGTCTCGTAGTAGTAGAGGTTGAAGGTCTCCTTGCAGGAGCCAGGGACGTTGGGGAGGCTGCTGCAGTCCCGCACAGTGAAGCGCATCTCGGTGTAGATGCGGTGAGCCCCACGCCGGTTGATGAAGGTGGTGAGCAGCCAGTTGTTCTGGTTGGGCTCGAAGACGTTGCACACCTGGTACGTACGGATGGTGTTGAGGTTCTCGTCGTAGCCACTGACTTCTTCCCACTGCAGAAAGGAGCAGGGAAAAGTGGTGAGAAAGGAGGGAGAGGGCCCAGCGATGGCCACTCACCCTGCACAGGGCGGGGCTGGGAGGACAATCCCAAAACTCCAAAGGGGACGAGGAACGTGGTTATGGGCACACAATGTGGTGCACATGCAGGAACACCAACCAGACCATGACCAGAAGAAATCCCCACCCTCTTACTCCTCTATGCCTCTCCCCATTGCTCCCAATTGATGTTAAAATGTGTTTTCCACGTGGGCAACTGCCTTATCTGCCCTGAGAGGATGCAAAAATGAGAAGAGAGATGGCCCAGGCACCCGGAGGCAGGAGGGAAGGCAGCACATGAGGCTACAGCTTCATTAAAGCCCGAGCCAGTACGTGGGTTGGAGAGCAAGCCTGACCTCAAGCTCCCGGCACAACGGGATCATTTCCCCCGGCAAAGAAAACCAACTAAATAAAACATTACTGCTGTGGAGAGAGGGAATATAGATTCGCAATTCGATTTATAGAAGGGCATTAATATAATCCAGGCTACAATTTCAATTAAGGGACAGCGGCAAACTGTGAATAGTCTATGATGGCATTAGAGTCCTACAGACAGATTTACAACCTCATAATCCATTCATTTTAACTAATCCATGTTTACAGTCTCCTCATAACAGCATTATTCATATGGCAATCTTTAAGCAGCTCCCTCAGTATCAGGGATAATTTCCAGGAGCGATCTGCAGCAGCCTTCACGCCTGTGTTTACACAGGGCACAACGGGTGATGCCACCCTGCCCTGTCACACTGAGTCCTGACAAGCTGATGCACCACAATCAGCCCTGAAAACTCACAGATTTTTCCCCTCCTCCCTTTTCCATTGAACAACCACATTTCTCAACTCATCCCCAAGCTTCCCTCCTGTGAATCATGGCCTTGATGTAACAAAACACAGGTTTTTGTTTCGTTTTCAAAGCAGGTTCCTCCTCACACTGCTAACAAGTGCAGCAGAACATTCACTCCCAGGCCCACCTACTTAGCTCTGCTACACTTAAGCCACGATCAGAACTCAAGGCCGCACATTGCTGTTAAGCCATGGTTACCAAACCAGCAGTAAAGCCTCCCTCATCCAGCCCAGTGTGCTTCCTTCTCACCTCATGCCAGGAAAGCGCTGCAAAAGCCCCTCTCCCCTGTGCACAGGGTGTGGGGATTCAGCGCCCCTTCATTACCAGACACCTTTTCAGAGCAGGAGCTGTACAATGCTCCCCAACCAAGGGGGTTGTCATTGTTTGCTGTTCCCACCTGGGCTTTGCATTACAGCCCTGCCTCCAATTAAGGCCAGACAACAAGCTCTCCTCTGGCATTAACACCAGCCCCATGGCTCCGCTGTCCTCACTGCAGGAATCCTCATCCTCAAAAACCTCAGAGCCTCAAAACTCAGAGCCAAAACCTGCCAACAGACACTGCTTCACTTCAAGGTTTCCTGCCTTTAGGAACAACAAGAAATCCTTTGGAAAACCCTATTGAGGGTTTTGCAAGGGCCAGATCCTGGCACTGCCTTGTGCATCCCTTGGGTTGAGCACTCCTGGTACCAGGCACTGGGAGCAGCAGGTCTCTGTGGCTGGAAGGACCCACAGTGCCAGCAGCTGCTGCCCCCAATGCTCTAACAGCAGCAAATGCATCATTTTGACGAGATACTACTAAATAATTCACAGGGAGCTGGGGATTAAGTCAGTGTTGTTCTCTGACTCCACTAAGATTTAAAGCCTGTCCATCAGGAAGAGCAGAAGGAGAGCCCACATCCTGCCACAACCCATCCTAGAAGACCACAGCCCCTGCAGCCTGGCTGGCATCAGGCCCCAGCATGAACATTGACAGCCCCCACCTGGGGGGGTCTGTGAGCTGGGGTGAGCAGCCCCTCTGGGAGCTCAGCATGCCATGGGGACATGCCACCACCCAAAGGGACCCAAAGCCTGCAAGGAGCCCATGTCAATGGCAACCCAGGGTCAGGAGAGGTGGCACATCAACTCCCTGTGCCTCCAGCCCCAAGAGAGAAGACAGCAGCCTCAGAGAAGGAGCAGCTGCCAGAAGCCTCTCCTCCTGTCAGGAATACTGTCACCAGCAGGACTAGGAGTGACCATCCCCTGTGCTGGACACTGCTGGGGCACCTCCAATCCTGTGTCCAGTTCTGGGCCCCTCATGACAAGAAGGGCATTGAGGGGCTGGAGCATGTCCAGGGAAGGAAACAGAGCTGGGGAACAGTCTGGAGCACCAGGAGCAGCTGAGGGAGGTGGGAAAGGGGCTCAGCCTGGAGAAAAGGAGGCTCAGGGGAACCTTCTGGCTCTGCACAACTCCCTGACAGGAGGGGACAGCCAGAGGGGTCGGGCTCTGCTCCAGGAGACAACAGACAGGACATGGGGAAATGGCCTCAATGTGCCAGGGGAGGTTTAGATTGGATATTAGGGAAAATTCCTTCCCAGAAAGGGTTGTCCAGCTCTGTCACAGCTGCCCAGGGCAGTGGTGGAGTCCCCATCTCTGGTGGGGTGTAAAAGCTGTCCATACAGCTTTTGTGGCACTTGGGAACATGGGTCAGTGATGGCCTTGGCAGTGCTGGGTTAATGGTTGGACTTGATGGTGTGAGAAGGTTTTTCCAACCTAAAGGATCCTGCGATTCTGTGATTTTAGATAAAAGACTTGGTATTTTAAATACTTTGTGGAAGATTTAATACACACTCCTTTAAAGCATCAGCCTCTCCAGGAACTCTCAGAGGAGCAGGAATTAGATGGCTGCAGGCAGGCACAGAGGGATGCACAGAGTGGGATGCAGGGATGGGGCTGGAGAGAGGCTTTACTCTGCTGCTCTGCAGAGGGTGAGACCACCATGCCTTACAACACAAGCCCCCTGCCTGCCTTGCACAGGCTTTCAGTGACAGCAGCCGCAGGCAGCTATTTATATCCTGTCTCCATCACCTGCACGTGCCCCTCCTGCATTTTTCCAGCAATTTATCTGGGCCCAGAATTTTTCCAAAGCAATTCAGTAGCAAAATACCCCCATTCAAGGGGCTCTGACATGTCTGGAGTGAATTTCATGCCTGCTGCAGGTGTGGCCCAGCTTTGGTGATGGTGTGCAAAATAATTTCTTTTGAAGACTTGGGCAAGCCAGTAACACCTGATCAAAGATGCAGCCTGGCATCCTTTCCCCTCTGGTGCCACATCCTGGAGTCCCCAGGGACGGGCCCTGATGCTGCTCCCAGCCTGCCTGTCCCACCGTGGTGCCCATCCATCAGCTCACAGCCCCTCCCACCTGCAGCTCCATCTCTCACTTTTTCTGCCAGGAGAATGTGAGTCAGGTTATTTTATGCTTCCATTCCTCAAAGGCTCGTATTATATAAAAAAGATGTTTTAAGTGCCTCAGGGTGTTTGGTTCCTCATTACTTCATAAAAGTGACATTAATAGCCAAGGAAGAGCACTGCCGAGTGCAATTATGGATGATGTTCCAGGTATGAAAGCTGTTTGGAGCCTGCTAATGTTTCCTAATTACAAGCCTTTTGGCACAGGGAGAGGAAAGGCACGAGCAGGGGGATGGAGAGCAGTGATGGGGCTGAACCCTTCACGAGGAAGGAGGACAGGAAGGGGGAGAGAGAGCATGGAGATGGAGACAAGCTCCATCTTCACCAAGGCCCCAGGACTGGCTCTGGGAAGGAGGCTCAGCCTTGCTCAGCCAGACAGTGATGCCCTGTGGGGCACCGCTGTTGCCACTGTGACTCCACTGGCTTCCCACCACCTTTTACCCCTGTAAATAGTGGGGTTAAAAGCATGGACCCCCCTTAGATCACACAAGGGTCAGCTGGATGAGTGGAACTTACCCCTGAAGGCGGGTTGGCAGTCCAGCCCAGCTCGGCCGTCGCCGTCCGGGTATCCATCAAAGTTTCTGAGGAAACAGAAGAAAAGGAAAGTAAACTAGTTATTCCCTAAGTTTTTCATTACTTTATGAGCACAGAGACGTGGGAAAACACTCAGTTGCTTTCCCAGAGCATGCACCTGACCCTTGGAGAGCTCAGGAATCAACAGCAGCTGCCCAAATGGACTCAAGGCAGTTTTGCTCTGGAGCAAACAGCGAGGTGCAAGACTCTTTGCAAGGAGTCACAGCCTGAACCCAGCTCACACCGCCAGCTCTGGCCCTTCCCTGCCCAGGAAAGGAAATACTATCATCAACACAAAAAAATATAAATTTAAAATTAAAAAGATGCTGTATTTCACAGAATCACATCATTCCCTACTTTAAGAAGTAAAAAAAACAAAGCCAAAACAACAAACACAACAAGAATAATAGCGAGAGCAACACCATAAAGAAACAGATGGGGAAAACCCTCCAGGTTTTATTTATTTGTTTGCAGCAAGCAGACATGCAGATTAATTGCCTCAATTCCTGCATCCCGACCAAACAGGAGGAGGAGATGTGCCGCTGGCAACTGGCAGAGCTGAGCATCCCCAATCCCTCCCCTTTCCTGTGTAGTCCCAGGTACTCACAGCAGTGCCAGGGAAAGGGGTGCAACCAGAGAAATAAAGGTCAGGAAATAAAAATCAGCCCAGGAATCTGTGCTGCTGCCGGGCTGCTGCTTTTAATCTCCCCACGGCTGCTCTAGTAATCACAAGCGGGAAACAAGACTCCGATTAATCTTCCAACCCCGCCCTTTGCCAGCCGCTCCAGGATGCGAGGCTGGAGAAGCGTGACCAGGAACTCCCTGCCCTGGCACGAGTGATAAACGCTCCCAAAACCCCTCCCAGGGGTGAGCATGGCCCCGGGGCAGGGACAGCAAGGCAGTCTCCAGGCATGGAGTCAAAAGGGGCTGGGAGCTGGCAAAGCTTCTGCACCTCAAACAGGCCCCGGGATGCTGCAGTGACACTGCCAGGGGTGTTGAAAACCCACAGCCCCCTGCTCAGCACCGTGCCAGGCTGTTCCTGCTCACAGTGCCCTCGGAGAGGAGATGTTTCACTCCTGCTCCACATGGGAAACAGAAAAGCGTGGTGACCTTCACGCGGTCACACGTCACTTTATAGTTTTGGTCATTTTCCATTTGGCAGAAGGGAGCTAAAAATGAAGTCTCCCAGCTGCAATTCCTCTCCAGCCTTGAATCATGGAATCCAGGAATGATTTGGGTTGGAAAGCTCATCCAGTTCCACCCCCTGCCATGGGCAGGGTGACCTTCCACTAGACCAGGTTCCTCCAAGCCCTGTCCAACCTCACCTTGGACACTTCCAGGGATCCAGGGGCAGCCACAGCTGTGCCAGGGCCTCACCACCTTCACATGGAAGGACTTCTTCCCAACATTTCATCTAACCCTGCCCTCTGGCAGTGGGAAGCCATTCCCCCTTCTCCTGTCCCTCCAGGCCCTTGTCAAAATGGGGCTGGGGGCTTGGGCTCCAGACCTCCAGCAAGTTTCTCCTCTCACCACCTTCATCTTCCCTCCACCTCCACGCCTTCCATCCCTTCCAAACAGCCCAGCCCCTAATTAAACAGCCATTAATCCTTGCAACAGCCCTTCAAATGAGCAGGACGATGTGTGCGGGCCTAAATGGATGTGGAGGTGGAAGCGACAGGCCATGCAAACATCTCCCAGGGCCCCCTTCCAGTGGGCTTCATGGCGAGGGATGGTGGTGTTCTCCCCCAAAGCAAACAGGGTGTCCTTGCGCCATGCAGAGGAAACTGAGGCAGCAGAGAACAGGGAGACACAGGGACCATGGCCAGGCTGGGACCCAAGCTGGCTCATCCACCCTCTGTGATAAATAAGGAGAGGCTCCATTACAGGAAAGGCACTCCTTCCAAAGGTTTGTTCAGAAAGGCTTTTCACTCCATCATCTCCCTTCCTGTTCCACACACTTACAGCTTCCTTCCCCAGGCCTTGACAGAGGAATGTACTTTTGATAAAGCACAGACACCCTGTGGGACAGCAGCACGCGAGGACCAGCTCTGCTCCAAGATGACACTCACCAGGACCCCTCCCAAAGGCTCACCCCCCTCCCTCCTCTTCAGTTCCTTCCCAAAGGCTCCACATTCTGGAAGGAAAGCAGAGAGGTACAGCAACAATGCTGAAGAAGACCACAAAATAACTAAGTAAGCAGAGAAATTAATTAACAATAAATTAATAAATCGAAAGGAACCGCAGAGAAGCTTTTACTTTGGACGTTTCTGGAGTCCCTGGGTGATTCTGTGGCCTGTGGCCAGGGAGGTCACATTCAAGAAGCTGCCACCAAAGATGCAGAGCTTGTGATGCAAAATGTGGAATATGTAAAAATTTCTTAAGAAAGGATGCTCATTAATGTTTGATCTTTGTAACTTTCAAGCCCAATCCACTAGAAAGGAGATTTCACCCCTGAAACAGCAGCTCACAAGCTCTAAGTGATGTCCAGGTGTCAGAAAGAGAAATTCCTTTTGGGTACAATTGCCTTGTTAAGGTCTTGGGCTCCACGTGTTTCCATGACCTCAGTCCTAGGGGGAAGGCTGACAGCACTGGGGAAGAAGGATGAGTGTGATGTGCCACAGGGAGTGGGCACACAGAGAACTTACAGGCCACAAGGACATTTGACAGAACCCCCAAAATAAGGAATAAACTAACAAAGCCAACCCAGCAATTGGGCTGAAATCAGCCCTGACTGGGGTAAAAGGTAATGCTGGTAGGGGCAGATCATGACCAATGACTCACAGACCACTGACCCAAGAAACCACTGACCCAAATGAAGAGAAAGACTGAGCATCTGGACTAATTAGCATGAGAAACAAGACAGTCATTAACCAACAGAAGATAGAATATTAATTAATAAGAGAATATTGTAGCCAATAAATGCTAATTATTTTGATTGCTAAAATGTATAAATAGAAAAAACTTTGATAGTCGGGGTGCTTGAACACCACCAAGCACCCAGGCTTGGCCAACTCTGAAATAAATAATCAATGTCTCTCTCAAGAGTGTAATTACTGGCTTGCTGGATACTGGATCCCATTTTTGTGAACAACACTTGTTCAAAGCAATTTGCAAAGCAAAAAGCTGAGAGCCTGACCCTCTACAGACCATCTCCTGCACAGATCCTGTCCTATCTCCTAAGGACACTGCCACAGACAAGAAGATGCATAAACTGGCAAAATGGTTAATTTGGGCGTTCTTTATTAAATACAATAAGATGGTTAAATCCTCCCTTCGAGTTCAAATTCCTGCTGAGTTCACCCAACCCCGTGACTGCAGAGGGGCTGGCATCAGAAGGACATGGCTCAGCAACTTCCTAATGACCCCTCTTATTTCCTCTTGGAGGAAATCTTGGCTTTTACTTCATTTTCTGGGATGAAAAAGTGACACTGTGACCTTGGTGGGGCATTTATGGCCAGGCTGCTTGGGGCTCTGGCTGCTAAACACCCTCCTTCAACAGGAGAGGGTTCACTAATCCCAAATCCTCACAGAGAAACGGGGAAAAAGACAGAGATCATAGCACCCACATCTGCAAAATATCCCTACAGGCTGGGAGACACAGGATCAAGCCCCCACCTATCCAGCACTTGGGACTGGGCAAGGAGGACAGGCAGGGAACGCTGCTAACAAGGGGATTAGTGCAGATCAGTGCCCCAGCAGCCCTAACGAGTAGATAAGCCACATGGGCACTTTGCACCTCCCCTTCCACGAGGACCAGTCCTCGTTAATTGGCACAGGGTATTAATTAAACCCCCAGGGGAACATCGTTTCCCTGTGCCTCTGACATCCAGCACAGCATCATTGGCCACATCAAGTGAACCGTGTCACCTGTCACCTGGATCAAGCAGTCCCACCATGCCAGGCTCTGTGCCCAAGACACTGCCACCCCCTCCCCTGCCCCAGGCACACTCCTCCAGCACTTCCCTCCACTCCTGCCCACCTGCACGTGGGCACAGCAGGTACCCAAGGATGCTCTGTTGCCAGGAGAGAGCTCAACACCTTAGCTGGGAGAAGTCTCTAGGATCGGAGGCTCTGCTGGCCAGGCTGTGACTGCCCAAACCCTCATTAGGGAGAAAGGAGCTCTGCTACCGAGAGCTGAGCTCTCTTGGAGTGAAGAATCTTCAGCTGTATACAGTAGATTTTCTTTAATGGACACATTACTTTAAACTAAGCCTTCGCCATCTGTTCCAGTCCCTAATTATCAATACAAAAACAAACGTCTACTCACAATTACACTCGTAACAAGTAAAGATGCCAGCAATTAGAATGCACCAGCTTCCCTGTGCCGAGCAGTGCATCCATCTGGGATGGCACTCGTGCGATCCAGGCGGGGAGGACTCGCTGCTGTCCCGGGCTCCCCACACCCTCCTGGGCAAACCTGCTCAGAGATGATGCCTGCGGCAGGATAAGCTGCGCCTCAGAGGAGTGAAGGATGGGCTGGCATCCTTCCAACAGCAAGGAAAAAATAAGTTATTTGGGCGAGAATAGCCTTCATCTCACACCAGCTGATGTCTTGCCAACCACTCTTCCCGCAGGATTAAAGCCTCTTCCAGAAAAACCTTTCTGAACTGTCTAAAATGAAGCAGAACTTATTTCCCAAAATTCCCAGCCTGAAACCCATATTCCAGACCTCCCAACGACAGGTTCTGGCCGATCATGCCAGGAGAATGTCACTTTTCCCTAGAAGGAGGCGGGGTCTGGCTGCAGGCAGAGACACACCCTAACCAACCCAACCTGATCGCGTTTTGACGCTGTCATCTGGAAAGAAAGAGATACAACAACAAATTTTCTGCTCAGGGAGGCCACAATGACACTTCTACAAGTGCATCACTCCTCAATAACTGCCTCGGGTCCCTCTCCTGAAGCAAGGAACAGCAGCTCTCTCCCTCCTGCGAGAAGATAACGGCAGGAACCAGCCTAAGGCACTCGAAAGCAAATGCTTGGGCATATGTAGAGAGACACAGGCCTTTCTAAGACAACCAAGAGGAAAAAGATAGAAATTAAGCAAAATAAGGAGAGAGGAGGCTTGATAACAACAGATGGGGAGAGGGAGATTTGGAAAGGATGCCAGCTGCTGGAAATAAGCCCCCCAAGATATGTGGGGAGCAGGGAGGTGGGTGCTGATAAGCTGAGCCTTTGGAGGGAGGGGAGACAAGAGGGCAGGTGAGTGAGGGGTGGGGCAGGCACACAGAGCTCAGGTCCAGGGGGCAGAGGATGCTCCACAGGTGGGATCCCCAGAGACTCATCCTGATGTGCCTCGGTGAGTGTCAATGGGGTCAGCGCAAAATCCAGCCCCAGAGCATATCCCTGGGCACTCCCAGCCCCACAGCGTGGTTTTCTGAAGGGGAACAATAGCAAGACATCTTTTCCATAAGGAAAGCACTATATTTTCCCCTCTATTTCACGCTCATAAATGCCAAGCTTGCTTCCTACCTCTTCCTTCCCTTCTGAGAGCTTCAGCAAAATCAGCCCAAGGCAAATGCACAGCTTGGGAAGCTTCTGTCCAAGTTTGGTGACATTACCAGGGAAAGGGAATGACAGGGAAACAGAGCCAAGACGCTTTATTCTCAAGCTTAGTGCTAAATAACATTAACTACTACGGTTTCTCAAGCTTTGCCTTCCCGGGGCTGTCATGACTTCAAGCCATGTCCGTGTGCAGGTGGCACCATGGCTTCCATCATCACCACTCCATCCACTCGTGGTGTGCATCACACCCCTCGATGCCAGTGGAAGTCCCACAGGTGCCAGCAGAATACCCAGAATTTAATTCTCACTGTTCCCATAGGTTAATTTATCCTCCACTCCACTCTGCTGAGATCTCACCTGCAGCACTGTGTCCAGGCCTGGAAGTACATGGTGCTGTTGGAGGGAGTCCGGAGGAGGCCAAGAAGATACCTAGAGGGATGGAGCAGCTCTGCTGTGAGGTAAGACTGAGAGAATTGGGATTGTTCAGCCTGGAGAAGAGAAAGCTCTCATATATTGGTGTTTCAGCACATAAAAGGGCTCCAAGAGAGCTGAAGAAGAACTGTGGAAAAGGGCATGGAGTTACAGTACAAGGAGGAATGGCTTCACACTGACAGAGACTACATTTATGTTGGATATTGGGAAGAAATTCTTCCCTGTGAGGGAGGCGAGGCCCTGGCACAGGTTGCCCAGAGGAACTGTGGCTGCCCCTGGATCCCTGGAAGTGTCCAAGGCCAGGCTGGATGGGACTTGGAGCAACCTGGTCTAGTGGAAGGTGTCCCTGCCCATGGCAGAGAGTAGAACAATAGGAGCTTTAAGGTCCTTTCAACCCAAACCATTCTGGGATTCTATGATTCCATGAAAGTGTTCAAGCACACACCAGGAAGTTGCCCCAGTAATTCCAGGTTCCTCTCTATGACCACACTTCTAACCACAAGTCCGGGGTTGCCTGTGCAAGTTTTTAATATATCCTGAAATTTAGACTAGGCTGGGGAAAAAGCAGGAACACAAAATCCATACAGCTCTGCCACAGGAACACAAAATCCCTAAACTCTGGGATTAAGGCAGTGAGCTGCTGGACGTGTGTCCCACCCAAAATGTCTCTTCTGCTGTGGGACTCCCCATTTAGCTCCTGCTTGGAACTGTGAGGGGAGCGCTGCCATGCCGGAGCCAGCGGCTGCACAGCAGGAATGCTGTGGCATCTCCCGGATGGTTTAATTACAGCACTGGAGTGGCAGCAAAGGTACGAGCAGGATCAGCCTCTCCCCTCTGACAAGAGCTGCTGCTCTTCACAGCTTCCTGAGATCACTGACTTCCCCAAGCCGCTTCCAGCATCTCTGCGCTTTCAATCAAAAATATTACAGCAACAACTAATTACGTCCCATCATTCCCAGGGCTCTCTGCCTTTAATGGTGCATTTTGCTGCTTCAGAACGACGGTGGAACGGCTCTGCAAGTGCATAACGAGCTCTCCCCATCAATCTCCCGCGGGTTCATTATGAAGGATTACCCACCAAGTAACAAACCCAGACACGGAGGGGGAGGATGTGCTAAACAACAACAAGTCAACACAAAATATTGCCTTCCTGTATTTTAAGGGTCCACGTGAACCTCTCAGGAGACAGGAGGAGCCGAGCCTGCTCTGCAAAGACATCCCAGCCAGTGCCAGCATGAGGAGATCTGTGGTCGCCAAAAAACCCCTCACTTCCAGCTGGAAAGGGAAGGAATTTCTATATATCAAGCGAGGACGCGTGTGCTGTGTCAATTTGTGATGGGATGCATTAAGCTGTGGCTGCACAGCACAGTCCTGGCCTCCTCCAGGATCCCCCGTCAATGCCATGGATTTCAGCTTGCAATGAAGATGCATCACAGCAGGGCAGGCGATAACTTAATGAAGCTCAGATTTGGGGGTGTTTGCTCAGCAACTACACAACAACTTTATCAATAAAGCGCTGCCTGCTGTGCCGCGGGATGAAACGCTCTAATTGCAAGTGGCAAACACTCCCCACATCGGGATACGCTAAATTGAAATATGCTGGTTGATGTGCCTGAACGTACCCAATCAAATACCTGCTTCCGTTTTTGCAAGCGTCCGTGCAGTCATACACATGCGCGGCAAGAGAAAAACCCAAACCAAAACCCCAGCCAAAAAAAAGTTCAGGAGGTGATGCAAAGTCAGGACCATATGGACCAAGTCCTGTTTACAACTCTCACTCCACCTCCAGCCCCAGCATCTCCCCTCGGTTTCCAGACTCCAAAGGGACTTGACCCAGCGTGGGTACGTGATGTTGGACAAGCTGAGATGAAGCCATACAATCCATTTATCATAATCCTACCGAGGAGAGAGACAGTAAATCAAAGAGACAACCCGCCTGCAAATAAATTACTGAGGGAAGGGAGAGGGGGAGAGGGAGAGAGAGGAAGAGAGAGAGAACTGCAGAGGGAGAGATAAGGGAAAGGGAAGGAAATGACAGAGAATTACCCAAAAATGCACACATCACAGGAAAAAAACAAACAAAAGGGACCAAATCAAATGGAAAGATAAGAGAAAAAAGATAGGGCTTTCAATACCTTTTGTTTTCTAAATTGCAAACCTATTTTAGAAAATTTGGAAGCAAGTTTCCAACTATCAGGAACTAATTTGCTCCTGTCATGACAGAATCAGTTGCTGATATCATACTTTTTATAATTGCACACAGGCCCTGGATACACAAAATCCACACACACACCATACACACAGGTCACCATCCATACATCATCATTTACGGTTTGGCAACTCAAAGCCAAGCAGCAACAAGGGCTGAGAGAGCACTTTAATGAACCCCCTGGCCCCCCAGGACAGACCCAGCCACAGCAAGGGCCCATTCAGGGCAGGCAGATGATGCAGTTGTCTTTCAGGAGAACATTTTCCAGAACAATGTCACAATGCATTTAAATCCCCAGCCCTGCTTTCTTGAGGCTGGGTTGCCAGCAAACCTCTCGGAACGCCGCAGCCTGCCCCAGAAATCACCATATGTCAGGCTTGGCACATAACTCACTTCATTCTGCACAAGATGTGGAAGAGGAACTCAGCCAACCAGGGATGGGCAGAGGCTCTCCCAGAAACCTTAACCTCAAAAAATCTTTGCAAGACCACCTCGGAGAAGGTCCACCTAAGTGGTGAAGAAGGTCTGGTTTGAAGGAAAGATCACTTAGTTTGGGCAGAGCACTCATCTGCTCTTCAGCATCCATGAGATCACCCCTCAGGAGCACAGGGCAAAGCAGATGAAGGCTGAAGGTCAGATGCCTGAGCATACTCTGTCCCTTGGCCATGTGGTCAGGTGGTTCCAGCACAGGCTGGGTACAGCAGCCTCACATCACTGGACTCTTCGGGTGGAGGCCAGCTGGCTTGGACACCCATCTCACCAGCCGAGGGAACAAGGAGGATCCAGAACCCCAACCCATCATACATCCCGGGGAAGCATTGAGTCTTGAGAATCATCCAAACATTGTTGAGTAATGATGCCAACAACTTCCTATTTTCCACTACTTTTCCATAGCTTACATCTTGGTCAACGTCCAAGTACCCACATGGGCTGCATGTGGTATGCTCCAGCCAGGCTCAATGGGAGCAAGTGAGCTCACCCACAAGGATATTCTGCCAGAAGCTCCTCTCTTGAGAAAAGGAAACTTCATCACACTATCAGAAAGCAAGGAACTCCAAAAAGAGATAAAAAATAATAAATACAAGCAGCATGTGAGATTTTGCAGACAAGGGCCATTGAAGCCTAATGAGTTCCGTGGAAGTGGGCTCCTTATCAGCTGGGATTCCCTTGGAAATGAGAGCCTCTAAATACAGAATTAGTCGTCTGAGAAGATAGAGCAGCCATAAACATCAATAGCATCTGCAATTACACGTGCTAGGATGAATTACAAGCATACACAGTCTTCATGCCTGGCTCCACGGGACCCATGGGACTGCAGGGGATCTCCCAAGCAGCAGGCTCACATACATCTTACAGGGGCTTGGCTCCAAAGCCACCTTCCAGTGCTGGAGTACAGTGGGTGCACTGAACTTTGGTGAATTCATGTGCCAGACCTGTCCCCCCCTTTCCCCACCGCTCTCCTTCCCCGCTGGATTTATTTTGCCTTACTCCAGGGTAGCACCGCCTGTGAGGAAAACTCTAAAAATCAAAACATTTATCCTGCGTTTCCCTACACACCATCACATCTTTAGAGATTCAGGATGAGTCATTGTCTTGGACCATGTTCTCCAGAAAAGCTTCACGTTTGCTACAAAAACAGGCGTCTCATGGAGCCCTAAATGTGAAATGCCAGCCCTGCTGTCAGAGAGCCCTCGCACCCAGAGCTGCACCTGGCACCGTCCGGCTCCTATTTACTAAATCTTATTTTAAAATGTCAGAGGGATTCTGCGTGAGCCACAAACATGACAGACTGCTCAGAGCAAGCACTGCCAGGGGACTCAAGCTCAGCCCTGGCACAACTGATCCCAGCGAAGGGCTTGGTGTTCCCTCAGTCACCAACACTTTCCACCCCAGCACACCAGCTGCAGCCACACTGATCCTCTATTTTTTAATGCTGCTTCTGACACATACTAAAGCCTCCTGGGGGACCAACCAAAAATTTCATAAGTAAGTCAGAACTAAAAAACGGCATTTCTGGTCCACCCATGCACAGGGGATCTGAGGGGGAGAAGAAGAGGGAAAGAAAGCAGCAGGGCGAAAGTGGGATCACAGAGGGATGCTCAGCTGTGCTGGAGATGACGAGCGATCCGCAGCTGCGGGAGCACAGTCGTCAAGGGGAGGAGGTGGAAATATTGAACCTCAAACGGAGCAAGCTGCAAAAGCCTCGGCTCCTGCGCCGCCCCCCAGCCCGGCCCTGCCGAGCGTCGTCTCTCCGGCTTCTGCACCATATGGAGGCAGCTCAGAGTGCAAACGAGGCAAAGAGCAATAAATCTGTGCCACCACAGCAGCACACGGGGCTGCCGGCAGCACAGGGAAGCCTCCATCAGGACACGGATGGGATGGGGGAAGGCTCTGCCTGCATCCCTGGGAATGCCTTGGCGGAGAAGCCCATCACCCACCCAGTCCCCCTCGCCACCAGAAAGGGACATGGCAAAGCCAACAGGTCCATTGGAAAGGGCAGAGCACCCCATCAGCAGATCCTGATGGGTTCTTTCCTCTGGCTCCACATCCAAATGCCCTGGAAACTCGTCCTGGGCTCTCCTAGCTTTGCCTTTTTTTTTTTTTTTCTCCACTTTTAGATTTTGAAAAAACAAGCAGAGGCCAGGATCTGTAACTATCCTGCAACCTATCCAAAAAGCTTTCCTATCAGTCTGAGCCACCTTTAAGTATGTACACACACAGCTGGCCTGGTGAGTGTTTGCCGAGACTTCCAAACACCCATTCATACAAGATGCCAGCTCCTACAGGCCAGTGGAGCTGGGTTAAATCCTTGCTCAAATTCACCAACAATGACCAGCAACTGTAATCACCTTGGAAGATGCTCCTCATCAACAGGGGGTCAGGACCCTTTGTTGTAAGCCCCTGGTGCATCAGCCAAATGGTGCTGGAAGCAGTGGGCAAACAGCTGCCTGCCCCCCAGCTCATGCCAGCACAGAGGCAGCCCCAGGGATCCCCCCATGCCAGGAGCATCTTCTGGGAGAAGGGAAGAAGCACTACTCTACGTCAACCTTAAATCACAAGATTTTACTCAGCACCATTCTTTTCCTGCAAGCTGCAGTGGCCAGCTGAGCTGCTGCACAGCCACAGCTCCCACGGGCCCTGGGGGTGAGGAAGGGGAGGAGGAAGAGGAGGATGCTAGCAGGAGGTGCCACTTGGCAGCCAGCCTGCCTGGCACACCCCTGCCTCCAGCCCCAGCGCCTGCGCAAGCTGGGAAAAGGCTCCAGCATGAGGACAGCCATCTGCGTGCCGGGAGCCGCGCCAAGGCGGGTTCAGGGATTATTTTTCCCCCTCCTCCTCAGGACAGTCTCCTTCCCAAATGCTGACTTTACACGCGGGTGACACCTCTCCAAAAAACTTCAGCATAGTTGCAGGAGTCAACTAAGGAGAAGTCCCCCAGTCAGCCAGCCCAGTCACTGACCGAAGCCCAGGAAGTGCCTGTGATCTGCCGCAGGTGAGGGATGGTCCCGGCACAACCAGAACAGCTCCATTTCATGCAACACCAGCTCTGCTCATTTTTAAAGCCTTGCTGGTTGATGATAAAGTTCCCCTGAAGCTCATCTCCATACCCACCTCTTCTCCTGATGACGGTGACCCATCCTCCCTGATTGTGGTTTCCTTGCTGAAATAAATCACTTTAAGTGCGCATTGTGCTCTGGGTCTCATTACTGTTCATCATCTTCTGCGCAACGGAGCTGTCACATCGTCGCAAACTCTGTCACCTGGGCGACACAGGAGCCATTTGGGAGGGCAGGCAGGTGGGAAGAAAGCACCCAGGGCTTGACAGAGTACCAGCTTCCCATTCCTCTCGTCTGCAGCGTTTGAATAGTGGGCTTGCCCCCCTCATGGCACAAAAGCTCAGAAGAATGAAAGCAAGAAGGAACAATACGTGTCCAAGATGGGGTCGGTGCACCAGGGCCCCAGACGGATGGTAGCAGGAGTGGCACATGCACCTCGATGGTCAAGAGGGTTTTCCTTCGGTGAGTCATATCCCTGCTAGGAAACCTCCTCCAGAATAAGCGGAAGAAACTCTCCTCCCCCAGCTTGGAGTAGAAACATCTACAGAAGGGAAGGAGGAAGAGCCAGGCATGGGCACAGCAAGATGGTGACCAATCCTTCTCCAGGTGGATTCTAGGCAGCACCACGCTGAAGTCCTCATCACAGATGGGTGCCTCCAACTCCACAGGGTTGCTCCAGATTAATCCAGAACAGAAGACTGAGTCATGCTGCACACAGTAAATTAAAAGCTCTTTGCCAAAACCCCACAAGGACCCACCAGGCAACAGCAACACAAAGGCACCTCCTGCCTGTCACATCCCTTTTGAAAGGCAAACACTCACAAAGAGAGAAAGGGAGTGATTAAGGCTACTGCTAATCTTGGAGTGTCCACAAAGGCGGGTCTGCTGGGTTTTTATCAAGGACAGAGTGTAAGTACCACCAGCCCCCAGATGGTCCTGTGAGGGCTGGGGCCAGCCTGGAACGAAAGGCCAAGTCACACAGCCAGGACGGAGCTGCTCACCCATAGCCACGCAGCCAACGCCCATATCCCTGTGCATCAGCACAGCTCCCTGGGAAAAGAGGCTGTGTCCTGCCTTGATCTTTGGGAGGGTACAAAGGTTTCCCACCAAGTACTCAACACCTACAAAAATCCTAGAGCCCAGCTGTGGAGAAGGCACACTGCTCTCACACCTTCCACAAGGTCAACATTTGCGCTTGTCTGAAACTCTTCATCTCACTCATCCCATCGCATCTTCACAGGAAAACACCTCTTGCTGGTCTGGTGACCATGGCAGGAGAAGACCCTCAGAAATATAAGTAGGAGAAAAAAACCCACAGATGCAGAAGAAGATCCCCAGAAATGTAAGTAGGAGAAAAACCCCACAGATGCAGAAGATCCCCAGAGATGCAGGAGAAGACCCTCAGACACGTCATCCATCACTGCCAGGAAGGATTCCCCAGGTGGTCCCTGGGGCTCTGCTCAGCTCTCCCAGCATCCCACCCCGCCATCCCAAGCATCCTGCTGCAGCCTGGAGACCCCCGTGGCCCCTCCTTGCCCAGGGCACTCACACACATGCTCACACACGCCAGCACGGAGCAGGAGGGGAAGCCAGGCTGCAGGAATAACACAGGCACACAAACAAAAGAGCACAAGCCATTAATCTGGGTGAACCAGAGGAAATGAAATCATTATGTCTGCAGCTACAACATCCCGAGGAACAAATTTCCTGCCTGGATAATAAATGGATTCTTTTGTTTCACATTGGCCCCAACCACGTGACTCTCTTGGCCTATTCCTCATCCAAAACATCTTGCTGTATAAATACCCAGACGGGTTTGAATTTCAGCTGCTAAAAATATGTTTTAATTATAATAATATATAATAATAACAACAAAAAAAAAATTTGGATCCACAGACTCCCCTCACCTCCGAAACAACCTCTGAAGGCTTTCCAGCAGGCAGGCAAGCAAACAAAAAGTCCCAAATTGCCAAAAACAGCTGAACAGCACAAATGCAGCCTTTAAAAAATGACTGAGGTACCTGAAAGCAGCTCCAGGTTAATGCTTGCAATAAATAATCCCTGCCAGAAAGAAAAATGATGGGTGCAGGAAGATTTGAAGCACCAATGGCCCAGAAGTATCTCCTAAGTACCTCCCACAGCAGGACGGGACCAAAGGCACAAGCCACATCAATGACAGCTCCAACCTTGGGGCTGTGCAGGTTTTCTTCTGAGCCAGGTTTTCTTCTGGTGGCTCACTAGGGCTTGGGATTTATCCATTGGATGAATGGGGGAACGCAAGATCTGGCCTCCTCTGGCTTGGCAAGATGCTGCAGGAGTCTCCAGGGATGCAGACCTTGAAGAAAGCTGTGTGAATGACTGGTTCCAACCGCTCCTTTACTCTGCAACTCCATCACATCACTCACTTAAAACCACTTTTGCATCTAATTGCATATTTTGCTTCTGCTTTCAGCTTCTTTTCGCTCGCCTTCCCAGCTTCACCAACACATTGCAAGCACTGCAACAAGTTTCAAAACAAGACGCGGTTTTGAAGCCAAACATCAAAGTGCCTTCGTGCACAAATTGTTGGGATGTTAAAGAGAGACCTCCACACAGGGAAACAAGCCCAAAAATTCCCTCCAGCTAGCAGGCAGCCATGGGCAGAAGATCAAACCAAGCCCACCATGCTCAACCACAGCTCTTACTCACTGTTGGACTTGTTCACCATCACCCCAAACATCCCAGCACCCAATGACTTCTCTTCAGTTCCACACAAACACACACAGAGGAAACCCCTGGTGCAGCACACCAGCAGAACCTCAATTTTGTTTTCCTTTTTCTTTAATTCCAATTATATTTGGGATGCTGGGGAAAGCATCCAATAACAGCTGCTGCCTGATTTCTGTTGCTTATCACCGCTGTTACTCTGAGGAAGGGGGGGGCGAGGGGGGAGGAAAAAAAGAAAAGTCCTTGGAAACTAAATATTTACACACCCACATAGGCTAATCCCAGCAGATCCAAGGGTGGGAAGTCTATTTAAAAAACATCCCTAATTACTTTCCCATTTTAAAGGGAATAATCTGGCCATTAGCTCGAATACTTTACTTAAGTAACCACTTACTTTTCAGGAGGAATAATCTGCTGGTGTGTGCACAGACAGGACAGGGGACTGAGAAGCCGTTTTTATACTCTCTCCTCAGGTACAGATGCTGACAGCCAAGTGGCACCGAAGGGTTGAAGGAACCAAGGGGAGTCAGGAAGTCAACACATGCCACCCTTGGGAGGCCACCCCTGGAGCATGGACAGAGCCATCTCACGGTCTGACACGTTGCCAGTCCCTGGATTGCACCACAAGGAAATTTTTTTGGGAAAAGGGGGGATTATCAAGGCAACATGGGAAAGAAAAACAGGAATAGATCCCAAACACCTCAAAAGGCCATCAGTCCCCTCACAACAATGCCCTGGCAAATGCCCCTATCCCTTCCAGCAGTGCCAGGAGCAGGAAAACACAGCAGGTTGATACTGCAAAACACTGATTTATCAAGAGCATCTTTCAGTCCCTTTTTGCTGATGTATTAACAAAACATTCTCTTATCAGAAAATAAAGTGGTTTCTGCTGGAAAAAAATGTCAGTAATCCAGACACGGGGATGTATTGAAGGATTCCTGAAGACCCCCCCTGTAACAGCAAAGCAAGGAGCAGCAATTTGCTAATTGGCAACAGCCGCTAGGCTGCTCGAGGAAAGGGCTGGAACCCTGAGGATGGGCACAGGTTTGATTATAAGACACGCACGGTGGATCATTTAGAAAGATAAAACCGCGCTCGCTCTGCCGCAGCCAGCTATTAAAAGTGGAGAATGTTATTTCAGGTAATAAAGAGCAGGACCTGAGGACCAGCCTGGGAATTCAAATTTACAACTTGTATCAAATTCATCTGCTGTAAAACTCCACCTAGTTTATAAGTTTCTCACCAACTTCATAAAACATGTTTTATTATTATTGTTTTCTGACTCTCCTGCCTTAATAAAATTCCTCTCCCAGCCTGTGTGGGTGTTGCATTATAAACATTTGCACTTTGATTCATTCAAGACTGCAGAAAGCTTTCAAGGTAACCTATTAGGAATACTTTAAATGGTTCAAAGACATCCCAGTTTCCCCTGAATGCCGCAAAGCTTTAAAGAACAAAATAAAAAGCGTGCCTTGCTGCAAACCACCTCCAAAAATCTGCTGGGCTGGTGACTCAGGAAACGGGAGTGACCACACAAGCCAGCCAGGAGGGGTCCAGAGTGGGAAAACACAGGAGTTATCAGGGCACAGGGTAAGGTGGGCACCCACCCATCACTCCCCAAGCCCCCTCACCAGGGAGCTGGAGGGATTTAACAGAAGATTCTCTTGGGGATGATGTGGGTGCGTCCCACTGGTAGGAGGCAGCCAGACCATTTTTGGGGATGCTGCTGAGTGGTTCCTGCTGGTGGGAGACAGCTGGACTGTTTTCAGGGATGCTGCCAAGTGGTTCCCACTGGTGGGAGGCAGCCAGACCATCTTCCCACAACTTAAGGACCCAACCATAGAAAGCAGGGATTTCCTCATCCCTGATCAGCCCTGACAAGAGGAGCCGGGCGCTGGCACACAAAGCAGAGCTGGAAGGGGCTGGAAGCAGCGTCCTTCTCAAAGCAGCTCCTTTTCTTCTACCTCAGCCCCAGCCCAGTGAAGTTAAGGAGCAGCCTTTCATGGCTTTGAGCAGGCTCTGGAGCCAGGCTCTGAGCAGCCTCCCTCCCGCGGGTGCGCAGCAGTGCCGCCAGCGCACTGATAACCCACGCACCGCATGAGAATAAAAGCTGAGTTTGACAAGGATGCTGAACACAATTAGCTCGTGCCCTTGCAGCTTGATCAGGCAGCAGCCACCTCCTCTCCTCCACCAAGCTGGCTGCAGCATCCAGGGGTCGGGGGGCACTGCCAGCCCATGGACAGAGGTCGGGAGGGCTCGACCTGAGCTGGGTCCAAAGAAAAAGGCATTGATGCCTTTAATTCCCGCACAGCTGCTGCTTTCCTCCACTTGACTGAGCAAGAGGGGGGTTACCTGGCACAATGCACATGGCTCAAGGAGCCACACAACCCTCCCCAGGAAACACAGCACAGAACTGATCTTCCTTTATTTCATTAAACCAGAAATTACCACTTTACAGTCCATCTCTGGTCACAATAACACTATTGTATGTGACTTCACAGTGCCTCTGTTGAGAGCCTGATGGGCTCAAACATCTTAGACCCCCACCAGCAACTTCAGCACAAGAGCAAAGCACAGGCAGCAAAGGCCACAGATCTCCAGGAGATTCACCCACCTGTGTGGAGCCTCTGGCGAGCTTCAGCCAAACTCCACAGGCTGGGGAAGAGCTCTGTGCTCCAGGTTCACTTGGAGGCAGGCTTATAATTTCCAGGACTAGATAAAACCTGCTTTAAAAATAATCACAGCAGAAGAGCAGGAATTGAGTGGCCACGTGGTGAGGGCAAAAACAGCTATGGAGCAGCCTCTCCAGCTCCATGGGCACATGGTGGGAGGGAAAGGTCCCGGACTAGTCAAAACCATTACAAGAAGCACTTCTGACAGTACAATTGTGACAATTTTGTTACTTCCAAACACATTTGTTTCAAATGAAAAGCAAAGCCAGCACCAAACTGAGCACTCCAAGAGCATTCCACTCCTGCTCTCTCCCTACATGTCCACCCTGTTCCTTGGGCATTTGGAAATAAGAAGCTGCAGATTTTTGGTGAAAACACCGAGATCAGCCCCAGACTGTCTCCAGTACATCAGGCTGTCTCCCTCTCAGTTCCCCCCATTCAGAGGGCAGGGAATGCCCAGTGAGCCCAGAGCAGCCCCCCAGGGCAGCCCCCCACAGCTGGCCCCATTCTCCTCCTGCCCCCTGAGGACAGTGTTTCCCTTTTAACTCTTGTGCTGAGTCCCCAGTTTTCCCGGGGAAGATGCAATTCACACCCCTCTGCCTGTTCCGTGGTGATTTAATGTCTTTTGAGCAAAATGCAATTATCCTCATATCAACAGGGCCCTAGTGAGGATGATAATGAGCCGGCTCCAACCCCGCAGCTACGGAAGGGGCTGAAGCAAGCAGAGACCTCGAGTAATCAAAGGCCCGTTCCTGGCCTCTGATTGCTGAAAAAGAAATGAAAAACCTCCATAAAACTTCAAACACTCCTGTTCCCTGCTCCATCCCTCCACCTGTGGTGTGGGTTTTAGCACCAGGAGACAAGCAACCAGCACCAGCTCCAGGTCCTCACAGCTTCATCACACCCAGCTGCATTTTGAGTGTCCCCTGTCAGGTCACCCACGGCACCCCACGGCAGAGGGAGAGCACAGGGGCATCAACCTGCTGCTCAAAGCACACACAGCAGCCCTGTCTGCCCAGGTTTTGGGGCTCAAGGAGAAGCAGCACCCATCCTGAGCTGAAGGTGACTTGCCCTGGCCCAGGACACACAAATAAAGGCATCCCCCTGCTTTGCCCTGCAAACAGGAAGAAAATAGAGAAAGGGAGGGAAAGGCGTGGACATGCAACAGGTCTTGGGCTTTGCAGGACTTCAGAGGCTTCCTGGGAGACAGCAGAGCCAGGAGCAGGGAGCATCCAGTGGGCTAAGATGTCCATACTCTCATAAAAATAATATATAGTCTGGCAAAGACACCAAAACTCAGCTGTGCTTGGAGCAATCGAAGGAAAATGCTGGTTGGGTTTGAATTATCCAAAGCTTGGTTCCCCAGTTGCTGCTGGGATGTAGCACACTGGGTACCAGTGCATTGGAGAGAGAGGTGGGATGACGGAAAGGTTTTTGAGGAGAGAGCATCATAAAACAATCCTTTGAAGTCATGATGAAAACCCCATCAAGGATGGCAGGAAACAGCCTGGAAGTGAGGATTTCCACAGCCTCTCACCTATTCCCACCCTCCATTTTCACTCATTGCATAACAATTAAAGCTTCATCAGCTCCAACCCTGTAACCAGTAACCCTGACTGGATGCCTCCCCAGATAATAAACATTTCCTTCTCTAACTAATGAGCACATACCTGAGGCCTTACTAATGCCTAATTCCTTGGCCTGGATATTTCCAAATTATAAATAAATAAATAAATAAATAAATAAATAAAATCATAGAATCTCAGAATGGTTTGGGTTGGGAGAGACCTTAAAGATCATCTTATCCTAACCCCCTGCCATGAGGAGGGACAGCTTCCATTAGATCTTAGCAATAACCTAAATAACCTTAATACTGTTAAAAATTACCAAGATTAACTTAATACCATTTTTTTTTCTCCCTCCATCTGGAAAGACGTTAAAAGAACTTATCCTGCTTATTAAGGGGAATGACTGAGAAGCGAAAAAAAGCAAATTAACACTCATCAATTAACTAAAACCAATCTTGACCCTCACCTCCTCCAAACGACTGCTTGCCATGACCGTCCATTGGGACATGAGTGCACAGTATGGAAACATCAACTGTGGGATGCTCTGGGACTCCCTTCCTCCCAAACCAAGAGCATCCCTGGCTTCAGTTAGAAGAAGTGAGGCTGAAGGACACTCATCTTCCTTGTTCAGGGCTCAGCACAAGCCCTTTCCCCTTTGAACTGTTGCCTCTGTGATTTTTCACTGTGGGGCTCCCAGCAGGAACTTATTAAAGCCAGACCAAAGCACGTTTTGCTTTAATAGTAATTAGGTCACCCTGGGTTGTGGGCTTAGCAGGCAAAACTATAATTATTTAGAAACATCAAGTTTAAATGCCAAAGAATCTTAATGGAGCTGAGCTAATTAACCAATTTCAACTAAGTAACTGATTAGCTTAAAAAGAAAAAAAAGATAAATCAATGATCATAGACAACAACATTTTCTTTTAACAGCCTTTCTTGCAGCAAATCTCAATTGCACAAACTGAGCCCAACAACCCCTGCTAACCAAATATTATTGTAATTAAATATTCAACAGAAAGCCTCTTCAATTATTCAAAAGACTGATAACACTTGGTTATAATTGAGGTGGTGGGAGAGGTTTCCAGAAGCAGGGATTGCGTGCACCATCCAGCTCTGGTCGCTGACGCAAGCCCACGGGTTGTGGCATCAGCACAGGGCACCCCTCCCGTGCCTGGAACCAACCTGGAGGCAGACGGATGCTCTGCAGCCCCGAGGTGAGAAAACAGACCAGATGGTGCACAGGCTTTCTGGATTGCTGCTATTAGACCAAAAATTTAGGGGACTAATGGCCAGTTTCCAGGTTTCACACCGTTTTCCAGTGGTAGCGTTATTCCCCTGACAGAGGGCCGGGACGAAAAGCGGGGCCCCGGTGTATCATTATAATTCACTAAGCAGCATTACCATAGGAAATTACAAATTAGCTTTTCAGCAAAGGATACGGACGTATTTAGATTAGCCATAGAGAAACTACAGAACCTTCCAGCCCATTCATCAAAGCTCTTGTAGCTCCAACTTTCAGGGAAATGAAACAATAATAAATATTGAGCAGGGAAAGTTAATCTCCCCTGAATGTACTTTAATAATTCAAAAGTTGTGAGAAATAAATAAATAGAGCACAGATCCTTTCGTGCCTACAAAACACGTGTCCTGTTTTTCTCACTATTTCTCATGATGTGACTTGGTGGGAAAATGGATGGTGACCAAAATAAAAGAGCTCCAAAAACTCAGCTGTGGCCGTGAGCAACATTTACAGGGAAGGAGGGAGCCCATCCACACTTGTCACTTATCTGGAAAACCATGGAGCTGATTTGGGCAAGAGTTTGCTCCCACTGTCCCTAAGGAAAAGCCTGTGTTGCCTCTACCTGCTGTCTGCATCACTCTGTGCCTAGTCCCTTCCCTGCACCCTCCCAGGCAGCCTCTCAAGCTGCTCATTTTGGGAAGGACTGTCTGTTTACCCCTAAAAGCTGAACAATGCAATAACCAGCTCAGGGTCCAGGGGCCACCCAAGGTGCCAACGCTCTCCTGACACTACTCTGCCATCACTCCATCCCTTTCCACACCCTTCTGCTCCCACACCAACCTGGGACCTCTGTAAACAACACTCACTCCAACCTCCTACCATTCCAGGTGAGGAGATGCCTTCCCAAATTGCCACCCAGCCAACATCCAACCTTAACATTTGCCATGCCCAAGTATTGATGCGTGCACCCCTCGAGAGGTCTGTTTGCAGCAGAACAAGGTCAAAATGAAATGCACTTTCAAATCTTAATGAATAATTAGGAAAGGCATTCCCTCTCACAACCCCAAGTATTTACCTGGCCTCGCTGTGCCATTAAATGACTCCTCACGCCAACACAGTGCTGTCTGTTCAGAGGGAACAAAGCACCACCCTGCCCTTTGGGCAGTATCACACAGTTTTGGGGTTCCTGCAGGAAGCCCCTTCCATGTGTGCTGAGCTTGAGGTACCCATAGCTGTGAGAGGTACAAAAGCCCCCTGGAGCTGGCTGGGCTCAGCCAGCACAGTGCACACACACCACAAGAGCCTCAGCCTTGTTCTGAGCATCACCTCCATCAGCTTCATCCCTCCTGCTGCCACCAGGACTGGGGTCTCCGAGACTTTGCTGACTAGCACAGAGTTACCCATTGCACAAGGTACCATTTCCCCCTTTCCATCAAATCTGATGAAATCTTCTTTAGCTTACAGAACCAATCTCTGCTAGAAACATCTATTATTCAGCACCATAGCCTGGATCCAGATCCAGATGAACACATCTGGCCTCCTTCATCATCCAACATCCATATTTTCTCCTGATTTCTAAGGCCAGTGGAAGGGTTTTGTTCTGTCCTGCTGTGTCAGGAGTTGTACCCAGGATGGGTGAGAGGACACCTTGCAAACCCTCTGGCAGCTCATGCCACAGCAGTCGGGGCCACTTAACACATGGGAGAACACGCAGCACTCCAACATCCAAAAGAACAGGAAGACACAGTCCCCCCCTTCTCCATGAGCAGAGATACCAGGAATTAGTAAAAAAAAAAAAAAAAAAAGGCAACATAAGCACCTGCAGTGTCAGGACCCTTTTCCATGACTTGACAAAACATTTTCCCTTCAGGCTGACAAGATCTGGGCTCACTTTTCATGCCAAGAATAAGGGTTTTCCCCTTAGGGCTTTCTTTTTTCCCTCAGCTTGAGCAAAGAAAGCAAGAGTGAAAAAGCAAGGGCAGCTGAATAGTAGCACTTGCAAATTCCCACGAAGGTTACCATTTGCACTTGGAAATTCCCTCCTGAAGACTCATTTCTAGCTTCTCCTTGAGAAGGGCTCAGCTCGGGGTGGAGCAGCTGGGCCAGAGGTGGGAGCCCGCGGGTTGCTGGTGCTGAGGGAAGGGTGGCACGGCAGGCAGCGGCTCTCAGCCTGCTCGGCACAGGCACCAAAGGACGCCGGCAACAGATGCCTGCAACCCGAGCCAAGAGGGAGGAGAGCGGGTGCCCGGGGCAGGGGCAGCACACACAGAGCACGTCGCTCTCCAGTCAAACCCCAGCCCTGCTCCTCTCCCAGCTGGCAGTTCTGAAGCTGGTGGATAAGCAGGGTAAGAAAAACTAAACCAGATTCACCAGCCCCAAGAAAGGCTTTTCACCTCTCTCCTGTGGTCTGCTTATCGAGATGCTGAAAGCACAGAGAGAAAAACCTGGGTTTTAAAAGAGCGGGTGCGAGGCAGGGAGATGCTATAGAGGCGGGTGAAACAGAGTACATGGAGGAGCTGCTCCGAAATGGTCATCAGCCCCATCTGACCTATCAACAGCTCCAACCCGAGTTAAAACATGTAACACCAGTCCATTATCACCCTCTCTATATGCTAAATGGATTGTATTTGGTTCAGCTAACACGACAGAGAGAGCATGCCAGCGGTTCCTGAGTGATTGCAGGGTGTGGGAGAGACGGAGTATTTGCTGCTGTCATCTTCTCGCATCCTTCTTCCTCTTTGCAATCCACCAAAAATATTTAAAAATTACTACAGATGCCCAGGTGTCCAGCAGAAAAGAGAGGGCTAAGCCACAGGATTTAGTAAAAAATCAAGGAACCATAAAAAAGTCAGATAAGTGACTCTGTTACATCCAGGTTCGCATGCCGCAGGCAATGAGTTAGCAGGGGTTTATGGAGAATAACGAGGGTGGTTTGGAGGCAGCCCGTGCCCTGACCCCAGCGGCATCCTCCTCCCACTCCAGCCGGGTCCAGACCCCCAGACGCCTCCCTTGCCATCACGGAAAAAAAGACTTTTTGTCTCGTTGGCTGATTTGGGATGCAGGGAGCCATGCCCGGCTCAGCTGCTCCCGCAGCCCAGGGCAGAGCAGAGCACCAGCCGCGGCTTTGCCGCGCTGCCAGAGAGGGCTGCCGGCTAATCCAGCCTCGCCGATGCTCCAGGGGGAAAGCCAGACCCCAGGGCACGGCAGGTCCTAGGAGATGCTCCAGATCCATTAGAGAAAACCACATTTCAACCTAGCAAATTCAACCTCTGTTATCAAGAGATTCAGTAACATTTAAATAAACCCCATAGAAAGGCATTTTCTTTGTACGACCACATCATTAGACTCTCGCCTTAACTCCAAATCAGATCTGATTGCTTCACCTCAGAAATTCCCAATCCAAAAATTTCCCTGAAACCTGAGATCTCTCCCAGTATACTACTTTACTATCCAAGCAACTTCCTCAGCAGAGTAGAAATATCACCACTCCTCAACAGGTTCGGTCCTGGGCAGGGACACTGACTCTGCCAGTGCTCCCACGGGGAGCTGGGGCAAGCTGGGGAACACCCTGGGTGACACCCAGGAGTGCCCTCAGACCGGGAGGGAGACGAATCTCCCATCCAGCCGCAGTTCCAGCAGTGCCTCAAGCCGCTGACGCTGCAAACGCCGGCGAGCGAAGCGCTGCTAACAGGTCCTGCCTTTTCACGTGCGGCTTCGCCACCGAGCAAACGCGCTCGTTGCATCACCACGCTTCGGCATGGCACCAGCACTCCCACCTCCAGGTATTCCTACAGAGATGTCATGAGGCAGCCCAAGAAATACGAAAAGCAAACACGTGTGTCAGCCAAAAGCCAGCGGAAAGGGGATGCTGCATCAAGCGGGCCTGCCTGCCACGATCCAGCAGCCGCGCTTGTGAGCAGAGAGGAGCTGTGGCTAAACCCCATCGGAGCAGCATTCCAGCTCCTGAACCAGCTCCTCGCTGCCCGGAGCTGAGTCGAAGTCTCCTGCCATCTCTGACAGCTTCCAGTTCAGCCACAACCATACTCATATTAAAACCCCCCGAGGAAGGCCCAGCCCTACGCCGGCCGGCAGCGGTGTGAGACCCTGAGCATCATCTCCCCCACCCGCGCCTCTCGCTCCTCACAACCGAGGGGCTGCACCACGTCCCCTGCCCTGCCCGCAGCCACCGCTCCAGTGCCGGGCAACCCCTGCCGTGAGCTGCTGCTGTACCAGCAAGAAAGGTGGCAGAGGCAAAAATAAAAAGAAAAAAAATAATCGAAGCAATACTTAAGAGCCACGCTGGCCAC
This sequence comes from Cyanoderma ruficeps, assembly GCA_008694505.1. Taxonomy (NCBI): domain Eukaryota; kingdom Metazoa; phylum Chordata; class Aves; order Passeriformes; family Timaliidae; genus Cyanoderma; species Cyanoderma ruficeps. The sequence continues at coordinate 5,567,109 of VZDJ01000033.1, forward strand.
GGAGCAGCGACACAGCACCAAGGCTAGGGCGGGCTGGCTGTCCCACCAGGCCCACCGCCCGGAGCTTGGGTCTTGGCTGCAGGAACCTTCCCGCTGCCCAGAAAATCCCAGGACCAAGCGGGAGATGGAGAAAAGATCCCAGCCCAGTGGCACGGACCGTGCTGAGAGAACGAGCACGCACCTGCTCCGCGGCTCCATGGCCGGGCCAAGCGTCCCCCGGCTCAGTTCATCCCCAAAAACGGAGACCACCTGCCCACGGCTCCTGGCGCATCCATCCTCCGCCGGGGCTGGGAGGAGGAGGGTTGGCAGAGGCGGCTCCGCGCACCGCCACGGCTCCCGGAGGCGGCCCCACCACGGCCCCGGGGACCAGAAGGGACCCAGACGGGACTCCGGAGACGGCCCCACAGCATCCCCGGGGACCAGAAGGGACCTTGGAGGTGACCCCACGGCGGCCCCGGACAGGGCTCCGCAGGGAAGGGGAGCCGAGCAGGAGCTCGCCCCATGAGGATGCGGGCGGGTTCCCTCCTCCATCCCCGGCCCCCTCTCGAGGGGACGGGCTGCCAGCACCAGGTAACCCGGGCTGGTACAAGAGGCCGGGTCCACGGGGCCAGGATCCAGCCCCGTGCCGGTGCCTTACGGCGGGGGAGTCGCTCCCCGCCTGCTCTCCAGCTGCAGTCGCCGCGGGCGGCGCAGGGACCCTCGGCTCATCATCCCACCCGCTCCCGGTAGTCCCGGTCGCCGCTCACCTTCCACGGCAGCCGCGGCGGCGGCCAGGCAGAGCAGCACCACCAGATCCACAGCCATCGCCTCCTCGGGCCCCGCAGGCGTCAGCCGCTACCGGCGGGCGGCCGTGAGCGGGCATGGGGGGTGCGTCCGCGGGCCGGATGGCTCCGGGGCAGGGCGGGCCGGGGCCGCGGACGGGACGGGCCGGTGGCAGTACCGGTGCCGCTGCCCGCCCGCCCGGGTCACATCGCCGCCGCGAGTGGCGCGCGCGGCCACGCCGCCGCCGGCCCCCGCCGCCGCCCGGCCCCGCCCCCGCCTCAGCCCCACCAATCCCCGCGCCCTCCCGGCCACGCCCCCGCCTCGGCCCCGCCAATCCCCGCACCGCGCCCCGCCTCGGCCACGCCCCCGCTGTTCGCACGCGCCCGTGCGAAGGGGGACGGCGCCCCCTGGCGGCCCAAGGACGCTCCCCCACGCCGTGCCTCCCCTCAGCGGGACCCGCGACGGGGCGGACCCGGGCCCCGCAGAACCGGGACGCGGCAGGGGACAGGCGGGGACAGCAGCGGGGACGTGCCAGCGGGATCACACTGCCGCAGTCTCGCTCCTTTCTCTCACCCCCCAAGAGGAATCTGGAGCGAACCGTCGGCCCCACAGAGACGTGGCCCCTCTGCCCAGCCGCCCCCAGCATGGCCGCTCCCCTCAGGCTCAGACGCTGTGGCCGCAGCGGTCGGACACAACGCGGGGCCCCTCTCAGCCTCCTGCCTTCTCCTCCACCGCGCTCACCCTTCGCTGGGCATCGCTCCGGGCGCCCCGGTCAAATGAGCATCCGGGACCAGGGGAGCAGCGGCCTCGCTCGTGGGACAGCGGGATGCTCAGCACCCCTCAGCAGCAGCCCCGTCGCTGCCAGCCCAGAGCCGTGCCCACAAGCTCAGCCAGGAGCGACCAACACCCGCGGCCTCCAAATGAACCATCCAGAAGGACGCTCGCCCGGTCCCGCTCTCCCCACACACCGCCCTGATCAGCCTTGGCAGGGCTCAGCATCCCCCGCTGCTCCTCTCCCCACCCGACAGCAAAGCTGGCCCTGGCCCTCCTCCTCAGGGATCGGCTCATCCCAGCACACGCGGGTTAGGGAAAACCGCGAGGGCAGGGCAGGCAGCAAGGGCTCATTCGGGTCACGGCCGCACGCCTGCCGCCACGGTGGGGCCACAAACCCTGCAGAGCCACCAAACGTTGGAAAATCGTCAGCTTTTCAGGGAAAGAGCGTGCAAAAATCAGTCAGCAGTGCCACGGGAACAAGAGTTTTCCTTTTGCGGTTGTGCAAAATATATTTTCAAGCAGCTCCTATTCAGCTGAGCAAATAACAGAAAAAATTGCCAAGAACCTTCTGGCTAAGTTTTAAGGAAATTTGCTTTCATCTTGACAACCCTTCTTCATTTCCTTCCCATGAATATCTCAGCAATCCAGTTTACTCACTCAGAGGATCACAGAAAGAAAACTGTGAAGTAAATGTCAGTATTATTTGCATCTTTATCCAGTCTGCCATAAAAGCAACACCATGTTATTTATCTGATCTAGCACAACTCAGTAACAGCTCAAGTATAGAATATTCATGATGTGCAAAGCAAAAAAATGTTAATCGTTTGAGAATACAAGAGGCGAAAAGCTGAGCCTTTGAGTTACCCAGAGAAGTGCCTCATTTTGGCGGGGGGGTTTTCCTCCCAAATAATAGTTATCAACTGAAAACCTTGCATTCAGAAACTAACATTTGACCAAAAAAAGCCTGACAATTTCTGTAGGGTAAAAAAAAAGAATAATACATCAATATTCTTCTGATTTCTTTTCAGCTGGCCAGAGAGTTGGCTGCGCTGGGTGAAAGCCAGCTGTGTTTGTTCAAAATGTTTTCTGTTCCGTCAGCCTTGCTCCGAGTCTCCCAACAGCAGGGCTTTGCTTCTCCTGGAGGACACATCTCCAAAAAAGCCGGGTACCATCTGGGGGTAGAAGTGAGAAGGTGGCAGCATCCTGTCACAGGGCCACTCGTCCTTGCACACCCGGTCAGATTGTCACCATCTGCCCCAGAGGCAATGCCCACCAGTGTCCCTTTGGAGGGCACATCAAGGGCATTAAAGCCTGATGGGGTTTGGGGCACATTTTGCTCTGTTTTCCTCTCTGAGCCAGTAATGTGTGAGAGGCAAACACCCCACAGAAGGCAAAACCACTCTCTGGGCTACCAGCAACCTCCAGTTGTGGCCACCAGGCCCCTGTGTGGGAAGGACGTGGGGCACAGACTCGCTCAGAGCATTGGCAGCCCCCCAGAGGGAAGGCTCTGGGTGCTGCTGTGCCCAGGGTGCACGGCCGGTCCCTCTGTGCTCACAGCCCACAGCGCACTGAGATGGCGGCAGTCGGCTGCCAGAATTAGCTCTGTCTTAATTAACAGCTTTGCCTTTGTTCTCAGATGCTGCTTCAGGCGATGCCAAAGCCTTTGTGGAGGATGAAGATCTGGGATCCCAGTGAAAGGAAGCATCAAGACTTATCATATGGCGTGGCACAGATCTGCTTCTCAAAAAAAACCCTCGTAAGCACCTTTGAGAACAGAGGGGTCACAGCCTGTGCCAGTCCCCGTTCATCCCCACCACAGTGGCCGTGACAGGACCAGCTGAAGCTCAATCATGAGTCCCACCAGGCCATCTTTGTGCGTGTGGTGGCAGCAACCATGCTACAAGGGTGTCTCTGGAGGGGTACCCCAAATTCTTCGAGCTGGGAAGCAGCAAACCCACACTCTGGGAGCCTGACATCTCCTGTGACAATAGGTGGGGGGTGACCAAGACTCCTGCCCTGCACCAGAGCTACCACCCAGCTCAGACTGGGAGCTCACTGGGATGGTGCCCTTGGTGGCAGGAGAATCCTGTGAGCCGCTCGCTAACGTAGGAGCGGCTCAGAGCAGGATAAAGGTCAAACAGACCTCTCCTGCATCAGCCTCACGGAGCAGCAGAACTGGCAGAGGACACGGGAGCCTCCCCAGCCAGGACAAGCACAGAGCTAAAGCAGCCGTCACACTTCCGGTTTATTTTTCAAGCCAGGCCTGCAGGGAGGGCAGGAGGCTTTTCACACAGCGCAGGAGCACTGCTCCTGCATCCCTAATCCTGCCAAGGCAGCACAGGCTGCTCCCAGCAGCTTGCCTGTGCATTAATTGCAGAGGAAAAGCCTGCACCTACAGCATCCTCCCAAGAATCAAAGCCTGAGGAGCTGGTAAATCCTCTCCCTGATAAGAGAGGCAGATCTCTCCAATATTCCAGCACTCCAGACTTGTCTGGTGTGCACCACATAAAGAGAGCCAGGTGAGACAGGTAACAAGGACAATGCTGGCCAGCAGCATCCAGCCCCTGCAGCACCTCCTGCACAGTTGAACCCCTTCCTGCGAGTCCAAATAAATGTAATATGATGTAATAACATTAATTAGCAGCATTAAATGTTCAGCGTATTCAAGGCACACCTCAGCCACTTGGCACAGTGCAGCCCAAACTGCTTACACTTCTCCCAGAGGAAATTACCTCAGGGAGACTTCTGGGCTTAAATACTGTTGGGAAGCTGAGGGGAGAGAGGGAGGGAGAGAAGTTATTGTCCTCTCCAGGCATTTACAGAAAATTCAGGTGTCTTATCAGAGCGGAAGAAGCTGTAGGAAGGACAACTCCTTTGTCATGTGAACAATTGGAGGACTAAATTGAAGCGAGACGTGAAGAAAAAGTAGGTGAGATGAAGGTTAATTTGGCAACCAGAGTGAGAACAGAGGGAGCTGAGGTATGGAAGAGTCTATTAATTCCCTGGGCAAGAGACACAGCCTGAGCCGGGCCACGGAGTAACTCCTCGCGCAGTACGGAAAGATAAATTGCAGGTTCTGCTGGTGGAATATTCTGTTTATTAAGTTCCAAAATAGGAGACAGTGAAGTGCCAAGTGCCTCGAGCCTCTCGGTGCCTGAGAACATATTAATCACTGGTGTGAGCAGTGTTCAGGCAGCTCTGGTGTGACACCAGGCACCACGTAACAGGATGGACGCACCACGTCCTCCCCTCCACACTGCCATGGAGATTCCTGCTCCTCTAGCAATGGACAGCAAAGACAGATAAAGATCAGCAAGTTCCTTTAGGCGTGAAAGGATTCCCTTTGATTCATGGATGCTGCAATTCCTGCTACCTGGCTTTTCCTCTTAAATGGGTTTTTCAGGGCAAATTTCAGTTGCAAGTCCCAGCAGACCCGCCCCAGCTGTGGGACAACACAAGCACAGATCAGCCATGCCACATTCTCCTCCTTTTCCCTTTCTTTCTAGGATCTCCAGGTGGAAGGATCTCTTTGTTCCCTTTGAAGGCAGAGGATTAACAAAGGCAAATGCAAAAGAGAAAAACAAAAACTCCTTTGTCTGAGGATGGATGACATCTTTTTATCTGTTTCTAATCTGGCTTCAACTTTCATTTCTTTAGGAGAAGAAAAAAATCCAAAGATTAAATTTTATGCCAAGGCAAGCTATAATAAGTGACAGAAACACTCCATCTCCGGGTCCCTGCTAGCTCTGTGAAGTCAGAACATTCACAAGGAAGAAAGCAAAATATAGACAGACAAACACTTTCAATGGAGATTTAAAATAAAAACTCTCCTCATGTTCCAAATGCAAAAGCTACAGAAAAATATGTCGCTTCTCCAAAGAAATTTCATTATCTTGAAGCGAAATGCAATTTATCTTTGGAAGCTTAAAAAAAAAAATAGCAGGGAGGGGAACCTGCCACAAGAGTTTCACTTTATCACAGCGTTTGGTTTGTTGCAGTCTGAGCCGTGTTCCCATATCTGGAAGCACACAAAGGGTGGGAAGTTTTTAAGGTGCAAGTCCATCCAAAGAAGGAGGGAGAAGGGAGAATGGTCCAGCCCACTCCATATCTGCTGCTTCAGGGTCCCATTCAGATATTTTCCTACTAAAATCACACATCAGAATGCAAAAAGCTGGCCCGGATCAGATACTCACCTCATAGACAGGAAACTTGCCATTTTTTCCTGCTTTATCGTGATTAATTTCCAATTGTCACCTTGATCAATGGTCCCATGAACGCTATCATAAGGATAATATGATTTTCCCCCTCGATCCTATCACTCACAGGGTAATTACATGGATGATTGCACTCAAGGGCAAGAGCGTGTGTGCTGCACCCTTGCACAGAGTGCACTAGTGCCTGGTACTGCTGGCATCACCAGGGCACTAACAGCAGTTTTTCCCAGCTAAAAGGAACAAACCCAGGAATACTCAAGGCCCAAAACCCACTAGTCACACATACAAGCCAGTGAATGTCTCTGCAGGCATTGCAGCCTCCCTGCTGTATTGATCATCAGTCTCACAGACACAGGAGGTGGAGGCCAGAAGGACCTGCTGCACCCCCCTGGCCTCCCTGCACACACCAGACCTCAGGCAGCAAGTTCTGCCTTGATCATTTCACTGCTTGCACTTGCACAAGAGAAACCTGCCTCCCAAAGAGGTCTTTACCAAGCCACTGCTTTGATAGCCCAGGGACACATCTGAACTGCCCCAGCAGTGCCCCTGGGCCCCTCTGAGCAGGGATCACAGGTACCACAGAACAGTTGGCAATATCCAGGCAGCCCTTCCCACAGTTACTCCCAAGGGATCAGCTGCCAAGACCACGAGATGCCACGTCCTGGCTCCCATCATGCACATCCTCCTGCTCAGGCAGGGGCCCACAGTCATATGAGGAGCAGCTGAGGGAGCTGGGGAGGCTCAGCCTGGAGAAAAGGAAGCTCAAGGGGGACCTTCTCACTCTCTACACTTCAGCAGGGTGGAGCCAGGCTCTGCTCCCAGGGAACAGGGATAGGACGAGAGGAAACGGCCTCAAGCTGTGCCAGGGAAGGCTCAGGTTGGACCTCAGGAGGGATTTCTTCACGGTAAGGGTGTCAGACATCAGAAAGGGCTGTGCAGGGAGGTTTGGAGTTCCCATCCCTGGAGGTGTCCCAGGAATGCCTGGACATGGCACTCAGAGCTCTGGGCTGGGTGACAAGGTGGGGATCCATCACAGCTTGGACTCGATGATCTTGGAGGTGTTTTCCAATCTCAATGACTCTGTGCTAAGCCTGCCAATGACCTGCACATCCCTAGCTGTGTTCCATGAATCTCCATTCAGGGAGGGGAGGAAGACTGTGTTTTCTGACAGGAAGGAGTACAGATAATGTCCAGGGATAGGATAAGTGCCCCAGCCTCAGCTCCCACCCCTCCACACCACAGCTCAGGATGTCCAGGCGCTCTGCAGACCCACACACAAGTGCAATTTTTAAAGCAGGCTGCTGGAAGAGGGATAAAGGGAGTCCTCGCCAGGCTTGATTGGCAGGAGACATCAAGAACCCTTCAAGAGGGATTTGAGGAAGTTTTGCATTTCAAACAGGGCAGGCAGGCAGAGGTTTACCCAGAGTGAAGAGGGAAGCAGCAAGGCTGCTGTTTCATCGGTTAACATCTGGCAGCTGCAAAGCTCAGAGATAATTCTGCCTCCATCCTCCAGAGACTTCAGATCTGGGAGGGATGCCAGAGACGTGGCGACTGGGAAGGGATGAAATTCCTTCACAGAATCCAAAACAGGCAGTGAAATATCACAATATTCTTCCTCCCTTTAAATAAGTGATTCTTTGATGCTGACTGAGCCTGTGGAAATGTTATTTCTTTTTGTCTAAGTGGAAGCAGGAGGAGAACAGAGGCGGGGGGGCAATACAGGTGGGGGAAGAAGAAACACAGCAACAGCTTTTTTTTTACCAAAATCTGACATTTTTGATCAAAACCTGCAAAGACTTTTGATCAGAATCTGCAAAAAAAGCTTTTAATTGTTACCTGTATTTCTATATTTTAAAAGCCAATAAGGACATCAAATTATTTCCATTTAGAAATACCAGGTTACAGAAAACAACAGGAAAATCTGGATTTAAATTTAAAAAAAAAATAAAAAGGAAGCTAAAAGAGATCTTTCAGCCAAAACTTGTAACTTATTCAGAGGTAATTCTGAAAATTAGCTGTCATGTGTTATAACAGTTTGTGTAAGACCATCATTTGTGACCAAATTGTTTCATTGTGGGCATAAGGACAATCCCCACCTGAGCAGCATCCTGTGCTCTCCATCTCTCTGCCAGCTTTGCACTTGGGATGGCTGCAGCCAGCTGGGGACAGTGACAGTCCTCACCAGGAACGGGCAATACAGCAGCAAGGCAGCTCTTCAATTACAGAGGAAATTGTCCTAATGAAGCCTGAACACATATGCTGCCTCTCTGCAGGCATTTCTCCCGTTCATCCCACAGTTCATCCCAACCCCCGTTCCCGGCTGCACATCCCTGGCTCCAGGGCATGGACAGAGGAAGAAGCAGCTCAGCTGAGCCACCTCACGGAGCAGCATTTGAGGTGGGTCTCAAACTCCACACCCGAGCCCGGGTTGCTGGGACGGTCTGTCCCCACTCCTACAGTCTCAGCACACCCCGAGATCCCCAAGCCTGAGCAACAGTGGGCAGATCCGGCCATGGATCTGTGCAGATCCCTCAGGCTGGGGAATGGGCTCCTGGCTGGTGCAGATTCGGGGAGCACCCGAGCGAGGAGAGCTGCTCAAGGTTTCACCCAGACCAGCCATCTCCTCTCCCCACTTACTTATCAACCAGGGCTGGGGCCAGACACCCCCTTTTGCTGCTGCCCGGACTGGGGACCAGCACCCCGAGTCCCCTCGGGCCACGCAGGTGGCCGAAGTTTTCCCCCACCAGCCTCTGGAGGTCAGCAGCCGGCAGTACTGGGGCTCTGCACTGGCGGCTGCCGCTGGAAAGTAATAAAACCCGATCCGGGAAAGCAATGGAACTCGGGGAAAGACCCAGTGGCCTGTACACAACATGCTCTCTATACACTACAGGTGACCCCAAACGTTTGCAGGGGCTGGCACACATCCTCCCTGCACTGCTCTCCTTCCCTGCAGCCATGCAGGAGTGCAGGACCTTCCTCATTAATAGGAAATGATTAATTTCCAAAGCCTGCTTTGCCCATTTAATATATTCAGGTCTCATGCCAATTTGTCCACAAGTGAGCCCCATTCTGGGAAAAGGAATGAATCCCCATTTCACTTTGCCAGCCTCCAATGTCATTTGCTCATTTCATGTCTGAAGGACGCTACAGCAAACCCTTTACAGCTAAATCATTACTGATTTTACAGAGGTTACAAGTTGCTGGTAATGTAAAAAAAAACCTCTTGGTAAATTTATTACACAGTATCTGACATTGTCCTGCATAAATCTCCATGTTCCTGGTAAATAACAGAGATTTCTAAACAATGTGAGACAGCAACAAGAACCTAGACAAGTGAACTGGAGGCAGGGAAGGAAGCACATCCAGACCCCCTTGTGCAGAGCAGGAAAGAGAGTCCTCTACCTTCATCTGGTCCAAAAAGGTAAAAACCAAAAGAGAAAAGCAGGAGAAATCCTCCTGCTTTCCCCAGCCGGGCAGGGAAAGGCAGCAGGTCTGTCAGGACAAGGTAGACACCTCCTCCCAGGGACATGCTTCCTTGGGCATCACCAGGATATCATGGGCCAGCATCCCTCAGAGGCACTGCTCTGCTGTGTGCCAGAAGCTAAATATTGACCAAAAAGGTGGATTTCCCCCACAAATGAGGCTGTGGTAAGCTGTCTTCTGGCTGGGTTACAGCTCACTCTTGGTTATCTGGAAACAAGCATTCCTGCCCCCTGGAAATTAGTTCCCATTACTGTTTCCATCCCACTCTCTAGGAAAGCTAAAGTCTGACTTTCAGTGAGGATCATTAATCTCATTATTTTTAGATGACATTTCTAGGTGTGTTCTCAGAGCTCCAGGCTCACAGCACAAGCACAGACAAGTGGATGGGTCCCTTGTGCACCTATACAAGATCGGCCCCCAAAGGGATTGAAGCAGAGGGCAGGTAACGAGTTTTGTGGTGGTCAGAGAGGACAAATGGAGGGTACCTGGCAGAGGACATCTCCCATCAAGGGTAGGCTGTGACATCCCAAGAGCTCACTGACAGCTCAGCCACGTCACTCAGGCTCAGAGCTGTAGAGCACATGGCCAACTCCAGCCACTGCTCTGGCTGAAGGAACAAAAGGCCCTGATTTTGCCCAAGGGAACAATAAGCATCACTTCAGCTACTCAGAACCTCCTGCACCACACCTGGGCCCCTCTATCCCGCAGCCACATGGCAGCTGAGACTCGTTTCTTCCTAGCAGGGCTCCTCTGCAGCTGGAGAGCCCTGCTGGGGAACATCCACTGGCAGTGGGCACCACCTCCCCCTATTGTCCCACCTCCAGCTCCTCCTCACCAGGTGACAGCTCTCAGACACCAGGTGAAAGCTCTCCTCCTGCTGCATCAGGAGGAGCTCCTGGGCTTTCTGAGCTGAGGAAGATCCTTCAAAATCAGGAGGAGGGGAGACTGTGACTGCCCCATCCCTGGAAGTGTTCAAGGCCAGGTTGGACAGGGCTTGGAGCAACCTGATCTAGTGGAAGGTGTCCCTCCCCATTGCAAGGAGGTCTGAGATGATTTTCAAGGTCCTTCCCAATCCAAACCATCCTGTGAGTCTCTGACTGTGTTGGGTTGATGGATCATGACATGCTCCCAACCCAAACTGCTCCACACCGTGGCTGTGGCCAGGCAGCCACAGGGCTGACACTAGCACCTTCACTGTCCCCATCCATCAGCATCTCCTTCAAACCAGCAACTTCTATTCTCCCACAGTATTGCTCCCACTTTTCCTCCAGGACCTTCAAGCATATCCTGGTGACATCATGCTACACCCCCTTCCCTTCCCTGCCCTTTCATTTCTTTCATCAAAGTTTCTTTTCATCTCCCACCTCCTTGCTCTGGGGTGTTTTGTTCACCTCTTGCTGCCCGCAGAGCCGAGCTGCTGTGCTGGGAAGGGCTCTGCACCCAGTGTGGAGGTGGAAGCCCTCCCAGGGGGAGCAAACGTGGCATCACAGCAGCTCAAAGCCCCCTCTGAGCCTCACAAGCTCCCTACAAAATCCACAGGGTTACAACAGAGCTCCGTGGGATGAGGGGCACATCTTTGTCTACCAGACAAGCATATCCCCAGAAAATGGAGACATATAATGAAGTGTGTTTAACACGGGCTTAAAGCATGGCGTTTGATCTGTGGGAGCCTCCACAGCCCCAGGCATGCTCAGGTCATGCCAGCACAGACAGCAGTGATCCTGAATGCTAAAGGAAGGAACAGGGAGGAAGATTCCCCGGGGCTGGATGGGCAGACACAGCTGGAGGCACAAAGGTTATCTCCAGATTGCAGGTGTGATGCTCCCACCAGGCGGGGTGTGCAGACGGTACAACATGAGAGCAAGACCTGGGAGAGGGAGAAGAGATAAACCTGAGCAAAGCAACACTTTTCAGCCTCTTTGGCAACAACAAAATCATGCCTTCATTTCAGATTAGCTGCTTTTCATGTGCATTTGGTTTTCTCAAAGGTCAGTACAACCATGCAGATTTATGTGTGTATGTTTGAAGCAAAATACTGACCCCTTTTGAGGCTGTTCAGTGTTACATTTAGCTCATTCTCTTAATTTCTCTCAAAATAATTTGGAACAATCTTGCAGAGCATGGCCAAGCCCCTTCAGAGGGATGCAGGGTTTGCTTCAGTTTTGCTGCTCCGGGCCATGTGGCTGGTGACCGGAGGCAGCAGCACACAGATCAGACTGAACTGGGGGTGCTGGGACAAAAATACACTTTTTCCCCATTTGCACTGAATGTTGTCATTTTGCCAGAATCCAAGCCCCCGCAGTTAGTTGCGAGTCATCCATCAAAGAAAGAAAAAATCTTTTGCTCCCCCTCAGCACCAGCGAGCCAGGACAACACATGCCAGAGCCTGGGGATGGGGATAATGCCACTACCTTGAGGCGAGGCAGCACCTGGAGGCTGACACATTCCACCCCTACCTGTACCTGCAATTTTACAAACTTCAAAAATGTACATATCAAAGAATCTATTTACCTATTTTCAAAAAGAAAAATAACTGCAAGTTGAGAGGCATGGCACAACAGACAGCCTTAGCTGTGAGCCACTGATTTTTCTATGATACATTACCTCTGAATCTGCCGGTGCGGTGAGCAGAACGTACCAATTTGGGTAATTGGTGAGGGCCTGAGAGCACGCACGCACTGCTGCCCTAAATGTATATTTACAGTGCAGGTTGTTTGCATTTCTGATGATCTGCGACGCCAGAAGTTAATCAGCTCCTCCAGTGCACGCAATCAGCTCCACGGCGTTCTCCTCTCTGGTGTGGGGGAAGCCGCTCAGACTGTGATTTTAGAGCTGCCAAGCAGCATTAAACTGTTCAATGGAGCAGGGGGAGGATGCTGCCAGGACCAGGCACTGTCCAGGTGCTCCCTTGGGCCAGAGGACACCTGGGTGACACAGGGAAACATGGCAACAGCACAGGAACTCAGCACTGACCAACACTTCTGACAGGCCTGCACTAACACCTTGAGGCTGGTTTCAATTTAAGCCTGAGTGCTGGCTCAACTCTTCACACTGGATGTTAGCATTCCCATTTCCTCACCTAAAATCCACTTGAGTAATCAACTGTAAAGCTAATGGCTGGGGCACCAAATCAGCAAAGTACTTGAGCACATGCTGAAGTCCCATTGAAAGAAATTAGACCTAAGCAGACACTTTGCTCCAAGGTGAGGGTCTTTGTGCAAAAAGTCACAAGGAGGCTGTTCAAAACAGGTGTAACAGTGTATGGAAGCAGGCCATTCCCACTGGAGTGTCTTCCAAGCATCCTGCTCAGCACTCACAAGGACCTGTCAGAAGCATGGGAAACCTAGAGCTTTAGACCTGACTTCATTTTTTTGGCAGGCAAACCTGAGTAGGCTTCAGAGGACAGTCCTGGAACGTGCAGGTGGCTCCCAGGTCCTAAGTGCAGGACAGCACCTCCTGGCATGCCCTGAGGAGGCAGGCGAGGCATGGCTGAAGGGCACAGCACCCACAGGCACCCCAGGCAGGACCAACACTACCAATATCTCCACACTGGGATACCCCAGCGAGCCACAGGCAGGCCCTCCCCACCACTGCTCCCTGCCACGAGATCCAGCACTGCTGAGCAGCAGGCGGGCAGGGTTACAGCCCAGGGACCCCAAAAGGAGCCCCCCCTCACCAGCAGCACTGCCCCAGCTTCTCCAAGGAAGGACTGAGTCTGCACATTCCCCCCGCGGCCACGCTCCCACCCTGGCTATCCCCTCACGCCTGTTCCCCAGCAGGTTCGCAGAAATCCCACATCTCCACCCCCCCAGCCGCCTCCCGGTCACGCTCCGAGTGACGGGAAGAGCAACGATCAAGTTTCCCTGCCCACTGGAGAACAGGAATAACATTTGGTCCTGCCAAGGACAACATCTCGCTCTGGCAGGTGTGCAGGTAGCCACCTGGCACGGTGAAATTAGGCTGTAGCTTGCCTTAAGTGCGGGATTTTACAGCCCCACACGGTGCTAATGTGCGTGTATCGATATGCATATACATCAATAACCAATGTGTTCCAAGGAGACAGTTTCCCTGGAAGTTTTCCAGCATTTGGATATCTTTATTACAGTGAGTTAGGTCAAAGCCCTAACTTGCGTTAACTGGCACAGCTCTGCTGAAATCAATACCCCTACGCCAGCTCCTGCTATTTGATGAGGTGGCCCAGAATCTCTGTATTGCTTTTACTGTCTTCCTTCATCATCTGCACGGTTCCCATCTCCTGTATTTTTTCAGCTGATTTTAGTTTTACTTGTGAAGTCCTGGGCAAAGGCTGCGAGCAAAGAGCAACCAACCACAAGAGCTTCACTTGTAAGTGAGCAGTCCAGTTGTGTTCACCATCTCAGGGAGGATTTGCTTTCTTTGGTCTCGCAGCACCTGGAGATTACTCCTCGGTTTCCTGGAGATCCCCATGTCTGACATTTCCCCTTAATCCCCCTTGGTGTCCAACTTAAGGGTCGAGCACAAGACCAAGCTGAGACAGGGAGCACCATGAGGCATTCATGCTTTCCCACGTTCACCCAGGGTGCAGAGACACCTGTAAAAACCAGGAAGAAGCCTTTTCTTACAACAACCTCTTGCAGAAAGTCAAAAGCAAAGTCACAGACACCTTTCATTGCAGCGGGAGGGTAAGAGAGAAGGCCCTGCTTGGCCTCCACAGGGGGAGCAAACCAGTTTACGTGCTAATCCCAGTGTGAGCAACCAGAGCTGGCACCAGCCGGGGCCACTTGTCTGACTTCAGCACTTGGCAGGGAGGGATGGATGAACAAAAATATGTAGCACAGACCACGGCTGCCCAAAGCCACGGGTCATTTGCTGTCAGCAAACGGAGCCAGACAGAAAAATAAATACAGAGAATATCTTGAATTTGGAGAGCGGTTCCTGCACGGCTGCAATGCCTCTGCCCAGGCTTTTCAGTGCCCGCAGCACATCTGATGGTGTGGCCAAAGGAAGGGTCAAAGCTGCCATCCCTCTCCCAGCTCACATGTGTCCATGCAATGCTTCCAAGCTTAGGGATTTGTTATTTCTGGGGCAAAAAAACCATAATCCCAAGGCCAGAGCAGAGAAGGAGAGAGGGCAAAGAAGGGATTTTGGCAGGAGAGTGCTGTGAAAGGAGTCTATTCCAGGGAAGGCAGCCCGATGGTCCCATGGGACAGACAGTGCTGTCCATGTTGACAGCCTGGATCCAAGTGTCTGTCCCCCCAGATGCCTTTGGAAGCACCACCTGTACATGTGCAACATCCCAACACTCCATGCCTGTGTGACAGGGCTGGAACGGGGAGGGAGCAATGACGGGATGCGAGGCAGCAGGCACATCTAAATAAGGCCACAGAGGTAAGGGCAGGATCACTTTAAACAATTAAAGTTTCATTTTAATCGATACCACAAGGGCGATAACATTCCCGATGGTAAAGAGCAAAACAGGTACTTTCTTTTTCCAAGGACAGTTTTCACAGCTGGCCTCTCTGAGGAAATGAGGCACGTTTGCATCCAGCCCCACTCCCTACCCCACAATTTTAGAACCTATTGGTTTATTTTAGCCAGGTCAGAGTGGGTGGGGATGTCTGAGGGAATTTCTGCTCCTACATTTTGTGGGTTTCTCCACACTTCCACATTTTTTGGAGAATCATGGCACTACTTGCTCAAAAACACATGTAATACTCAGCCGAGTTCAGACTCATATTTCAAACTGTGTCATTAGGCTTGAACATAAAGATCTACAAGCTCTTAGCAGGGGTTTACCCCACCTTCCCCTCAAAAAAATCATTACAATATTAGCGTTCCTGTGACCGGATCACACAGCTATCTGCTGAAAAAAATCAAGGCAGAAGGTGGGGGTGCCTTGGTGCACTGTACACATCATCCAGCTCCATCTTTATGAGTCTGGACTTTGCATGGGGTTGCACTCAGTGCCACTTAAGCAGGTTGGCTCAAGGACAGCAAATCAAACAAGGCCAAGCAAATCAGCTCTGGAGAGCCTCCCATCCTCATGTCCTTGCAAAGTGATTGTGAGTCAGGCCATTTTCTCATGTCCTCGCAAAGGAAAATGGAATATATCATTTTGCACGCTATGACCTGCCCCCAACCCTTCCCAAACATTTGCTGGCAAATCATGGCGCTGGGTGCATCTGCTCCAAAACCAGCAGGGAGAACTTTCCTCATTCCAGAAGGACACTTCAGAGGATGGAAGGGTTTGTAACTCCTCCTGGGGCCGGTGGGAGTTTGGTATCACCTGCAGATTCCAGCATTTTGCATTCCTGGAGTGAGGAAGGTGCATGTGCCCAAGGGGAGCGACGGCAGGTGAAATGCCTGTGGGTCACTAAACAGAACCACTGCAGAAATCACTTCAGGTTTTGGGTTTTCCTGGTCTGTTCTGAATCCCAGTCGGATTTGGGCTGGAGAGGCAGCAGGTTAGGCCAGCTTTTGTTGCAGTCCCTCACCACTGGAGAATTAATAATTAAACACAGACCAGGAGAGAAGTACTGAGTCTTGCAGGCAGCTGCAATATTTCCATTTTAAAAGGCAGGAGCGTGGAAGCTGGAAGCTAAGTGCCAATTCATCTCCCTTCTGCACAACAGCATTCCAAGGTAAATTATTAGGAATAAGCTGGTCATTGCTATTTACATTTCCCATTCTGACTGCCCCAGGAATGGGGGAAACAGCACAGGAAAACTCCAAGAACACACACCATTCCACCAGCAGTGAGTGAGTGGAAGGGATTCTTCCAACAGAGCTGGATGGAGCTGCTACCTTACCAAAGCACCTCTTCAGAGCCTTCAGCTGAAACCAGCTCTGAGCCTCTAAGCTCCCTCCACTGTGACAGTGGATTTGCTCCAGCCCAAATAAAGCAGCCCCAGGGCTGGTTACCTGCAAGCTGGGCTGGCCCTGGGAGCCCTCCGAGCCATGGAACCCTCACAGTATTAATAAACCTGGTAATAAATCAGCCCATCACCCTGGTATCATGAATGTTTTACTCCAGTGTACAGGCTGCTCTTGCCTCTCGGTATTCCAACATCAGGTGTCCAAACTCACACCTGGAAGCACCATAAAGCAAATGGCTCCAAGCCCAAGCGCTGCCCTTCGCACGTTTCACAGCCCAGCCCCTCTGCGGTGCCTGTGTGCAAAGACAGGCAATGTCATCCTCCCACCGCTCCCTTAACTGCTTATTGATCCCAAAGAGCCTCCAAATGGATTTCTCTGGCTGGCTATCATCCTCCATGGCCTGGGAGATCCCCTCTATATTATAGAGCAGACATCTCAGTTAGAGCTTTATTTACTGCGAAGGAGCAATTAAGCCATCCCTGTTCGATTTATGGCCAGTACAGATAACCCCACTCAACACAAGCCAAGGCCAGTTTAACTTTCAGATACTCATCTCTTGCCCTGTGCAAAAAAAACCAGTTTAATTTGTGCATTTTTTATATCCCTAGCCCAAATTCAGACTTCATCTCTGATCAGTCCAGTACCAGCTGCAAAATTATTCTCTTGCAGGATGTCTAATAGATTTCCCTTGTGCTCACTGCAGTCCTGAAGTCAGAGCTCAGCTCATTGAGCTTTATTTTCTGAAAGCTTTATCCTGAAGCTGGTATTTGGGATGTGGGGGATTTAAATGCCCAGCGTCATGCTCAGGACAAGATATAAGGAATGGCAGGAGCAAGGCACATGCATGGTGCTGTCGCAGTTTCTGACACACAAGGGACGAAGCAGGCACAGCAGAGGTCCAGGGAAACCTCCTCCTTTATTCAAAATCCTACTCCATTTATATACATTTGTACAAAGGTCAAGAGATTGGCTACATGGTGTCACTCCACTTTACTGGCACGAGTGCAGGGACACCCTGGCTGGCGATGGGGGACCCAACTGAACATCATGCCAGCCTTGGTGGAGGGGTTGGAAGCCAGGACTTCCCTCCCAGCCCCCTCCCAGCAGGCTCCAGGGCTGCAGCAACCCAGCATACAAAACCTCTTACTAGTCCAAGCCTGAGCTGCTGTTCCAGCAGTTTGCCATGGATAATGTTCATACTTTACAGCTTTACAGAAAATCACTGAGATTGATACAGATTTGCACTTTATTAATTTTTCCAGCTACCAGCAGTGAATTAATCCAGCTGGAGAGTGATTTAACTTCTCAATAATGCCCAGATTTTCCACATTGTCAAAATGATTTCCCATTACCCACAGTGGTGTTTGGGTAGCCAGGTGGAGCACCCCAACACCACTGCCTCGTTCCTTCCAGACCGAGAATGTGCCTGGCTGACAGGTATCTCCTCTGGGTGAGAGTCCGTGGGTTTAAAGAAAAACTCTTTTTAACTAATTCTGTGTCTTGGCAGGACAGAACACTAAGATTGAGGAGAGGGGGAAGTGCTATTAAAGCCTTACTAAGCTGCTGCATGGCACCAGTTTTAAAACACATTATACAAGGGCTGCTTTTGCTCTCAGGGCTGGGTTTAGGTCACTAACAGTCTTAATTCCACATTTGCTCAACTGAGTTCTTCTGCCTTTGGACCCACCGCACGTGAGCCCAATGTCCTGGACTGTGACCTGTCCTCACCTGCAGCACTGCCTGCACCCCCCAGAGCCATGGATACAGGAGCTCCTGCTAAAGAGCCCAGCCAGCTCTCCCTTCCTGCTGATTAGCTGGAAGTCCCTGCTCTTGGCCTTGTTGTCCCTGGCATTGAGATGCTTCCCTGGCTGATGGCCTGAGACCACTTCTGATGGCCCTACAGAGACAATGCCAGCACCTCCTCAGCTCCTCACACAGTGCCCAGCACCTATCAGAGCCACACTGCAACCCAAGGAGAGAGGTAGGTGCTGGTTTTGATTAATCATACACTTAGAAACATTCTAAATAATACCTAAAGAAAGAAGAAATCGACAATGATAGCCTGGCTATTTTTGAGCTAATCCTTGCAGAGACAGGCTACACTCTGTATGTCAGCCCTGCTAAGCTAGTGTTTAGCCCCCTCCCAAGTCTGGGACCAAATTTAAGTGAGATTAATTTGGTGTTTAATCTAATCACTGTTCCTGGAGTTCACAGAGCACCTTGGTGATAACCCAAGAGATTATTCCAGGCAGCCAGAGCCCAGCCTGTGCCCACCCTCCTCATCCTGCCCAGGGGCACCACTCAGCACTCTCCTTTCCAATCCCACTTTCCCTTTTGCTTTCACTTCCTGGCCTGGCTCATTTCCCTGTTGTCTCTCGGTGCTCCATGGCACCTGCACATTTGGGCACATGGACATTCCATCAAAACCACCACACCTGGCCAGGTAGAGGGGCATTCTCCTTTACAAGCTTCCATAAATGGTAATGACACTCGGCTGGCAGGTGCAAAGATCAGCCCTGCCAGGACTATGTATTTCATGTCACTTCCTCCTTTTCCCATAACTCATCCTACTCAACAGAAAGAAAAGCTGCAACCAGTTTGACAGAGTGGCAGAAGGTCTTGCTTGCATTCTCACCAGCATGGGAAACTTCCACAGCTTCTGCATCACCTGGGCAAAGAGGTAATGACAAACCCAGCAGGGACTGATGATGTCTTGGCAGCTGCTGGATTTTAGAAATATTGCAGCATCCATAGGTGAGATGGGAGCACTGGGACAGGAGGTGTGCTGGAGGCTGGGAGCACTGGGAAGGCCCTGGTACTGGAGATTTACCCAGTTATTTGCTCCCAGACAGTGAAAACTAGAGGGGGAAAGATGAAGTTCCTTTCTAGCCCTTCAGACAATGTCAGCATGTTATTTTAGCATCTTCCAGGCAGGACGGCATTTTTGTCCCTGCCTATGGCAGGGTGGGGTGGAACTGGATGATCTTTAAGGTCCCTTCCAATCCAAACTATTTTGTGATTCATTTTATGATTTATTGTACAGTGGCAAATTAATTTAGGAGGAAAATAAAACCATTCAGCATCTGGAAAAGAGTATTATTTCCTGCAGCATTAATCGGTGGCATCGGTACCACGTAATTTGTTACCGGTGGCATATTTCTGTATGGCTTCATTTCCTTAAAAGCATGGGAATTAATGAGGTGTTTGTGTTGTGAAGGGACTGGCAGGCCGAGCATAATGTGGGCAATCACTGGAGAGGCTTCCTGGCTGCACCGAGGGTTTGTAAACCTCGGCTGTAAATACCACAGCTCTGCTGCCCTACAGGGATTAATCTGCTCTGAGGCAGACGTGATTCCAGCAGCTGAGCACCTGCCCTGCTGTATTTAAGTACAGAATTCACCTCACTAAAGTAATGTACAGCAATACTGAATCACCATTATTTGCTTCTCAGTAACTGAATTACTGAGTTACTGAGCATGACTTTTCCCAGAAGGAACTCAGTCAGGGACCATCCAGCCCAAGGGTGTTACTGGCCCTGGGATGTCACTGTCCCCAGGATGTCACTGTCATTGTGAATCACAGCCCTTCTGCTCATGCCATGACTGTATTTTACCTCCTTATCTTGTGTGCACTGAGGAGCTCCAGGAGGGAAAACCCCCATCCCTCAGCAGTGACACAGCCCAGGGCAGAGCTGCCAAGGGGACAATCTGCTGGTGGGGGTTGGTGGCTGACTGGTCCATACTGGAGCCATTCCCAGGAAAAGGAGAGATGGGAGAGGGCTTGAGGCCAATAGGTTGAAGAGAGTGATTCTGCCACTGTATTCTGCTCAGGTGAGACCCCCACCTGCAGTGCTGTGTCCAGCTCTGATGTCCACAACATAAAAAGGATATGGAGAGGTTCCAGTGGAAGTTGGACCCCCTGTGGTTTGGAGGCAGGCTGGGAGAGCTGGGGGTGTTCACCTGGAGAAGAGAAAGCTCCAGAGATATCTTAGAGTTCCTTCCAGTGTCTAAAGGGGCTCCAGAAGAGTTGGAGAGGGTCTTTGGACAAGGGATTGAGTGACAGGACTCAGGGAATGGCTTTCCACTGCCAGAGGGCAGGGTTAGATGGGATACTGGGAAGGAATTCTTCCCAGTGAGGGTGGTGAGGTGCAGGCCTCCCCCAACTTGGCATTAAAATGGGTTACCCTAAAAAAAACCTTCCCATGTTTTACAGGGGTTCAGAATTTATTATCTCTTTTATACACATGCATTACAGATTTATATAAACTTGACCTTTTAAGAGCTGCCCTGTGCACTTGCTGAGTGTTACATATAAACCAAGCATGAAATATTTCAACCAACAACTTCCAGATGATGTGTGGGTAAAATCCAGGGCTGGGGAAAGGAGAGGAGAGGCAGCCTCAGAAAGTCATGTGCTACAGAGAAATGTGCCTCCAACCTCAGCTCTGCACCCTCAGACCTCGGTCCTCACACTCCGAGACTTGGGCAGGGGCTCAGGTGACTTCATCAAGGTGTGCTGAGATCCCTCAGGACAAAAGAAAAAAAAAAGGTGCAATGGTGACTTCAGCTGCCAAAGTCCTAAATAACTAAACCCTTTGGGGCTGGTCAGAAAACAGCAGAAAAATTACAGGAACTAGGAAAAAAATCCCGTTTGATATTTTCTCATGGATGTTGTATAAAACACCTTTCCTACAGGTAACGTGGTGACTCCACCATCAAACCCCCACTAAAGCAGGGCAGAAGCAGCTCAAATCCCTGGGTCAGAGCTGGTGACTGTGGCAGTGAATCTCCCACCGCAGGCATTGCAGTATTAACATTTAAAAAATCACGAGACCTCAAATATCCCAACGCTAAGTCTCATGACCTTTAAGTCAACTAGATTCAGGTTTCTTTTTCTTTGACTCTTGCTGCGCTTTTGGGATGGAAATAAAAGATCTTTTTAGGTTTAGGGAACGTTACAGGGAGCCTCCACCACCCATTTCTTCCCACATTTACATTCCTGGTCCCCCAAATTCAGTTATCATAAGTGCTGATTTATTTTCAAGCAGTTCTTTTTCACGTTGCCACATTGTGATAATCCTTGCTTTTATGGCAATTGTTGACACATTTTTAGGCTCAGATTAAATGAGTCTCTCTTTGAGGTTCATTCTGACCCAAACCAGCATTAAGGTTTGGGTCAGAGCGAAAAACCTGAGGGTTGTACAGTTTGGCTCACAAGGAGCTAGGAGTGGCCTTATGCATTTTACAGGTTACAAGGAAAGCCAAGGACTGAAATGCAAAGACAGAATATTAGAAAATTCCCCAGTTCTGAGGTCCTAAAGCACAGGCCCATGTCCCTGGGCACATAGTACACCAGCAGCCCTCATTCAATCCTCTTGACACGTTTTTGCCTTTGATAACACACTCCCCTGAAAACCCATCCCCAGCTCAGAGAAAGCCATGCCTTGGGCTGCATTCGTTTGGTTGGCTCAAATGAAAATGTGGAGTCAGGTGTTTGTCAGCTGCTCTGTAGTGCTGAAAAAAGCCCTCTCCTGCTTTTCCTCTGCGTTGCCAAGGTGTGTACTTTAGATAAAAGTCCCGTTTCTGACCGAGGCACTCGCTGCTGCTCTCAAGAGAGAGAGGACAGACAGGCTCCGTTCCTGCTCTGCCCCATCCCTACCGCCATCCCAAGGTGCCTCATGGCTCCTGGGTCTTGGCATTACCTGCTGCCACGAGCAGGCAGAGACCCCCAACACCGCACAGAAACCCCCCAGATGGGCTGCCCACGTCCAGCAGCCCCCAGTCCCCTCCTCGCTGCCCTGCCCGCCGCTCCCCACGGCCTCGGGGCCGATGGAGGCGCGGGGACGAGGGGCCTCGGCTGAGCCTGGCACAGCCACCCAGCTCAGCCGGCGGCTGTTTGCACGTACAGATAAACATACATGAGGCTGAGCCGAAAAGCCAGAGTCAGCTCCTCCGCGAGCCCGGCGGCTCCGGTTACGGCGCTGCCCGCGCCCCGTGGCACGGACGCTCCCGGGAGCAGCCGCCGGCCTGGCACGGCACGGAGCAGATGGTCAGAGCCGCTTGGCCCGCGGCCGCCGCCAGCCCCCGGCTCCTCGCCTCACACGATGCTCACCGAGGCCACCTGGGCCTCCCGCGGGCCGGGCAGGACACCGCGCCACCGGGGCAAAGCCGGAGCAGTTGCTGGCGTGGCAGGGGTAACACCGAACGGGTGCCAAAATCATTGTGCCCCTCCCAGCATCACCATCTGCTGGGGAGGATCCTGCTCCCGTTCCAGTGTGAGCAGCAGACTGGGATAGCCGTGGGCAGAATTTGGCGAGCAAAAACACCCTTAAGTAAAGCTGGATGGCAGAGGGATCACAGCACTTCAGGCAAATCCTCAAAAGCCACAGTCACCCAGTAATGACCTGCCTGTGGTGGCTGTTGTTGATGCAGGTTCGTCCTGCAGCCCAGAGCTCCCAGGAAGGATCCACTGCCCTGTCTGCTCCTCGGACAAGGGCACAAGGAGCAGAAGGGGCACAGCAGGAAACGTGTCCTGGGCTGCAGGAAGAGCAGAGAATGGGGTGGCAATGGCACGGAGCAGGTCCTGTGCCTGGCAGCCACCCCGCGGGCTGGGGACACGGGCCGGGAGTCAGATCCCGCAGCCGGGCTGCAGGGAGAGAAGCCATGTGCAGGTATTGGCTGCGTGCATCCCTTGGTGCTTCCCTGCCCTCCCCTCAGGGGCTTTGCACCCTCACCAGCAAAGCGGCAGGGTTTTGCCCAGGAGCAGTGCTCATTCCGGGCAATGGCACCGGGGGCCCTGTGTCAGGGCTCAGAGGGCTCGGGGCTGCATCGGGGTGCACCAGGGAGTTACCCCAGCACCAACATAGCCCTGAGCACGTGAGAGCCAAACAGCTCCAGACTCCACTCCAGGAGCCCCGAGCACGGCCATAAAGAGCAGAGGCAGAAGCGCTCCAACTTCCTGGCACTCGGGGAATCTTCCTGGATCACGTTACGTTCATGTGTCCTTGGCTCATCTCTGTACAGTTGAAAAACACTGTAAGGGGAGCCAGATAATTAGGACAGCTGAGGTTGAGAAGTAAAACCCAGGGAACCAATTCCTGCTGAACTGGAGATCTGTTGCTTTCACCAAACCAGACCTGCTTTGCTGAGAGGCCCCTGCAGTCAGGGACAGCAGGACTGTGCTGCCCACCAAAGCTCCACATTGTTCCACAACATGGTCCTGAGGAACTGCCAGTTCTGCTGTTGGAGGGATGGTGGTGGAGTCACCATCCCTGGAGGTGTTCAAGGAATGACTGAAGGTGGCACTTGGTGCTCTGGTCTGCTTGACAAGGTGCGGATCAGGCAGAGGTTGGACTCGATGACCCTGAAGGTCTTTCCAACCTAAAGGATTCTTTGATTCTGCCATTTTGGGTCACCAAAAAAACGAGAAGGCAGGCAGGCATTAAGGGTGCTGGCTGGGTGCTGCCTCTGTGCTGGCACAGCTGAGGACAGTGCTGTCACTGCAGTGACACTCAGCATTTACTCCTTTGGCTCTGCGTGTCCTGACCTGTGCTGTTACGGGAAAGACTCCCTGCCCCAGGGGATGTTCCCAGGCACTGCCGACACAAATAAATAACAACAACAATTCTCCCAGGGTGGCAGGGGTGGGGCTGTCATCTGTCACCGATGGAAAGAGCAGAGAGCTGATGGCTGTGTTTGCCCCCAGCACTGTGAATTCACTGGCATTTGGTGACCAACAGGAAGGGCTGGCAGGAGGGTTGTTGGGAGGGGAGCAGCCATGCTGACAGAGCAGAGCATCCACACAGCTCCAGGCTCTACTGGTGTGTCCAAACACCAAATGCACCAAGCCAGCCTCCACACCTAAAGTCCAGGAGGTCTTCTCTTACTTTTTTTAGGGCTGCTTATTTAAGGAGTACTTTCACAGCAATAAAGATGCTTTGCCTCTCCAGGGTATTCCCTCACTGGATGAGGACTGGTCTTCATTTCCTTGGCTCCTTGGGGTTGGGTCTTTTGAGCTTGAATAAGCCTAGAGTAGAAAGGGACACAGGGCAAGACCTGTCCTCAGCCCAAAGGTACCAAATGTGACCCTGAGCCGTGGGCAGGGAGGAGGAAGAAATAGCTGCCATGTGCATGTCACCAATGGGTGTGCTCTTGTCACCCTTGAGTTATCTGGTGGAAGAAGCAAGCTGCAGATTTGAGGGGGAACCACTTCCTTGCAGATCTGCAGCTCGGTCACTCAAGGACTGGGCAGTGACAGCCTTTTCCTTGCAGGCTCTGCCCAGGCTGTGCAAGTGAGGATGACGACAAAGCCAACGACCTCAGTAAGTCAGCTGTGAGACCAGCACTGGAGCGACAGACCAGGTGGCACTGGTACTTAAAAATGTCACCTTAAGTACAGCACCCTAGGGTTCATGGAGGCCATGGCCTTACCTCTTCTGCTTTTCCACTTTTGGGGGATCTTGGAAAAAAAAAAAAAAGAGCTTTCTCTAATTCTGCCAATCAGGAGGGATAAACTCCGAGTGGTGTTGTATCAGGATGCAATACCAAATTGCCACTGGCACCACCCCAGTTCCCCAGTTTCCAGGGAAATAATAAATTTTCATAGAATCAAGACATGGTTTGTGGTGCCATGGGCAGGGACACCTTCCACTAGACCACTGTCCAATCTGACTCTGAACACTTCCAGTGATGGGACAGCCACAGCCTCTCTGGGTAACCAGTTCCGTGAAGTTATAAAATATTTCTAGAAAGACAGAAAAGAACCAATGCCGGGCTCTGCTGGGCACCGTGGCAAACCTGGGACTTCTGTGGGCAGTCTGAAGGAGCCAGGGAGAGAGAGGCAAAGCAGAGCATCACTCCTGGGGTAACAGCCAATGCAAACTCCTGCCCTGAGGCTGATCCCATCATGTTTCCAAGAGGAATGCTGAGGGAACAGCACTGTCCTTGCAGCTGCCTCAATGACAGGAATAATGTGCTGCAGAGCTAAGGGGAACAATGGGATGATGATAATGAAAGTACGGGAGTGAAAACTCATTACTAGAGATGCTCAGGAGGCATCCTGAGGGATCCCCTTAGGCTTCCTGGGCTGCTTTAACCCTTTGGGCATGGCTCTGGTACTCAGGCGAAGCTGCTGTGCTGCTGACTGTGCTTTCCTCCTCTTTTTCTCCCATTTC
The DNA here is from genome assembly GCA_008694505.1 of Cyanoderma ruficeps. Classification (NCBI taxonomy): domain Eukaryota; kingdom Metazoa; phylum Chordata; class Aves; order Passeriformes; family Timaliidae; genus Cyanoderma; species Cyanoderma ruficeps. The sequence continues at coordinate 5,592,369 of VZDJ01000033.1, forward strand.
TTTATGGAAACAACTTTCCCTTTCTCCACACAGAGCACTGTGCACATCACAGCACAGACCTGCCGTGCCCTTTGGCACTCAGCTTCCTGGGACTGTGCATGGAGAGCAAAAAGCATAATGGGGTTTCTGGGCAGCTGGTCCAGAAAAGAGTCCAATAATATTTTCTCCTATTCCCAGCAGTTCACATGGAGATGGGAGCAGTGACTGGACAAGACAGGCAGCCCAGCTCCACAGGTGAGCTCATTCCCTCCCATGGGGAGAAGTCTTCCCTGGCTGCTTTTGGCCTCCTAGAGCAGAAGGAATCTATTTCAGCGTCGTTAATGTTGCTTAGGATGCCCTGGCATCCTGCCAGGTTTCTGAAAAGTTAGAGATGCCCATCAGGCATCTCCATGGCAACTCTGGGATGCTGATCCCAGCTGGGCTCAGTGTCCATGTCGGAACAGCAGGCTGCCAGGTTCATTTTCCCTGGCCTTTTGGGAGGGCAGAAGGAACTGAGAGGGGCTCTGGTTCCTCTTGATGCACTCCCAGGCTGCTGGAGGAGCAGCACATCAGACACCCAGGGACTTTGACCTGCAGAACCAGCCAAATGGCTCTTCCCAGCTGGTGGCAAAATTCCTGGCAAAGGTATTTTGGGCCGTTTTTTTGGAAGGTATTGGTACCTGGTTAGAGAATTTTTGGAAGGTTGGGCTGGTACAAAATGATTTGGGGTTTTGAGCTTCTCCCAAAGCCTGGAGATGCAAGCAGCCCATACCTGGGGGGTGTTTCATACTCCAGCCCATGTCAAACACCCCAGCATCCCTATGGTAGGGCAGCAGGAGTACAGGACACCATTGTGGTGTCAGGATTTTGGGTGGGAATGGCAGTAGCAGCCAACCTGAGAGAAGATGTGGCCCTCAAGGAAGGCAGGAGATGCAGGAAAGGAGGATTTCATCCATATCTCCAGGGCCTTAGCCAAAAGAAATGAGTTTATGTGCAGAAGAAATAGTCCAGCCCCCCCTGGGCACACATTCATCCTGCCTGCCAGCTGCACACGTTGTGAGGGACGCAACAGACCTCCTTCATGTCACCCCAGTCCTGAGGGCACACAGAATCAGCAGGATTCCAGGTCCAAGGATGCCCAAAGGCAGCAAAACCCAGCCTGACTCACCCTGAATTAAATATAGACATCTCCTTTTGGCATTGTCACACCTCATCCCATCCTGACAAGCACCAGATTCTTCACTCAAGAGCACCTGAGATGGTGTTTTGGTAGCCATAGCTCAGAGGGGTGCCCACAGAAACACCAGGGGTACTTCTTCAAAGAGAAGCCTTGCAGCAAATTCCAACTGTTCAACTCCTGCCCCTGACATTGCAGCAAATATGGGTAGAGCTCCTCAAAAACAAAAGCCAGTTACCTCTACATTCTCCAAGGCAGTGGTGAACTTGTTTCTGTTCCCAGTGTTGTGTCCTCAGCTCATCCAATAGCTCAGGTGTCCAAGATCACCACGAGAGCATCCAGCTCCCTCCACAGCATCCTGGCACCTTGGGTTAAGAAGAAATAACCCCAGTGAGTGCTGTTCCATGACCTTGCCCCCAAATGACCACTCAGGTCCTTCAGCTCTAGCCCAGGTAAACACAGCCTGTCCTCCTGCAGGCTCCCAAGGAGCAACAGCCCCACTCCTGGGGTGTCTCGGGAAGGAAGGTTTGGAGCCTCAGCCCCCAGGATCCCTGTCACTCCAGAAGGGTCAATTCCTACACTGTCCACTTCCCTTCAAACACCATGAGTCACACTGAACTCCAGGTATTTTTTTCCAAAATTGCCTTCCATTTACCTTTGCCATTGTGTTAGAGAACGCCAGGCTGGCTGGGCAGTTGAGATAACTCCTTTGTCTGTTGGGTCACCAAAAAGGGCTTTGTTCATCCCTGCAGCAGAGAGATGTTGATAAAATGCAAAAAAAAGTACTTTCTGCATCTCCCAGGATATGCCATGCTGCTTGTTTAATTAGAAGGGGCAAGGCTCCCTCCTGAATAAACCAGAAATAGCCTTCCAGGGAAAAAATAACCCTGCCTGGGTATTCTGGGGGATTCTTGGAAAGAACAGCTGTACATCTCCCCCAGTCTTGCACAGTACAAGAGCCAGAATTTTGGAGGAGAAGTATGTCCAGAAAGCCAATCTGCTCTGGGGGAGAAACCTCCCTCACCCTCAATGCTGGTAAAAGGAAGTAGAGTCTATTCTCCTCTCCCCCTTCTTTCTTGTCCTGTGTGTTTTCATCTGCCCACCTTGGATGCGTTTGGTGTCACTTGTCACCCCCACGTGTCAGGGGGCAGCTTAGTGGGGACTGCTTGACAAAAAGCACACGCCCAAGGGCACAGCTAATGGATAGTTCAGGTTACCGAAATACCTTAACAAAAGAACCCTAAACCCTCGGGAGGGTCACACAGGCCCCCATTGCCTTCAAAGGATGAGTTATGTGAAGATTAAACAAGGATTAATGTCTAAAGACTGCGTGCAGCCTGGCCAGGAGCACTCTCCTCATCCAGCAGGGCCAGCAGCTAACCCCAAGCCAAGCAGGAGGCTTCAGGTCAATGATCCATCCTCAGACAGACAAGTCAGGAGAGCTCTGGGAAGCCTTGCAGCCTTTGGTGGCCGAAGTCCTGCCAGCAGCCCCCTCCTTTCCCCCTGCCTCCGGCAGTACTGGGGACAGGGGCACTGCCTCCGGGTGCCACAGGCTGAGCCCCATCCAGCTGCCAGAGAAGGAGGAGCTCCCTGCCAGTGCCACCCGAGGTGCCCAAGGACACATGGACACTCCTGCAGGTCTCTGTCCCGAGGCATCCATCTGATATTTTTTGTTTTTAAGAAACCATAGCAAAACATCTGCTGGATCCCCAGCTGCTTCGAAAGCTTCTTCTTGGAGGAACAAAGAGCAGCAGTGGTCACAGCAGTGCCTTTTGTCACTGAAGAAAGGGAGAATAGAAAAAAAATAGCAGAAATATTTACAGTTCTCTCTGGGACCACTGAGCTGCGACACACCCCGAGTCACACCCCGCTCCTCACACTGCTGTTCTCACAACTCTGTGCAGGCAGGCTGTCCTCGGTTTCTCATGGAAGGAGTGCTGGGCCGTGTTATAAGCCATGGAGCAGCCAGGCTTGCCTTTTATCCCCAGCAATCCCACTCAGAATGCAGGACCTCCTGCCAGAGGCTCGCCCACCTGCCGACAGGTATTTCCCCACAGGAGGCAGAATTCGCCTCCAAAGCATCACTCCCGCTGTGCCTCTCAGGGGTCACAGCCCTGGCTCCGTTCTGAACCAGCCCTCATTGTCTCCCTGACATCTAAACACGTCCTTGACCTCCCTGGCAGGGCTGCCCCTGCCATCAGTTAGCTTGTGTGGATACCAGGAAACTGAATACATGGGCTTATAGTTCAGTGGAAAGTTCTGCTGCCGTCTTAAATCATAAAGCACAGCTGCTGACACAGCAGAACTGCAGGATGAGGCATCTGAGCAGCCTGGGCTTGGAAAATGCCGTCAGGAGAATAAGGGCAGGGCGGGAGAAAGGACAGGGAGGCCAGGAGAGCAGATTAAAACTCACCAGAGTGCAGCTGTAATGTGTTATCCACCATGGATGATTCCCAGCCCTCCACAGCTCATTTGCAGTTGGGAGAGGAAACAGGAGCTGAGATTCAATGTCTGCAAATGCAAAGTAATGGCTGGGAATGAAACAAAACAAACCCCAGACTTCAAATATATCTGCAAGCACACACACACACAAGATAATGAGCTCTGAGTGAGGCATTCTGAGGAGGAGAGGGATCTTGGGAGTCTGGGGGGAAGAGTGTGATGGAAGCACCCAGCTCCTGGATGGTGAACAAAGCCGGCCTAGGGCTGGGCTGGCTTGGGCAGGGAGGGCAGGGAGAACAGGACAGGGGCCACTGGCACATCTGCACATGGAGCACGGCTGGCCTTGGTCTCCTGTCTCAGAAGGGACACGGCAGAGCTTACAGAGCTCAGAGGAGGAGGAGCAGCAACAGGGAACAACTCCTGCAGGAAGGCTCCGCAGCTCGGAGGTGACACTGGAGCTGCTTCATGGACAGCACAGCTGGCAAAAACAGGAACGCTTTGTTGTGACACAAGGAAGGCAAAAGTTTCAAATAATGGGTGTCAGCCATCGATCAAAGGGGTCATCAGGATATGTTAGTTCCATATTACATTATGGGGGGTTTACCTTTAGATGACTTTGGCGTTGCCTCTAATGGGGTTACAGGCCCAGGCTTTCTCTCCAGACAGTGGAGAAGCCCCTGAAACACCAGGGTGTAACATGTACTCCAAGGTGGACAGCCAGAGCAGGTCACCTTCATCAAGGAGGACAGTCCTAGCACTTTTTCCTATAAAGGCATCTACAACAGTCTTGGAAAAACATTTGGACACCCTCACCCATGGCCCTGGCAGGACCAAGATTCCCAGCAGCCTCCCTTTGAATATCTTCCCAACACACCCTCTGCTAGAGCCTTTACAGACCTTTGTGAAGGCAAAACATATGCACAAGAGTCAAAACCCTTTCCCAGGAATGCAGCCTGCAATTTCCCTTTCCACCCAATGGGACTCAAATAACCTAATTCTTGCTCTACATTCATATGCTCCCCCTCTCTCCCACTGGAGGAACACTAACCATGTGGTAAATACAAGTAATCATGGCACTCTGATAGCAGCTTTTGCTCTCTGGCCATTAATTCTTCTCCCTGGGACCTCAGTGAGCGTTTGAAATCCTGCAGCAAATCCAGTGAGCTGCTTTTATTTGAAAATCAACATGGCATGAAAGGCTTTCTCCTTTCCCTCCTCAAAATGTAGATATTTTTAGCTTCAAAAATGTCCTGGCCCATAGACAGATGTTACTGGTCATGTCCTTATCTCAGCCAATGAGGAGGTTACTGTTTTCCATGGAAAACTCATGGAGCAGGAGGGCTCACTGCTGGATGGGAGGCAGCAGCACCCACATCAGGCACAGCCTGTGCCTTGCTCATGGCACATGCCACAAATCACATCACAAACCTTCCCTTTCCCCTCTCTGGGGAAAAAAAAGAGGAGAAAGGAAAATGGAAAAGAGCCTTTCAAACCCAACCACCATGTCCCAGAAGACTGGCATTACTAGGAAAGCAGGAGCTCCCTGCTGCTTTCAGTGTGCTGGAAACACCTTGTGGCAGGACACGGGTGAGGCTGGCACAGGAGGGAAACGGGGGGTTCTCAGCCCCTGGGCAGCCAGGCCAGGAGCAGCCACCTCATCACTGAGAGACAGAAAAGGAGGCTCGAGTGATTTGTACAACCTGGCAGGAAGGGCAGCAGCCCCAAGGCAGCAAACTCCACATGCTCCAGCTCAGAGCTGCCAGCAAAGAAACCTCTGAGCTCAACATCAGCTGGTACCACCAGAGAGTCCACACCGAGGTCAGCTCAGGTCCCTGCAGGGCCTGGGCTGCACCACGGGAACTGGCTGGTACCACCATCCCCAGATGTGAACCATCACAGGGCCTCCTTGGAGCTGGAGAGGAACGAGGACAAGAGCAGGCCTGGAGGAGCAGCAAGGCCGGGACACGAAGGAAAATCCCTGCGGAGGGGAGGCAGGAGCAGAGTGAGGAAGGCTGGAGCAGATTTTGGTGCAGGACCTGGGTGACACCAGGCTTAGGAATCAGCTGTGCCAGTGAATAGTTCAGGAGAGCAGACTGTCCCACCTGGGATGTGAGGGAGAAGGGACGGCAGGAACAAGGGTTGCACGCCAGGTGAGAGCCAGGGAGGAAAGGGTGCTCTGGCCCAGGCAGGAGCTGTGGGGCTCAGTGACAGGTGACAGGGGGGTGCTAAAGGCCAACAGGCAGATGGTGAAACTGTGATTAGAAAGTCACTCCAGCCATAAATCTCAGGGACCTGAAATGGAGATGGGCAAGCCCCAGATGGCTTGGAAATCTGCTTGGCAGGGTCCAGCACGACTCAGCATGCATCTGGCCCTCCTTCTTCCTCATCCTCGTCCTCCTCCTCAGCAGGTTTAACCTCCTCAGCAGTTTTAACCACCTCCAGCCAGCTCCTCACAGTCAGAGCTGAACCGAGGACCCCTGAAACAAAAATTCCTCTAATGTATGAACTAAAGAGCAGAACGTGGGCCCCAACAACAATGTCACCCATCCTGGCACAGGACCCTGGCCACATTACTGGGGGTTACAGGCACATGCCATCCCTGGTGCTCCTGTCTTGGCAAGAATGCTGTGGCACCATCCAGGGGGGCCCGGGGGGCTCAGGACTGCACCACGGTGCACCAGCAGAGCTGGATGGACGCGGGTTCCCTGCGGCCACACGCCATTTCTGGATATGCCGAGGAGCTGCTTAGGGCTGGGTTTGCAGGCGAGCACGGGGGAGTATCAGCTGTCCATGCTCTGGAAGGGGCTCAGGAACAGAAAAGGGGCAGGAGATTGGGAGGGACAAGTTTTATATAGAGATCCACGGGAAAACCCGTGTCTCCAAACACAGTAACCTAACACCAGGTAGTAGTACTAGTTCCTGCCCGTGGATCCAGGACAACAAATTTCCCCACCTGCAGGCAGAAGAGCCCACTGCTCTCACACTCCTACCTGAAAACCCTGCCCCTGCCAAGCTCCCGGACCCCCTCTCTGCCAGCGGGTGCCTCCCACAACCTTTCCCAAAGCTGCCGGAGAGCCCTTCAGCCCCACAGGTGCTGTCGCTCCCCCGGGACCCCCGGGCAAGGCGGGGGCTGGCAGCACGGCCGGGACTGGGGCCAGGGGTAAAATTAGAACGTATGTCCCTGCCAGCCCCTTCTGCGAGCTGCCGGGACCAGCTGAGCCCGTCTAACCCGCACTGTAACCCTTCATGTCCCCCGTTTTGTGGGCTGGGACAGTTACTAGAAAGCCAGGGATTTGCAGGGCTTTCCTTTTTGATCAGCCGTGTCCAACTACCCCAGACAGCCGCGCTCGCAGGTTGATGGGGCAGAGAGGTGGCGGGTTTTGGGTCCTTTGGGACAGTCGGGATTGCAGCATGCAATTCCCTTCTCTGCTGTCCCTTTCCACGACAGGCGGTCCTGCAGAAACCGATCCTCCCCGCTTCAAAGACTCCTGTCCCCTCTCCAGCCCCTTCTGCCCACCGCTGCCCTCGTCCTCCAGCAGTTATTGTTATTATTTACGCTCCTAAGCATCCTTTGAGTTCTGACGGGGGACAGGATCCAAAGAGAAAGCCTTTTAAGGATTTGTGCCAGCGCCGGGAAGCGAATCCCCCCCAGCGAACAGTGGTGCTGGGGGATTTGAGTGTAGACAAGTGCTCGAAGCTGAAAAGGGCAGAGAGAGGGGAGGGAGCCCGGGGGCACGCTCTGAAACCAGACCCCCCCGCCCGAAACGCAGCTCCTTCCTCTGCTTTAGGAAACGGATCCCTCCTGCGATTTCCTTTCAAAGGTGACTTGTAACCTCTTCATTAGGGTCGGCTTTGGCAGAGCCCTGATGGTGCAGCTGGCAGGGCCGGGGCTGCGCGGGGCGGGAGCGCGCTCGCCCTGCCAAGGCTGGGCAGCACTCGCGGCTGCTCGGCGCAGCGGCGGCAGCACCCGCGCCCCGGCCATGCGCTGATGGGTACCATGGACTTAAAGACAGATGCCAATGCAGTCACCATCAATCTGCTGCTTATTGTGCGCCCCGAGGAGGCAGCGAACAAGGAGAAGGGGCAGCGAGAGGGGCGGACGGAAGGCGGCCGAGGCGCAGGTAACATCGCGCCTGCACCGGGCGAGGGAGGGCAGGGCTGCAGCTGCACACGGAGAAGGAAGCGGCAGCTTTGGAGCAGGATTTGGGCTTCCTCTCCTCTTTCTCCTCTTTGCACACATGCTGCCAAACTCCAAAATGCCAACTTTTTGGTAGAAGCCCGGCGTGTCTCCGCGGGTGCCTCGCTGGAGCCGCGCTCCGAGCTGTACCCTGTCCAGCTCCAGGGCGCGCAGCCCCGGCGGCCCGAGCAGGGACACGCGGGGACACCGATCCCAGGGTGGTGTTTGCGCCTTGCTGTGTCCTGCGCTGGCGCCGCGGGGCCCCCGCGGGCTCTCTGGGCTGTGCAAGGGGAGCAGGGAGAGGGTTCCACAGCAGCACCCACTGCCCTGGAGTACAGGAGCAGAACTGTTTTGTTTGCAGCGTGCCCAGGCTTTGTCTCCGAGGCTCACTGTCCTGAGCCATTTATAGCTACAGTTTGGGACAGTGTCCCTGGCCCGGCTCCCTGTCCTGCAGAGGGTCTTCCAAAAAGCTGTGGCTGTGCTCTGCAATTGCAAGGGGAGCCTCCCTGCAGAAGTAAAGGGAGGAGAATGAGTAGTCCTGCACTAAAACCTGGGAGAGAAGCTGAATTTTCAGACAGCCAGTCCCAGGCTAACAACTACAGGCAGAGCTATCACAAAGTTGTGTCCATGCTCCATCAAGCACAGCATCCAGCACCTGCTCAAATAAGAGCAAATCCTACCAAAGCAGCTTAGGCCTGGACCGTTGCACTTTCTGCCCCCTGGTATTTTTTACTTTAGCAACAAGGACTGCAAGCCAAGGCTGCAGATGAGACAGAAGGTGGATCCTGATGACACCTGGCATCAGCTGGGATAATGGGTTGCATGAAAGGGCTCGGGGTGTTTGGCCTTCAGGCAGCGCCAACACTTCACTGCAGGAGGATCATGCCAATATCCCATTTCTGTCTTACAGGTTTGGGGGGTGATGGCAATGGAAACAGCAGATCACAGCCACGTCAGGGCACAGACCTGAATGGTAGGTCACCCTCTCCCTCTGTGAGAAACCAACCCAGCACACAACCCAAAGCTCCAAGCTCTGCTTCTCGGGCACAAAAGGGTTTCACACAACCCATCCCTTCCCAGTGCCTTCAGGGGCTCCAGTGGAGGTACACAGAGGGCCCTGGGAAGCATCCCCTCCCTCTGTGCCTCATGCACAGGATGCACAGGGGTGGCACTGCCGAGCCCCTGCACATCCATCTGCAGGGATTCTCCTGCCATGGAGCTCGGTCAGATTACAAGTGCACGGAGCTCTTACATTTCACAGCCAGCTGATAGCAGGGGAAATTCTGTGCCCCCAATTGCTCAGGTTGCAGCTAGAGCTTCCAGATTCTTCCCCAGCACTCACACGGCCTAAAGTAGAGTCTGGGGGATGCAAAGAACCTTTTCAACCATCTCTCCACCAGTCCTTTCTTCATCTCTCCCCCTCAGAGACTGAGCACAAGGCAGGTGAGATTGCTGACCAGGAATGATGTGGATTCTAGTTCTCAGTGTTCCACTGCCAATTCCCAGCCTTCTGCCCTAAAATAGTTGAGGAGGAACATCTCAGGAGGTGACCCAGAACTATGAAGCAGCTCCCAGGGGAGGGACTCAGACCATCCCACTTGCTCTCCTGGCAGCCTAAGCTTGGCTGCCAGTCCACCATGGCTCAGCAGAGAAAGGCAGGGACAAATGAAGAGCAAGACACTGGCAATTCTCATGGTTCCAGACAGTGGGTTTTAGTTACACCAAGGAGGAACTTTGCCTCCACAGGTCCAGTAATAGCAGTGTGCATAAGCCATGGCTACTCCCAGCAGGATGCCTGGCAGGAGCCTGATCCAAGTCCTTCTGTAATCAGTGGTGGCTGGAGGCTGCACACAGTCTAGGAGGCTGCACACAGTCTAGGAGCAAACAATACTTCATGGCAAGGTACTACTTTGGGGCTTTTTCTACAGAGCAGATAACAAAAGCCTCCACTCCAGGAAGCAGATAAATATCCTGTGTTCTCTCCCTCGGTCATGCTCGAGAGGTTCTGCAACTGGAGCCTCCTCTACGAGTGAGTAAGAGGCTGGTATTGATCATTGCCCACCCTGAATTTATGGCAGGGGTATCTAGCACACACAGGGGGATCCTTCCCTTGCAGCTCTACCTTAAGCACAATTTAAACCCCTGGGAGGGAGGAATTCAGACACCGGAGGAGCAGGAAGAGCTTTGGCTCCTCTGCCACCACAAGGGTTAATGAACTGCCCTTTCACCATCCCTGTCAGTGTCCTCATGAGGCTTCTGACACCCCGGGTGCTGCCACAATATTTTCAAACTGATAATCCCCAGCCCCACTGAGTCAAAGAGGCTGTGGCCCCACTGCACAAGGTCCTGGTCGTTGTCATGGCCACGCGGCAGGAATGGACTCTGGACAAGCTGAGAGATGCAGGTTCTCCCCTGGTGGCCGTGGGATGGGGATCCCAGGAGGCTTTGAAAAAGAGCAAGAGCTCACCCTGGCCAACACCCACCAGGGCCTGGAGGGAGGGCTCAGTGTCCCCTGGCATTTGCTCCCTCCCCAAGGCACAAAGCCGTGCTGCTTCCACCTGTGTGAGCCCTGGGCATGCCACTTGCTGCCCGCACCTCCCTCTGCCCCGAGGACTCCAGGTCCAAACAGCCAGGGTCTCCCAGAAGGGAGAGGGTGAGGATGAGGATGGATTGCTGACAACCACACCAGAGTTCCCACTTGGCCTCCAAGCCCCCAGCAGGGCCCTTCTCTCCCACCCACCTCTCCAAACACCCCCTGGTCCAAGCACCCCTGCCTGGAGCAGCAGGCTGGGCTGGAGCATCCCTCTGGAGAGGGGTTAGGCACCCCAGGACAGGAGCAATCGAATCTGAAGAACGGGGTTGAGCTTCCTGAGTTCCTTACCTCCCTGCTGAGCAGGGCTGATTTAACCCCATCCATGCTGACTGTTCCACTCTCTCCAAGGCACTGAGATGTTTCCCTTTGTGCCCCCAGGCCGGCGTGGCCCCACAGAGCCCTGTCAGCAGACACCACCCATCACTTCGGGCCCTGGCAAAGGTAAGTGATGACCCAAGAGGCACAGCAGGGCTTCACTGAGCGCCCATCAAGCTTTTTCTCCAATAAAATAAACTCAGAATGTCCCAAAAAGACAGAAAATATCCCACCCTGGGACAGCTGCCCCTCAAAGCACTTGTTGGCCAAGGACTTGTCTGGCCACAAAACACAAGGAAAACAGCAAGTGCTTCTCTGAGCTTGCAGCAGCCTGCTCTGGTGGCAAGGAGTAGGAGCAAGAGGATCTTTAAGGTCTCTTCCAACCCAAACCATTCTGTGATCCTTTATGAAGGATATCTCGATCAGGAATAATTAAATAAAAGAACATAAAAGCACCAGCAACTATTTCATACCACCAGTTTCTAAAGCAATGATATAGCACATTGAAAAATTCCTGTGGAATTACATTTTTTCATTTGTTAAATGCCTTTCAAACTCATCAGCAGAAGGCATTAATCACCAGTAAGTTTGTTTCTTGAAAACAACAATTTTAATTTATGGTGGAAACTTAGAAAGCAAAAGTTGGGGAGAAAAACCACAAAAAAGCAAAGTAAAAATAATATTGAGCAATAAAAACAGGACTCCTGAAAATATAAAAAATGTAAGAAATCAATTTGCATGAAGTGTTCTCTTTGAGAAACAACTTCATTTTATCTTTGAATTAACTGCCAAAATACACCAGCTAGCTCTGTTCTGGCACCCTGATGTCTCCTACCATCCTACAACTCGAGTCAAGCTCTAAGATTTAGATTTTTACAGCTTATACTGTTCTTCTTGCTTTCTGGTTTTGGGGCTTAAAGGACATTGAATCTCTCTGCATAATAACAGAAGAAACTTCACTTTTCTAAATGCTTCAGAAAAACTTATTCTTTGATGAAAATGCAGATTCCCACCTAATTAGCCAGTTCCAAGAGCTGACTTTAAAGAAAAACCCCAAATGTCATGAGGCTCCTGATGAACGTGTAGGAGGTGTGACTGGATGGCAGCCCCGGGGTGCATTAACATCTTGACCCTCAGTCTCCTGAGCAACTTCTGCCTGATCCAAAACAGAAGCCCGGGAGCTCATGGAGCTCCTCCAGGGAACCCTGAGAGCTGCAAACCCTTCTGAAATACCTGCAAAAAAATGCAGTCTCTGTCAAAAAGTTCAGGTAGTTTTTATATGAGATTCCCTCACTCTTTTTCTGGTATTTCCCTCTCTGAAACTTTAAAGACCAGAGCCCAGGTTTCCAGGGGAGGTTTTTCTGGAGGATCAGGGCATCCCAGGACCACAGCTGGCTCCTTTGCCTCTTACAGGCAATGGCCTTTGCCAGACATTTTAGTATCACAAGTCCAACCATTTTCATCACTTCAAGCCTTTCTGTTTAATTCCAAGAAAAATCAATGAAAGATATTGATTCTCTGCTTGCTGTAGCTCCATCAAGAGCTCTTTAATATGGTGATAAACCTTGGCTATCACCGGAGCTGCTGCTTTATCTAAAGTTAAGAGCTGCCTCGGCAGGCACTCCTGCCCTCTCCTCCATATCCTGGTTCGTTTCCTCTTTTTAGGGAGTGTATCATTGTTTCTTGCAGGAACCCAAGTGACAGTGGAGATTCACCACGAGGACACCAGCCCCCCACTCATCAAGAGACTCTCCTTGGGAAAAGGTACAGGCCCAGCTTTAAACCCTGGCAGAGGCTCAGCCCATCCTCCCTTCCCTTCCTGCAGCTGGGGAGCCTGGGCAGGGCTGAGGGGATCCCACTGACCCTGCCTGGCTTTTTGCAGGTTCCCAGAGGCTGAGAGGACACGACAACAAAGGTGAGGCTCTGCTCTATCACGGTGTGTCTCCAGCTGGGAGGCTGCTCCCAGGAGGAGACAGGCTCATTCCTCCCACGGGGAGGCTGCCAAAGGGCACGTGCTGCTGGAGCCTGCCTGTGCTGGGGCTTGAGGAGCAAACTCCTTCTGCTCTTGGGGTGAGGGTGTCTCCTCCTCTGGCCCTGGGGTAAGGTGAGTGGTGACACTCCAGGGTCCCTCAGCAATGCCCCAGCTGCTGCAGAGCTCCCTCTGGGGTTATCCAACAGCTCTGGAGCTCAGCTCTCCCTTCTTCCATGCCTGGGGAGGTTTGGCCGTGGTGGGCTGGGGTTTGATGTCCCCAGCCCTGGGGCTAGGACAGGAGATGCCTGTCTGCTGGGGAATGTGGGCTCTGCAAGGTGGCCAGGAGGGGATGCAGGGCACACTCCACAGGGGGCTGACATCCATGTCCAAATGGAAGGGAATGAGCAAAGAAGAGCCTCAGTTCCAGTTTTTTCCACCCAACCCTGCTCCCCACAATGATTTATTTCTAGTTGTCTTTTTCCTGCGGGCAGCAATCTCCTCCCTCTCTCTCTCTTCTCTGCTTTGCAGGATTCCAGAAGATTGAGGCCCCGCGGCCACCCGGAGCGAAGGACCTGCACGGTAATTATCCATTAGCACGGGGAGTGCTCGGCTTCCCAAGCCCCGCTCATGGGGACGGCAGAGGGAGTGGCTTTGGGAATGTCACACGTGCCCAAGGCTCCGTGCCCAGGGAAGGCAAACGGGCACAACACACAGGAGTGTCTGAAGGACTGTGGATCCCACTCCTGCACTGAGCCTCTGCAAAGTCAAAACCAGATAGCCACATTTGAAAAAAAAAAAAGAATAAAAAAAAGACCATCTCCTTACCAAAAAGGCAAAAAAGTCATTTTCAGAGCTGCAGAGAGTGGGAATCTCTAAATCTGTAAATCTGCTTTCTCTCCCTTTAGGTCAGCGTAACACCTCTTTTCAGGGAAAATACAGACAAACAAACCAGCCTGTTAAGAAATAGGTGCTGTGTGCCTACATGCTGATTTCGGCAGACAGGCACAGGGATATGTCCATCCATTCCCCATGGCTCACTGATGGGAGACAGCACTGTCAGCTCATTCCAAGACTTAAAAAAAAAAATCAGTTATCTGGTTAATTAGGGCAAGTTCTTAACTCTTTGTTCATACCGAGTAGAACCAGGAGCTCAGAACCTGCAAAGATGCAGAGGGTAGGCACAGCAGGTTCAGTACATCTGCTCCCACCGTTACATTCCCCATGTGCCTGAATTCCTGCAGAATTGTAGCCCTTTACCATGCAAAACTCCTAGAGAAACCCAGTTCTTTATTGCGGGGGTTTTTTTAAGGAGTCATGTGTTTTCTAAGGCTTGCAGAGTACAGATTTTCCCTGATACTTCTGCATTGTTCTCTTGCCCCTCTATACAATATCCCAGGATTTTCCATGCTGTTAGGTTGAGCCAAAGTTGCAGGGGCAGCTCACACTCCAGCACTGCACAAATCCTAGCAGTCTAGACAGGATGGCTCCTGCTTTCCATGCAGCTGGCAGGGACCTCCTGTGGGTGCCCTCGTGTCCTCTGCTCCCTAAGCACCCGCTGATGGATGTCTCCACGGGCCAGGCCGGAGCTCTGTCCCCTTGTTCCACCATACTGCCAGGAAAAACACTCCCTCCCTTCCCAAAACAGTGACAACTCATTTCTTCCCAGCATATCCATGGGACAAATCCTCTTTGAAATCCATGCCAGTAGACCTGCAGCAATTAGAGAAGCTGGATGCCTACGCATTAAAAGTAAGTCTTGCTTTTGCCTCTGTCCTCCTCCCAGCTCCCCTCCAGCAACATTCCATGAGCCTGGCTCCCAGCACCAACACCAGCTTAGGCTGAGCTGTGGGGCAATGGCATTAGAATCTCCCAAACAAGTGAAAAACCTTTTTCTTTAAACACTAGCAAAGAAATCCCCCTCTGGGAACTAAAACCAAAAGTACGTGGACCTACAGCACTGTAGCTCTGTTGTTAAGGAGGGTGGAGGCAGAGCAGTCTCTGGCAGGTGGGGTCTCACTGGCTTCAGAAGACCAAGAGATGGGAGGTCAGGAGATGCACCACAGGGGTTTCTTCACTGTGACCTTGCAATGCTTCCTCCCCACACACAGGTGAATGTCAAGAACAGCGTGGAGGAACTGGTCAAAGCCCTGCTGAAACAAGCCCGCACTGACTTGGAAAAGGTCCGAGCCATCTGGATGTGGATATGCCATCACATAGGTAGGCTGAGGTGTCCAGCTGAAGATAAGGCTGTTGCTGTCACCCCTGTCCCGCTGCCGTGGCAGTTTACTCATTATTTGTGGGTTATTTCCATGTGGGGAGTAGAATGAAGCCTTTCTGGAGGTTTTCATCCAGAAGTGCATCCAGAGGGTCTCTCACCACCTCTGTTTCTCAGTCCCTCTCTTTGCACTGCCAGGCCCCACAAGGCTTGTGTGTACATCACTAACCTGTAACTCCATTTGAGGAATGACCAGACAAGTCCCTACCATCCAAGAGCCAGAGCAAAAGCCAGGCTGCCCAATACCAGGGGCCTGCTTGTCACCTTCAGAGCCACTCAACACCACCAGAGCCCAGTTTTGAAGGGGTGAACAGGGAGCAGGTGATGATCCAGATTTCAGAAGCAACCTGGTCGAGTGGAAGGTGTCCCTGCCCATGGCAGGCAGGTTGGAATGAGATGATTTTTAAGGTCCCTTCCCATTCAAACCATTCTAAGTTTGATCTCCATCCCTGTGCCAAGTCCCCACAGCCCAACACAGCCCATCCATGACAGTCTGATGCTGGTTCCTTTGCTGTGGGAGGGTCCCAGTGTCACACAGGTAGCACCAGGAACCAGCCAGCTGCCTTGCCCAGCTCCGTGTCCTACACTGGCACCTGGATGATTGCAGTTCCTGCCTGTACCTGCACCCTCTCAACCCTCCAGAGAGCTGCAACCACTCAGGCTCCCCTGCCCTCTCCTACTCAGTCCCAAGGCCAGAATTACACAATGACCAGGAAATGGGAAGAGGAGGAGGAGTCAGCACTTGTAGCCTCTCCCATCTGGCGCATCAAAAGGGGCTTCTTGCCATCCCAGTGCCTTGATGGGGGGAAACTGGATAGGCAACATGATGGCATTTTGCAAGACATAAGCAAAAATGTTTCTTTCCCATTAAGTCTTGGGGGCAGAGAGGCAGAGCTGTCCTTTCCCTCACCTCCTGCACATCCTGATGGGGCACTGCTGCAGTGCAGGCCAAGTGTTGGAGAGGAAAAGAGCAATTTGGGCAGCACTGGCCTCATCTCACACCCACTGAGACCAGCAGCTACAGGGTTAGCATGGTTAGGTCAGTCTCAAATTGCTTTAGTCTTGCCCTGACATATGGAGAGTGCTGATTTCACTGCATGTGCTGAAGCCCAGGCTTTGACTGGGTATTCTGTCTTTGCACTGTTAACCCATTTCTGCCCACACTACCTGCGCCAGGCCTGGTTGGAGCCAGTCCATACTCAACATTCAGGGGATGTCTCTGGCCCTGACAGCTATGCTGGGATCTCCTCACAAGATCTTTTACACCACCTTGGCCCTGATTGTCATTCCTTCCCGTAAGACTGACCCCTACTTACACACACGGAAAAGAAACAGGGCTGGGAACATAAATCTGCTGGCAAAATTGCAATCTATCTATCTTGGAATTGCACTGATGACATAAACACCTTCCTTGGATGGATTTTAAGTGAGAACACTGCTCTCTAGGCAGCTCTTCCCACCCTGTTCAGTTCCTGCCTGTGACAGGCTGCTATGCCCATGCAGTATCAGCACTAAAGGAAATAATTATTTTAGCTGCCATTTGTGGCAGAAATGGAAAGCCCCATGGAGCCAGCAGCCCTCAAAGTGCCCTGTGGCTTTGCTGGTGGTCAGTGAAGAGCCAGGGTGGAGCAGGCAGCCTTTCCCAGTGCCCAGAGCCAACGCTGAGGAGGCATCAGCCAAGCCCCTCTGATAAAGTACAAGCAGTGGCAGCATTTCATCAAAGCACACACACAGCCTGCTGCTGCTTTTCTTCCTCTGCCCCAGCACCAAGGGGAGGGGGAACCAGCTGATGCAGCATTCCTGAGGGCTTTGTCAGAAAAAAATATCTGTATTTTAAGAAAAAGGTTGTGGATAGGGCCAAGGTTGGTGGTATTGAATTAACCTTCCCAGACCAGTTCCACAAGCTCTGTCTGACGCTGTGCTGCTGTTGTGTACTCATTCCAACAAATCAAGATGTCCTGAGCTTCCAACTATCGATATGACCAGACTGGACAGGGCTTGGAGCAACCTGGTCTAATGGAAGGTGTCCCCACCCCTGGCAGGGGTTTGGAATGAGATTAGCTTTAATGCCGCTTCCAATCCAAACCATTCTACAATTCTGTGACTCACTTGCAACAAACTAGTTCAAGTGTTTCCCAACAAGCTCCTTTTCAAGTATTTTTAATATAAATTGCTTGTAAAGAGTGCAAAAGTCTCAGTGGTTTCTTTTGAGGTAACACCAATGCAACTCCTTCAAATGCAGCATGCTCTGGTCTATACCTGGGAACTGTTCAGACTGTAGATCCTCCACTTGAGGCCAATCCCTGAGGACGCCCATTTTGTCCAACATCAAAGTTTTCCTGCCACTGGATTCAACTGCTGAACCCCAGCCCAAGCTTACAGCAAGAGTGATGAGGGCCACAGCTGTCCCTCTGCCCCAGCAGTGTCCAGGCCACTCTCCCCAGCACAGCCACAGCTCCTTCCCCTCTGCTCACAGAGATGAAAAGCAACCTGAGCCTTGCTCCTGCTGCCCATCGGTCCCGTTGCCTCAGGCTTTTGGATGAACTTTTGTCTGTGTTCCTTCCCCCAGAATACGACGTCGTGGGCTACCACAACAAAAGCCAGCTGTCAAGCAAGCCCAGAGATGTGCTTCAGATGGGCAAGAGCATTTGTGAGGGCTATGCCGAGCTCTTTGAACATATGTGCAGGTAAATTAAGTTCAGAAGCATTCAATGCCAGCGAGAGTTAACATTCCTTGTGCCTATCCTGTCTGCCTTTGCATTGACTGATGTGACTTTAAGCAGGACACGGAACTTTAGCTTTCCAGCCATGCTGTGGAAAAACAGCAAGTCCTAGAAAGGTCAATTTTTCTCTCTCCTCCACTCCCTCCACCCCCCTCCCCAGCATAATTTACTTGGTGCCATCTGCTGAGCTTCGCATTGCATTAACATAATGGCAGATGAAAACACGGAGATAATTTGATTAGAAGAAGTAGGATTTTCCTTGGGGTATCTGGATGTGAAGGTTAAAAGCATGGCAAGACTTGAACAAGGAGTGCTGTCTCCAACACGTTCCCTTGCAAGAGGTAGGCAGAGTCCCAGGAGGAACTTTCCCCCAACCCTCTGGAGATGCCCTGACCCCTCCGGGGACACTGCCTCGCACTTACCACTGTTCCGTGCTCAATCTCAAGGTGCAGCACTCTTGAGGCCAATACTGCAATTCCCATTTTGTAGCTATCATTGGCATTTAATGACTAAAATCCTTTCTTCTGCCAGCAAAATCTCATGGACTTCACTGGGGGTGAGTCACCTGAGCTTCCCCACAGAGCAGGGCTTTACAGTCACAAAGCCATTGCTAGGAGGCAGCCCCTTCCTTGGTAGGCAGCACAGGGATGCAGCCCCAGTCCCGATCCCTAAGGAAAGGAGAACCCCCGAAATCCACAGCAAGGAAAGCCATGAAGGTGCTTGGAGGTTTGGGGATCAGCCTTAGGCAGAAAGGTTGCCCAAAAGGAGAAATCTGGACCTCACAACGCAGGGACAAGAGATTGGAAGGGACTTCCTAAAAGTAATCCTAAAAGGATGGGCTTGCAAGATGGCCCTCCCAGGAAGGGGCTTCCATTCCCTTGGAAAAATCACTAGTTTTTAATAGCATGTGTAAGTAACAACTGGCTTTCCACACCATCCAAAAGGATTTGAGAAGGTTTTCACCATGGAACAGACAAAACCTACCTGGAAAAGGAGAGATTAAAAAAAAAGCCCAGCATACTGTGCCAGATGCTGAAGTGGTAAATGATTTCAGCCAACAACATCTCCCACAATATATATTTTGGTCAATTATCCCATAACATACATTTGGTCCATTCCAACCCAAACCATTCTGTGACACTGAATCTTGTTTTCTAAAGAAATAGGATGGTGAAGCATGCATTCATAGCTGCATCCTATGGAACAGTTATTAGCAGCTAGAAGGGGGGAATTTGCATGTGTTCATTAAAAAGCATATGCTTAGTTCATTAAAAGCATTAATCTTTCCAAGGATATCTCTGACTATTTAAAGGCTCTGTTGATTTACTTGCAATTCCTCAGTTCCAGGCTGATTAGTCACTATGTGATTCAGGAAACCTCCCAGTCATCAGGACTATTATATTGTCAAATATTAGCAAAATGTTTAGCTCCTGTCCTGAAAAACTGTAAAGACAACACCCCTTTCTTGCACAGAGACCTCCTCCTCATCCCTTCTCCCCGTGCTCTGTGCTGCTCTTAACACTGAGTCTAGGCAGAAAGGCAGGTGGCAAAGAACACTTGTCTTACAGAGGCTTTTCAGGGCCAGTTTTTTTGGGGGGGAAAAAAGAGGTGTTTTAACATGCCTTTCTTTCCTAGCTCCTGTGAGGGAACTTGAACTAACAAACCAATTTGCCAGTCACTAGGAGTCTCCCCAAAAGTCCTGCTGAAGGCTGATGTTGATTGAGTCCTACTTGTCCCAGTGCCAGAGGGAACAATTCCTGCTGCAGACACAACACTGTCACCTCTGACCACAGCTTTGGCAGCCAGACTTCCTCCCATTAGCTGAGATTCCTGTCACAGAGGAAAGGTGGGCAGGGAGAGTGGGAAGCTGGCCATAAGGCATCACTTTCCAAACATCAGGAGTGATAGCAATGAATGCAAACACAGGTTCCTGACCAATATTTCAGCAGCACTTATCAAGAACTGGCTTCTCAGCTGACAAGCAGACTCGAGGAGGTAGCATGGCTGAGTGAGGCAGGGCAAATTCATGAATCCAATTTAGGGCAAACCTTGCAGCCTGGAATTAGGGAGACACTTGCCAGGGTTAGTGATGAAGGCACAACAATTATTTTCTAACAATTATTTTCCCAAAGGGTATCTGACCAGTTAGCTAGCTGCTCCCTCTTCCTAACCAGTCTGTAAATATTCCAGATTTCACATCCTCTTGCTTCTCCCATTTCCTGCAGGCAGTAGCTTTCCTTCTTTTCAGGCACAGAGGCGTACACCTACCTACCACAAGCATAAACCATTCTGTCTCCTTCTGGAAAAAGCCAGATTTGCTCCTTTTTTAGATGAAATGATCAAAGTCAATCTAAAATCAAAGGGAAGAAGATGCCATTGAATTCCAGTGACACCTGTAGTAAGAGCCAGAGTATTTCCTACAGTTTTTGAGGCAGAAAAGCAACTTTGTGTTTAATCTCTTTGCTGCACTAAGCAAATGTTGCCAACTGTTTTCTTAATTCAGTTCTTCCAGTCCATTTTGTATCTAGGTCATCTTCAAGTTCACACCGCCACTTCAGCCAATTCTGGAGATCTTCCTAATCTTTTCTCTGTCTGCTTAATTTATCTGTATGAAGCCATCGACACGAGAGACATGAGCACCCTTTTCACCAATACAGAATTGCTCCTTTACAGGACATTTTAGCTTGGGTTTTTGTCTGTCCATTACTAGAGAGACCAGTTTAAATGCTCTGGTCTTTATTTTGAGAACTTTGAACACATCCAAGCACAAACTTTTTTTGCTGCTTTGCCAATGTTCACTGTAATTGAGAGCACCGTGAGAGCAGAACTTGTCCCTTAATGTTCCCTCTGAATATCCCAGCTAACAAGAATGTCTGGAGAAGCCTGGAAGGATTATACACCAATCCCCATGAAATTCGTGGGAATTTGGTACTTAGCTCCTTGAAACTCCTAGGATTAAATTTTCACTAAAGCTCCCAGGCCAGCTCCTAGTCTCAGTTACATCATGCAAATCCAAGCTCTCACCAGTCTTGTCAGTGGAGTTGTTCTAGATTTACTGCCCAGCTCCATGTTAGAATTTGACTCAGAGGGGCCTGCAGGCTGGCAAGGGCTTTCCAGACCACCTGCAGCACCAGGCTTCTCCATGGCATTCCTTCCAGCCTGGCCTGTTTGTTCTGGATACCTATGGAAAAGGCAGTGCCCACTATCAGTGCTCCATCCTCTCCTTTGCTGAAGTCCCCACCTCCCCTGGCAACCAGCATCCTCTCCCTGGAAAAAGCAGCCCTCCCTACAAGCTCCACTGCACTGCCAACTGCCAGCCAGTATCTGTTATCAGGCCTCGACTTCTTAACAACCATGCTAATTATCTTCCCCATAAATATCACTTTTCTCCTGAGCTAAACCCACATTATGCAGACAATCTCGCTCTGGAAGCCTGCACTCTTTATTACTTAAGACAGTTGTTCCATTTAACACACTTCTCAATGAAGAAGAAAAATGTCAATGCTGTCCTACACAAAAGACAACGCTCCAAGTGAAGCAATTTTAGATTAATGGTGAAATAAGATGCCAATGTTAGAATCCATCAGCAGAGAGCTTATTAACACAGTGCTTATTTAAATCTTATTTACACATCCACGCAGGTATTCATCATGTTTTTAGAAAGAGACTATTTAATCATTCCTACCCTGGGCAAGTACAAGCTCATTCTTTCAGGAAGCCGAATCAGCATCCACAATCCCGTGAGGTCTGAGATACCTTAGCTGGTGTCAAACACCAGGCCCACCGTCACAGGGAGAGAACAGCCTGTGCTTTTAATTTGTAATTACATGGGCTAATTGTGGACAGCAGCAAAGGGATTCCACTGAGTAACAAGACAGAGAGCAATTAAGCACACTTTATCTTGTCATCCTCTAACAGTGCTGAATTGATGGTGCATCAGGCAAAAAGACAGGGAATATACAAAATTGTGAGAGAAAAGGCCCTTCCTCCAGCAGGATGCTCTCTGAGTCACTGTGCAAAGACTACAAAAACAAACAGCCCCATCCAACACCTCAGGCATCATCGCCCTTTCTCCTTCCTCAGAAGTACCTGACAGGTTCAAAACAAAACTCTCCTGCTGCAGCTTATTGTTTCCTTTCAGTCTTGCAGGGATTCAGTGCAAGAAGCTCTCGGGACATGCCAAGGGCCACGGGTACAAGACAGGGCAGACCTTTACAGGGGACTCTGACCATGCCTGGAACGCTGTCTACCTTGAGGGAAGGTGGCATTTACTGGACAGCACCTGGGGGAGCGGTTCTGTCGATGATTCCTTCACCACGTTCACCCACAGGTAAAGAACCTCCTCTATCTTAGTACATAAACCCTCCACGAAGGCAGAAGGAAAGCTGATAGGATTGGCAAACCAAACAGACACATTTGGTGCCACAAGAAGACCCAAAGCCGTGAGCAAGGTATCCAGGCTGCCTGTACAAGGCATGGAGCATAGCCTGTAGAGAGGTAGTAGCCCTGAGAAGCAAGTCACAAACTGCTAAAGGCCAACTGGCTTTGCTTGTCACATCTTCAGATTAAGCAACAGTCTGTGGCACTGGAGTCACAGCTTTTGTGAATTGATTGCAGTCAACACCCAGTGCCTCGATCTTCTTCCAGGAGCCTGTGGGTGCAAGGGAATAGTGCAAATACCCAGGGTTTATCCCAAAGCTCAGCATTTGCCCTGGAAACAGAAGACCAAAGCTCAGGTTTCTTTTCTGCCTGGGGAATTTCAAACCCACAGATCTCAGTTTATCAGCAGCTCAAACCACTCCAACATCGTCCTGCTGAAACCACCACCACTGTGCAAGAGGGAAGAATTCACTATTCGTAATTACTCATTTTCCTTAATTTCTCCCTTCTCCCAGGTACAATGAGTTTTACTTTCTGACTCACCCGGCCCTGTTCATTAACAATCACTTCCCAGATAACAGTAACTGGCAGCTTCTTAAGCCCACGCTGACGCTGAAGGAGTTTGAGAACAACATGCTGCACAACAGCAACTTCTACATGCTGGGGCTGCTGGCCGTACACCCAGACACTCCCATCATCCAAACAGGTAATGGAGAAGCCATGGAGCATCTTCCCTCATGCATCCCACATCCAACACACACCCCTGTGCACCTCTTCAGGCCATACTGAGCAACCTGAGAGAGTCCAGCAGCTCTTTTAACATAAAATCACACAGGTGCCACAACTGAACAAGGCCCACATTTAAGACCCCCTCCTCTGGATTTTCCAAGAGCTGGAGGAATTTAACTGGATGGCTAATATGTGAATGCTAAGAACAGAATTAAAACTTGTGGACATCAGCGTTTTAGGATGTAATGAGGACTTCAAGCTGTTTGGGAACCAGCTCACAGGGAGGTAGATTAATCTTACATATAGACACTGGAGAGTTCCTGCACTTTGAAACTCCTGGGAGCAGCTACTGGGTTGGCAGTCAGGTCTAATCACCTCTAATTCAGCCTTTCATGATCACAGAATTACAGAATTCCATAATGGTTTGAGTCAGGAGGGACCTTAAAGTCCATCTCATTCCAAGCCCCCACCATGGGCAGGTACACTTTCCACTAGACCAGGTTGCCCCAAACTCCATCCAGTCTGGCCTGATCTGGTACTTTGAGTTATATTTCACACAGGCTTTCCCATTCTATCAGACCACAGCTCCATGTCAGGGGGTATCAGAACAGGATAAATGCACATCTCCCAAGCAAAGGCCACTCTCATTCCTTCTGAGGGACATCGGTCTAAGCAGACAGCTGACAGGCTATGACCTGCCAGTTGCAGCTGTTGATTTTACTTCTAGAGAAACAGCAACTTACTGGGCCAGATTAGCCTTCCCAGAACAGGGGGTCCATGTAAAACCTGCACTGACACTCCTATGCAGCCTCTTTTCTTTTGTATTTCCCAGTAAATGGAAAAGCCTCTGTATCCGTGGACTGCCGTCCTGGCACGTTGTTTATGTTTAAGCTGAAGGGAACAGATGAACACGGTTTGATGACTTTGACAAAACACGGCATGGAGCTGGATATCTACCCACAGAAGACAGGGAGACACAAGCTGGAGATCTTTGCCAAGCCTTCCAAGGCTGAGGCTTCGGATGACGTCTACAAGTGCGTGGTGGAGTACGTGGTGGAGTGCGAGTCTGTGGACCCGGCCATGCGCTTCCCCAAGGACCTGCACCAGCCCGTGGGGCCCAGCTGGTTCTCCAAGCGCCACGGCTTCCTGCGGCCGTCGCACCACGAGCCCGTCCTGCACACCAACGACGGGCGCTGCTCCCTCACCTTCACCCTGGGCAAGGACATCAGCGTCCTGACCTCGCTGCACACCGACGGCAGCAGCCTGGCCGAGGACATGGGCCGGCGGCACGTGCTGCAGATCCACCGCGGGAACCAGGTCGAGCTCAAGGTCCACCTCCCGCACGCGGGGAACTTCGTTCTCAAAATCTACTCCAAGAAGAAGTCGGACCCCGGTAATTACGACTACATCTTCAACTACCTCATCAGGTGCCTGAACACGGAGGTGAAGTGGCCAGCCTTCCCCCAGAGCTACAGCAAGTGGCTGCAAGACTACGAGATCCTGGAGCCGCTCTCGGGCCTGCTGCCGGCCAACCGCAACGTCCAGTTCAAACTCAAAATGCACGGCATTGCCAAGGTGCTGGTCCAGGCTGAGAACACCTACCCTCTCACCCAGAACAAGGACTGCTGGGAGGGGACCTGCAACACCTCGGGGTGCAGAGAGGTGTTTGTGATGGTGCACGAGAATGCCAACCACAGCTTCTACTCGCACGTCCTCAAATACGAAGTTGAGACCCAGTAACACCCACTCCTCGTTCTTTCACTCACCCGCATGAACCGACCTCCCCGGCGTGCCCCAAACCAGCACAGCTTTAGGAGATTGCTCATTCTCTCAACCGAATCCGTTCTTTCAACAAATGCAGGACATCACTTTCAGGCTTTTGCCAGACCATGGGCTCAAAGATGGTCAAGGAAGCAGAAAATCCTGTTAAAAAAAGGCGCAGCAGTGGAAGACATGAGATAAAACCCTCGCCTACATTTCAGTAACACTGCACAGACAAATATTTAGAAGAAAACAACTGACTGTCTGCAGGGCATTCTGTGCCAGCAGGGATTGCTGGTTTCCAAGTTATGGACCATAAGAAAAGTCTTACGAGGGCTACTCCAAGAAGTCACCTAATTATGGGGCAGGATGAAGAAAGTGCACCCTGGTTTTGAGCAGCAACATTGGACATGAGGAACTTCATGATATTTACACCAAGTTTCCGTATAACTGCAGTAAAGTTGCAAAATACATCCGAGGAGAGAGAAAAGTTGGGAAGAAGATACTACATGAAGTTTCCTTGTGCACTTCACTGTCTTACAGATAACAACAATGCTGGAAAAATACTTTCTACGCTGACTCTTAAATACATTAAACAAAATCATTTTTACCTTTTTATATTAGAGTATTGTAGACACTTTTTCTGCTGTAATCATATCTGAAGCATATGGACGTTTCCGTAACCAAAATTACAGTAAAAATCAGAATAAAGTTCTCAGAAATCACTCCTTCCTCCAACCTATGCAATTCTGCAGCTACAAACTGACGGGGTTACATGGGACAGCAGGATGAGTGACATTATTATCATGTAACAAACCATTTGGTGCTGTACTCTTGGAAAATGCCTCTGTGCACAAGGCAAAGGAATCCCACCACAACCGCACATCCTGAGATGGAGCAACATTTTCATAACCAATTCAGATGCCTGTGAGCGTTAGCATGACCCAAGAGGTATTATGTTTGAGCTTGAATGGAAAATAAATCTGTTATGTTTTTGCACTCTGTTTCATTGATTAAACAATATGAATTCTCTTCCTAAAGCTGCCATATTTTCCACACACAAGAGGTAGGTTGTTCCTACATTCCCTCCTCAGTGGCTGGATGGCAGGAATTACTCCCAGGGCTGCCCACCTGCAGCAGGCTCACTCCTACGTTACTCCTTTGACCCCAGCACCCAGGGCTGAGTTCCCATTTAAGCAGGTTCAGTACCTGCAGCCAGATTCCAGGATCAGCACTCTCTGTGAGGATGCAGGCTGCTGCAGACAGGAGCTGCAAGCATAAACACAACATGTGAGCTAACAGGGCACACTCCAGGGTAAGCTGGGAGCACAGCAAAGCTTTGGGGTCTTTTTGTACTTGGTGACAAGAGGCTCCATATGCAACATAAAAGTAAGTTTTAAGTCTTCCCCTAAACAGCTCAGCGTCTTTGCCCTCAAAAACTGGTGGCAGCAGCTCCTCCCTGCAGGAACACTAACAAGCCGTGGAGCCCAGCAGGCACTTGCTCCCTGGGCATCAACACAGACTGAGCAGCCAGATGCAAGGCAGACTCAGGGATCTTTTGTTTGCCTAAGGACCTTGAAGGCTAAAGCAAGTATTGTCTGTCAGCACAGACAGCCCTGGTTTATTTTGGTGCCTGGCAGAAGGGTTCTTTTTTCTCAGATCCCACTTTTCAGATCAAGAAGGACACACTGCAGTAGCTTTCATTTCACAGGTCAAGCTGATCCAGTCAAATACGTCACTTCTTACAATGGCAGGATAAGGAAACATCCCAGAGAGCTTAGTGACTAAAGAAAACAACTTCTTCCACTGAACAGGGTCAAGGATACCAAAGTACAGACACTCTTCATGGAACCACACATTTGATATTTACTTATACGTACACAAATTGGCACAAGCACACCAACAGACACTTTGGCAAAGCCTCTCTGCAGGTGACACCGCTATGAATGCAGTCCCTGCTCCTTGTCTCAAAGACTCACTTCCACAGGCCCTCTCTCTGAGCCCACATGCTCTATTTCTGTCTCAAGATGGCAGAGGGAACACTTACCCCAAGAGAGTACAGAAGATAGTTTATGCACTATTGCTTCCTACTTAGCACAACCTCAAAGACTGTTCCCTGTTCCTGCAACCCAATTCTGCAAAATCCAGGCACCTGCAATTCCACACATCTACAGAGTCCTGGATTCTTTAACCCCTCAGACTAAAGAGTGACCCCAAGCTCTGTCACACTTACAGAACATCTGTAACACACTAAAGACAGATGAAGCCTGCACAGCTTCCCACTCTACAGATCTACAAAAGGAAGTGCTGCAAATGAAGTTCCACACTTTTGTCTCAAACAGAAAACAAATACTGGTTTTGCCCCGCAAGTGTGGAAGAAATTCTTTAGTGCTATCGAAGGCATAAGTTCAAAGACACAAACCCCCCTCTCCAGCTTCATTAATTATAAAGCTCCCAGGGCCAGGTGATTATTCCAAGGGAGGTTTGACACTGCAAAGGCAGAGAATGCCTGAGAAACCCTGCAGCCCCAGATAAAAGCATCTCAGAACTCTGCACTTGCTGTGACATCTCCCTCCAGGATAAACACAGCTCCTTCTCTTCCCCCTCATAAAAAATGCACATTCTTCAGCACAGCCAAGGTTCCAACAGCAGGAGAACAGCTCTGGAACAGACTTTTCAGTTATCTCAGGGCATCTGCAGTGAGAGAAGGTGGGAAAGACAGAGCACACACACACACCAACATAAGGAAGTAACTCAGCAGTTCTCCTGCTGCAAATGCTACTTTAGATTACATTAATTCAAATTTTTAGTCTACTCCCTGAGTGAAGCTGCTTATAACAAGTATTAGAAATTGATAAAACTGTAGGATTATAGCTGCTAATTAAACAAATGGATCATCTTCAGTCTTGTTCTTCCCTTCTGCCAACATGCACTGCCAAATATCTCTGAAGGGATATGGAAGAGCACATCAGAAACAAGGCAAAATGTATCCTGAAAACACCAACAGCATGATGCAACACTCAGTAACTATTGTAACAAATCTTCAGGAAATACAATACTATTTGCAAGATATTATTTCAAAAATGAAATTTTGAAATGAAGGCTGTAAGGAATCCCTAAGGGTTCTGGCATATCACACAGTGCATCTATAGGTTCATCTGCAAAGAGAAAAAAGTTGGGTATATTCTGCTGGCCAAATTTTATCAAAATGCCCCACCACCCAACAAGTCCATACTTGAAATCTGCACAGGCAGGGTGGATGTTCCAAAAACACCCATGGACAGCTCTGCAGAGGATCCAAGGCCCGTGCCTGACTCTGTGCAGAACACAACCACAGTCCAGCCCCAGCTGGGGGCAGTTCAGCACCTCATTACAAAGGCTGCACAATGAGAATCCAGAATGGATTTAAAGGTTTTATTCTCGTGCAAAGAACTTCACAAGAAAACCAAAATACGAGGACTCTTGGATTGGAATGTTTCTAAACTCTGGGATGCAGAGGTGCACACCCAGGTGCAGCCCCAGCCAGCAGCCAGGCATCCCCTTGGCTAAACCCACCTGTCTGACACAATGGTTGGGCTCTGTGTACATGTGGTGCTTCTGATTTCCTGTCCCTTGAGGGCATTAAGCTGCTCTAACACAAGGCAAAGCTGATGGAAAGGAACAGGAAACTTATGGACACAGAATGTCCTCATCCCAACGTTTGCCTGTACAAAGGCTATGAAGACTCAGCCACAGGAGACCTGCAGAGACCCCAAAAGAAAACAAGTCCATAGGAAATAAGCCCTGTTCACTCATTAACAACTTACTTCCCTCGAGGAAAGACTGAGTATTTTCCCCAAAGAAGGTCACAGATGTATTTTGATGCATCAGTTCCACTGGACTGTCCAGATTCAACCCAGGCTGGCACCAGCTCCCATGGCAGCTGCAATGACACGTGGATGAACCTCACCTGCTTGTGGGTTCTCCTTCCATCCAGTGTCACTTCTCATTCCCATTTCTCTTTTCCAGGAGCCATGACCACATCCAGAATTCAGCCACTCATTCCTCAGCTATTCTGCAGTACTTTAAGCACCTTGTGCAGCAAGATAAAGACACCAGATACTACACAAATTGTAAAGGGCAGAAGCTGCAAGAACCAGGAAATATTAAGAAATTCCACTAAGGGCAAATTAACTGGAAAAAATGCAGATAATCTAAAGGAAAGATGAACTTTATTCCTTGTTCCTTGAAGAACATAGCTATGCTGGGATGGAAGAGGTGTTGATCCAAGCTCCTGATGAGAAGGAAAGATAAGCCACAAGAGTCACTTTGTGTATTTGTATGAACAAGAAAAGAGGTGTTTGGCATTCTAATTTATTTCGGTGCTTTTACACATATAAAATATACTTAAAATACTTTACATAAAAACTAGCAGATAGTCTGCTTTTAAAAAACACCATAATCTTTGTGAGTGAGCACGTAGCTCTGATGCAGGTCTCTGACCTATGGCAAGCTGATTGAAATGTTTGTGGTGTAACACCCCTCTTCAGAGCAAGCATGTAGACAGGAGTTCCTTCTCCTCAGCTCCCATCCTGCTGGTTCAGCTTCAAGTGGGACACATGGCCTCTCCTCAAGCTCCAATCCCACCTGGATACAGGCACCTTCCCACTCACAGTTTGGAACCACATAAGGAAACCAGCATTCCAATTCCACAAGAAACATTATTCCTGGTGCTCAAATCGCCTCACTATCTTTGCACTCTCTTTTTTCAGTTCCTCAATGTGAGCATTTAGGCACTCCAGGATATGCTGGGATCTCACTTCTTCATCTTCCAGGTATCGTGCAGCAATGGATCCGACAGAAGCTGTAGGCAAGGGGCACTAAAGGGAAACAAAGGGATTATCAAGCGTTCCGTCATTCCAAGTTTTGGCCAGAAACACACAACTGAATGTGCTCCTAGAGGGCTCATTTCCATCTTAGTGGGCAGACAAAGCACCCAGGTCTCACACTTGTATCACAGATCACGTTCCTCCCAACAGCCTCCAGCCAGCAATTGCTGCACCAAGCCAACACTGCCAAAAAAACACTACTAAAAAAATCATGGCTAGAGAAGGTCACTACAGAATACCAAGGAGTTTGCCCTGGGTGTTAGTGCAACTCAAAGTCTATACCCTGCTCCTTGTCTCCATAAAAATCCCAGTGAGTGGGAGCACCTCAGAGTTTGGGTCCAGGGAAGGGAAAGCACTGCCAGAGTGGTAATTATTTTACCAGATATTCCACACTGAGAATCTCTCTGCTTTCTTTCACATATCTCCTCTTCTCCCCCAAAGTAATGGGCTCCTGGTACAATCCCACAGACAAGTACAGGCGAAACTCCCCTTGCAGCTCATGGAACAGCACTTCAGTCCAGCCAGCAATGGTCAACAAACTACTCCAGATTCTTTCCTTTACAGTCAAGACCTATTCCTGCTTCTCACATCACTTACCCACAAGTTATTAACTTACAAAAACAACACTGTAAACCAGGCTTAATGTACAAGTTGATGAAGAGAAGCCTCGTGCACAGAGGCTGGCACGTGAAATATTAAGGTTACTAAGGGGCTGCTTTCCATTACAGACAAGTTGTCTCAGTGTCTTGGCAAGAGAAAATAACTGGTTATTTCCAAATCCTGGAGTCTTGTGGTTTTCAGGTCTTATCAACAGCCAGGAACAAAGGGAAACAGAAAAGGCTACAGACAACAAGCAAATCTCTCCCACCCCACCACTGCCTACTGATGAGAGTTCTCCTCTCTTAGTGCTAAAGGAACTGATTAAAGACACTGGAGCCTGACCATGAACAGGGAGACCCAGTCAACACCAGGAGAAATATCTGCATTTCCTTAGAAACCTGATTTCTACCTCTCAGAATAAAAAGCAGCCCATTCTCTTCTATTAAACATCAAGCCCTAGAACTTCTCAGACCCTGAAGTGGAACTGTTCACACTTTAGGTCCAATCTTGCACCTGAAGTTTCCATTTACAACATTGCAGTTCCCTAAGTTCCCAGGAGTTTTCTGGGTATGTGCTAAAGCTATTTTAGTCTTGAAAAATCAAGATCTATTATTGGTAATAAACTTCATCAAGATCTACAAACCTGACAAGCCTTCATTTATCTGTGCACTAGCCTTAAAGCCTCTTGTCTGGACTCCCACAAAAAGATGGCTGATAGTTTAATAGTATTCACTGCTACCAACATGCAGACAGAGGAGAAACTGCTCTGAACACTGCTGGGGCAACACATCTGGAGCAAGGACCAGTGCTCAGCATTCTCCCCTCCCTAAACATGACAGGAAGAAGTGATTCAGTGCAAATTTTCTTTATCTTGGTCAAGTGCTTCAGCAGCTGAGCTGAGGTAGGACAGAGAAAGTGCTAACGCTGCTCCCTATGAAAAAATACCATCAGCAACTGGGAAAAAGAGCAGGCTCCCCTTGTGCAGTGAAGCAGAGATTTCAGGCTTTGTCATCAGCAAGCATAAGCAGCTTTAAGTTCAGTGTGCTGACTGCTGCAGCCCCTTTGAAAAGGGGTAAAACTAAACCTGTGCTTTACAGGTGTGCAACAACCAGTCACCCAGAGACTGTGAAATACTGACATCTTCAGCACTCCACATCCACTCTGAGCCTCTATTATGGACCCAAGCAAAAAGCTGAAGCAGAATTCTGAGGGGACACAAGCAGGTCCTGGTACACCCTGAGGTACAGCACCAGCACAGAGAGAACCATGAGCTCATGGAATTAACTTAGCAAGCCTACAAACACAAAACTCTTCTCCAAGGAGTTCTGAAGAGCCACCACATGGATTCCCCTGGCCAAGCCTTAACCATCCAGCAATGGCTTTCCTTCCCTGTTTAACATTTGATTTACTTATAGGATCGCACACAACATGCAGTTAGGTCATGCATTCAAAATCCTGTCTCCTTTTGCCAGATGAGAATCCAGCTCTATTTTCAGCTGTTGAGCAGCAACTAGCTCCTATACAACTGCTTACCAAAAACACAGATTCTCTGTGATGATTTGAGGCAGGCTGTTTAGATGCTTCATATGCAAAATCTTTGTTTTCATCCACCACATGGAGCACAGACTCCACTGCCAGCTGGGCATGTGACTCCTTGCAGTTCTTGCTGCTGCTCTGGGAGGGTGCCTCATCCATCTTGGGGGTCACAGTTCCTGTTTCAGCAGCTCCACACTTCTGGGAGTCCCTGTGATGGTGCTGGGCAGTCCTGTCAGGCTGGAGATGTGTCCCCCTTGTGTGTCCATCCTGCTCGTGCTGTGCTTCCCCAGCTGCCCTGGAAGGGAGGTTTGAGCACAGAACTGAGTTTGTCTCTTACCAGCTGAACTCCAGCAAAAACTCACACAGAGGCAACAATTAACATAGATGTTACTAACAGCCCTGGCAATCCAAACTTGTTTCCACAGCACTTCCAGACACACATCCAGTCCCTGTGGAATTCTCTCTCTTCTGCTACTGTAGATACCAAAAATCACAGCCTGCACATCCTAGCACAGTAACAGAAAGGAGCACAGCTGCCTGGGCCACATCTAATCCTGTCACCAAAAACAGCACAGACTGCTGCTCCAGAGAGAGGCAAAGGCAGACAAAAGACAAACACTGCTGGCTTTGCAGAACACAAACCAGCTGGGACTCAAAGCTACTGCACTGCTCACGGCATAAAGGCAGATTCCCAAACAGTCCTTGTGTTCTCCCAGACGTGTGATGCACTGGAGAGGGACACAGCATGCCATTAAACCCCACACATGCCCACACCTCCTGCTCTCCCTCAGCCTGAGGAAGCAGCACCCCTGGGGTCACTCACCTGTGCTCTACATCCCTGGGCTCTTTGCCTTGCCCCTGTGCAGTGACCCCCAGTTTTGCCCTGGTCTCTGCGAGGTCCTTCTGCAGCTGCTGGTTCTCAGATATTAATCTCTGGAGCTCAACAGCGTAGTCCTCCCTGAGCGCTCTCAGGGTGCCATCGTCCCCCTAGCAGACAAAAAGGGGCAGAAGTCAGAAGTTCTGGTTTGCAAGACACCACAGTCACATCCGGATAGCAAAGGTCATCAACAATTCCTTAAGGCATATCCCCTAATCTCATTTTGACCAGCAAAACCTTCAAGACTTTCCTAGGAGAAAATTAATTATATATATGTATGCCTTACTGGGCTTGCATCCAGACTCAATGTGCTGATCTGCCTGGGAAGGTCAGTCTCTCTCGCCACTGGATTCCTTTTAAAACAGGAAAACATGGATCTAGGATAGTTCAGATATGCCTGCCTCTGGCCTTTCTCAAACTCTGAACAACTTGCTTCTCCCCATCATCTTCTTTTTACTAGGCCAGGTGGATACAATTTCCACTGCTTCTACTCCTGTGACATTCCCACTTGCTTTTTGCCAATTCTATTAAACTTAGATGCTTAATTCATTCTCATCACCTCTGTATCTAAGGTCTTTCTGAATGTGCAGTAGGACTGCCAGGCAAAGATCCAGTTCCTCTGCCTTGGGGCTGTGGGGTTTTTTCTTAAGGCAGATTTTTCTGCTTTGCACACCACTACCACATTTTTGGGAACTCACACAGGTAAAAGCCACAGGCACTTTTCAAGCAGAAAGTAATAGGCCTGAGGTTATTACACTTTCAAACCAGCCCTCCAGAAAGCTCTGTTTTTAATCCATCTCACCAGCCACAAGCTTCTGTATAGCACTTTCCCAGGAACTTGGCACATTTGACAATCACCCCAAACTAATACTAAGAGCTGAGCATTTCCTTCCCACAGTTCTAACAGCATAAAAGCTCTGACATACTCTCATGAGGTTGTCAGCTGTCTGAATCCAGCCCTTGCCCCCTGGGAAACAGCCATTCTCCCTAAGCTGAGACAGAATTGCAAACCAGCCACTTCTTCCATCACAAAATAAGCCAACTGGTTATTTCTGCCAAGGCTGTACCTCCTCCATGCAGGCTGCTCTTCTCCCCTCTTCCTCAAGAGTTTTGGAGGTTTTGTTCAGGTGCAGGAGCCCACCACAGGGCCCTTTCCAGGAACACTGCCCCAGCACATGCAGCCCATATCCCGCTCACAGAGAGCAAAGGAGAGCCCTGCTGAATGGCTCCTCACCAGGGGAGAACACACTCTCACCCCAAGTATTTCAAGGGCCAGAGCAGTTACAGCTCCAGGACAGGTCAAAAGGATGTCACAGACTGAGAATCAAAGGTTTGAGGTAAACTGGCTTAAAATGGAAGTGCAATGAAATGTACTAAAAAACATGGCCCAAAGCCCATGGAAATGATGGCTGCTTCTGCAGTTCTCTTCATCACTCTCTGACTGAACAAATGCTTGATATTCCTGCACCTTATTTCCTCTCAAATTGCCTCTTTCGCTGGGGTTTTAAGTTCATTGAGCTCTATCCCCTATTTTGAGAGGCTTGGGAAAAGACTCTGACTATTCCCAGGTAGGAGCACAAGGCCAGCCCCTTTCCAGCTCCTGGTCCTCAGTGCATACCTTCAGCTTACCACACTCTGTTTTTTCCAGAATCTCTGAGAGATGACGGTTTTCCAGCTTCAAGGTTTCCAGCTGGACCAGAATTACCTGAGGAGACAGAGGCCAACAACAAGCTCAGAGAAAGAACACAATACATCCTCACAACACCCTCCAAGCATTTTCCACCCTTAAACTCAAGTACTAAGCAAGGTTTGGGCTGCTAGTTGTACTGGGACTCTATGGAGAAGACTACAAAAATAACCATGGACAGTTTTCAAAGATGTAATCCATCCTGGCCTACTTAGCATGAGTGATCCCAAAGAATTCTGTGGGACTGTGGGCTGCTGGTTTGAAAAGAAGCAGCAAGACAGGTTCAGTGAATACCATCATTAGAAGACTCCTTCAGAATGTCTCAGTTTTTGTACAGAGGCTAAAGAGAGAAGGAAACTACTAATGTAGCTAAAAAACAGGATGCTGTTTCAAGCTATCAGATCCCTTAAACAGATAGCATAAGAGTCTTGTGCCTTTTTTACCCTGTGCTCCACTGCTTTCCTCTCTGCTCTTTCAATCTCTGCTCTGAGCTGCTGCTCCAGGTCTGAGGTGGAGCCACTGGCCGATGCAATGGTGATGTCCCGCTGGCGCAGCTCCTGGGTCAGCCTGGAGATCTCCCTTTTCATCCCTTCCAGCTCACTGCTGTGCATTTGTTCAGCCTGAGAGAGCTGGTCTTTCAGCTGCAGGAAGACATGCACACACCACCCATGAGCCTTTAAAACACATTTCAACAAAAAAATCAAAAGTATTGCACATGGTAATGTGAAATCTCAGTCCTGGAAAACAAAAAAGCTCTATGTAACAAGCCCTCTGCACATGTTTGTCCTTCCTGACTGAAAGCCACCTCATCCCAAGCTTTTCCCACACCACACACTGCCAACTGGAAAGAAGTTTCGTGCCATGAAGTACTTGAGAATACCCACAATTTATGAAAACAACAGCCTCTTCAACTTATTATTCAGCCACTGGAGCCAAAACCAGAGAGCCAAAGGTTCACCATGACTGGAGAAGCACAGTAACTCTTGGAAAATGTAACCCTACAATTTGCCACTCTGCCTTCCTGAGGTATTTGAAGATACCATTTAAAGATGGTAACTTTAAATAGCTCAAGCTGGATTTTTGTTCCAGGAATTAATTTGCCCTAAGTCTTTTGAATCAATATTAGAGTTGAATCAATGTTAGCTTGTAGCAACTAAAGCTTCCTATGGCAAACTTCCACCAGCCAGCTATGCAGAGGGTAAAAATACATCTCTTTGTTTTCATAACTCTACGTGATGACCACTAGTCCCTGCATTATGAGAGAATAATCATTCCCTATTTACTTTCCACATGACAGGCATGATTTTATTTTTAGTCCATTCAATCTCATTTATCTGTTTTCCAGTTTGGTACGTCCTATTCCATTCAGCTGTTCCTTCTATAAAAACCACTCCATCCTTCTGGACATCTTTTTCCATACCTTATCTTGGTTTAGTCAATGCTTTTTGAGGTTGCAGACCTGCATCACATACAATATGCTGGCAGGCACACTGTATATTTATTCAGTGGCATGACACAACAACAGCAGCATGATTCCTTCCCCAGGACTCCATTCCATTAGTCAGAAATATTAACCACCCAAACACCCAGGATTTTTCTGAGAATTACAAGCATTTTAGAAAATTGAACCAGATGATCTCTGCCTACCCATGTAAATAATGTACATATGGTGATTTATCTCCATGTCACCTCAATGCCTCCCAAGTATATAAAACAGAAACAGCCTTCATAAATCTCTCCCTCCTCCCCAGCAGCCTGTGGGAGATTCATTTACTGTGTGGCTGTTTAGATGTGTAACCAAGCACACATCTCTGGCAAGATCTGCACATCTGTATGTTCAGAATAAAGGATGAAAGATTTCCAACAAGTGAGGTTTTTCTCTCAGGTTCAATGAGGCTTCCACTCTACCAGGCTCCAGTGAAAGCCCTCACCTAAGCTGATGCAGACCATTCTGAAGAGCCAAGCTAGTGGAGGGCTTGCCCCCCTTGGGTGCTCAGAGCTCTGGGGTGAGCCCCTCACGGCAGGTGAGCTGCTCCATTTCTCCCAGCCCCTGCCCTCATGTCCAGCTATCAAACCTGAAACACACTCCCTTATTCACACAGGGCCCAGGACACATTTGAAGTCCTGCCTCAAGTGTGACAGGACATATTACAGCAAACTCACTCTTTCTCTGCTCTTCTGACAGGCTCCTGTTGGGAGCCTGTATTAGGCTTAAACTCAGGATTCCTGACCTTAATCTCTCTGCATATTTGCCCCTCCAGCAGTAATTGCAGTATCTCCACAGTGTAGAGAAGTACTGGGGGAGGCCCAGGAGATGCTCACAAAGCCAGGTTCAGACACCTGCAAACAGGTGTCCTCTCAACCCTTCCTCTGCCAGGTGTGCTCCTTACCTCCAGCAGATCCCTGCCTGCACAGCAGCCCTGCCCTGGCCCACTGCTGAGACATGTGGCACACAGGGATCAGCTCACTCCACCAGTGCCATCCCACTCCCCGGGAGCAAAGCTACATTACCTTTTTAATCTCTGCCCTTGACTCAGTCTGGTCTTCTTCCAGGGACTGCAGCTCTTTGATATTCTCACCCAGCTCCTTGTTCAGCTGCATACACCTGGCATTTGAAGACACCAGGCTGGGTGCCAAATGCAAAAGTATAGATTAGAATAACCCAAGGAGGAGGAAATGGTCAGAGAAACTTTGATCTTCCAGGCAGTCCTTTATGTCCACTACAACAGAAACTGAACTTAACCTATAAGTTCCTTACCAACCCTTTGGGTTTGTTTTCCAAAATCATTTCACAAGAGATCAGGAAGCTCATCTAACAGATAACAGCTGTTTCTTGCTTGTTTCTTTACAAACTGAGATTACAAAATTTCTACGTAAACACAAGTCTGAAAACCACAAACTTGGAGAGGAATCACAGAATCACAAAATGCTTTGGGTTGGGAAGGACCCAAAAGTTCAACTTGTTCCACCCCCTGCCATGGGCAGGGACACCTTTAACTAGACCAGGTTGCCTCAACCCCCACCCAGCCTGGTCTTGAACACCTCTAGAGATGGGGATATCCACAATCCCTCAGGATAGATTTGTTTATAAACCTCACTTCACAGGAAGGTCTGGATCTGGTTCTTACCAGGTGCCTAACAAAGACTCCTTAGCCAATTATGAGTGAAGGTGCTCAGCCTAAGCAAGCTGGAACACTGAGAACACCCACCCTGTGCAGCAAAAGGCAGCCAACCAATTACCAAAGCAGTCACTATTACACTGCAAAATGAATAGCACTTGATTTCTTTAGCCCTTTGATATTTAAAACAAGCCTACAAAAATCACTGGTTAACTTGATGAACACAATTAGGTGCTGTATTATTCTCCAAGACTAATTGCACTTCCAGAGGGAGCAAGCAGTGGGCTACCTGTTCTCAAGACGAGTCACCTCTGACTGCAAGTGCTGTTCCCTCTTCTGGGCAACATCCAGCTGCAGCAGCACCTGCTCCAGCTCCAGCCCTGCAGAGGACAAGGGCTTCCCTTGCAAGCGTTCCTCCAAGGCCCTACACAGAAACAGCAGCTTTAGTCTCAGCACACAAACACCATGTGTAAGTTAACTGGCACAGGGAAGGTAACTACTGTCTTCTTGGAATTCTCTGAAAAATACACAGCACCTAAAAGCAGGTGACTGCTGTGTGCAGTGTGAATAAGCAAACACAGCAGCTGGATGACAGCCCCTGCTTGAGTTAAGGCTGATTGAAAAAGACTGTTTTATTTTGATGTTGGCCTCCCTGCCAGAGACTGGTAGGTAACCAACACCCAAACCTTCTGACAAAGCCACCAGAACCCAACAGCCTCTGCATATTGCCAGGGCAAAAGGGGAAAGCCAAGGTGATTTTGTCACAGATGTAGTTACCTCACCAAGCCCAAATCCGTGGAACTTTCACCTAGGTTAATAATAAGCATGTTATCAAACCCTGAAAGGGCTCCAGCACTTGGCTGAAAATGCCTGGGAGAAATACCCTCAAAAGCCCTGCACTGCCTCCAGAAACCCAGCTGAAGAAAGTGGATTCCTTCCACGCTCTTTACTGATTATCTGCTAATTTCAAAAGCAATGCAAATTGGAAAATACTGCAAGGCAGCACAGCACTTGTGAGAAACTGCAGTGCACTATGTTAAATACAATCAATACAAATCCAGCTGCAGGAAAATGCTGCTACTGTCCTCAGTGAGAGAACCTGGAACACAGATCTGGATTGAAGAGCCAAAGTACCAGCAAGGCACAGATGCTACCTGATGAGGCATTCTTTTGTGTGAAGAGTTCCAGTCATCCTGGCCAGCTCTTTCTGTAACTCTTCCTGGTGTAGCTTGGAGCTGTCAATGAAATCTTCTTGAGACTGCAAGGTGGCTCTCAGTTCCATCTTCTCATCCTGCAGCACCTGCACAGGAGACAGAAGGAATGACTGCTGCAAGATGGACCAAACCACTTAATTGCAATGTGACAAGAGATTGATCAGATATTTTAGGATCCTTGGAGATACTGCAGAGCTGCATATGGCTATGAAGTCAATTTTTATGCCAATCAGGAACTTTACAAAGGCTCTACAAAGAGACAAAAACTCCAGGATGAAAAGCTTTCCCTTCTCACCAGCACTGCTTTAGACCCTATTTCTTAAGGGTTCCTCCACTGACCTCTAACATTTTCTTGGACTGCCTTAATTCCTCTTGAACTCTCTGCTGATCCTCCAGAATCACTCGATTGTCCTCACTCAGGTCGTCCACCCTCATGCTGAGCCTCTCCACCTCCAGCTCATTGGCACAGATGGTGTCGTTGGCCCTTTCCAACCTGCTGGTTAAGTGCTGGATTTCCGAGCGGCTCGCCAGCTCCACCGAGTCCAGGATCTGCTTCCTATTGGCCAGCTGGGTCTGCCAACAGCAATCATCTGCATTAAAGCCAAATTGCAAAACCACAGAAGTTGTACCAAAGCAAAACTCAACACAACTACTGATTTCGTGGTGTGATGAGCCACATTCTCAGAGTAAGCAACAATACCTTCCAGGGAATTACAGCCAGTATTGTTCCAGGTTACATGACGGATAAAACTTCCAAAGGCAAACGGAATAAGTAAAAAACAAAATGAAAAAAGAGGGGGCCCTTTGATTCCAAAAGCAGTTCAAAGAGAAGCTGGGAAATGACAATCTCAAATCACTCCAGCTGCCCGAGTATGATTTGTCTAAGAACAAAGCCTCCTGCTATTTTTTGCTCGTGTGCCCAAGGCTAGACCAGGACTAATGGTGCAGGTAAGAAAAACCAAAGAGGGCAGAGATTACCCAACCATTAATTCCACACTAAGACAGAAAGAGTAGCTCTGGGTGCACAATTGCAAAACCACAACCACCAAACAGCCCCAAAACAAACCCAGTGTAACAGCCAATTTGCTTTGCTCTCTGCAGTAAATACCTGGTTCCAGCAGCTTGGGGGAATGCTCACTTTGAATTTTTCAGTGTTTTAATGGCAGACAAAAAAGTTACAAGGAATGTACCAGTAGCAGACAATACCTGCTCTATAATTTATAGGCACAATGTTTTATTTCATAGCATTTCTTTCCACACAGCTTGCTGGTGAAATTTAACAAGCCAGCTCTCACATAAACTTCTAGGAACATTCACTTCATATATTCACTTTTTGTATACAATCATTGAATTTTTAAAGGCTGAAACAAAATATTTGAGCAGCCTTATACTCCCAGTTTCAAAGAGTAGCAATGCCTGCCAGTTTCAGAATCACCACATGCCTTGATTTACATAAACTGTAAGAAGTGCTCATTTGCAAGGCTATGGTATAGTTTTGATTACAGCCTTTTATTATTATTTAAATAGTCATGACAGAAAATGTAATCAAGAGGCCAAGAGTTTAAGGCACAGCCTTTCTTCACCCAAGAAGCCAGAGTATCAGACTGCCTGCATATTTATTTCTGCAGTAAGAAAACATTTAAGCTGTCTCTTATTTCCAGCCACACAACATCCAGGCCAGTAGAGAATTCCAGGTTTTTAGAAAAGGCTGACTTTAAAGGCTGCTTTAGGTGGTCTGTACTGGGGAAGAATTCCAGGCTTCCTTAAGCTGCTCTGGAAGAGATGAGGGGAAGCCAGATGAAAGGAGAGAGAGGGGAAGTACTCCATGGTCATGAATCTCAGCTTGACCTTGTGCTAGAAAGACAACTAAGCACATAAAATCTACAGAAATATTCAAAGCAAAAAATTTAGCACTTCCATGCTGGGCTTTTCAAAGCAATACAGGATTCAGGCAGTCTGTGCACCTAAGACACCTATGCCACTTAGGGAAAACCTCCGCAACCTCCTGGTTTTCTGCTGCACAGTAAGACAAGTTCCTCTGTGCCCCAGTGTCCCAGCCTGCACTCCAAGGACACATCTGTTCCCAAACAATTGAGCTATCAACGACACACAGACAGCAGAGCAGCAGGACCTTCTGCTCAAGGACTCTCTCTGTATTTGTAGATCTCCTGGTGTCAGCCTCTCACAAAGCCCCTGTCAGAGGCAGCTTCAATCCTGTCATCACAGTCTCCCTCCTCGCAGGGGTTTCCACTCAAGAGCAACTCAGGAGCCCATTAAGTGCAAAGTCCCCAGCAAGAGCTTCTTATCAGTGTCTGCTGTGATTGTATCTGTGTGACTTCACAGCTGTGCTCTAGGTCAATTCATCTCACTCTGATGCAGCACCACTAATTCACTGAGCCATCAGCTTTGCAGAACAGCAGCCCCACTACTTCTTGCCTTTGAGAGACCTAAAAAGGAGTGGGGGGCTAAAAAATGCTGTTGTTTCAGTATTTTATGGAAGTCTCTGTTGTAGAGGAACTGTTTTCCAACAGTACCCTCTGAGCTGAGCCCGTAAGGTACATACTAGCTGCTGGCAGGTACACAGCTTTCAACTAGACAACATGATGTAACATATTTTAGTGTCATATGCTGTGGTCTCTGCCTCCCAGAGAAATCTGCATCCTACTCTCTTCTCTGCTAACCAGGGCAATGGCAGGGAGAGCTGCACAAGGTCTGCCTAAGCTCTGATGACAGACTCCAGATCTTTTTTCCATACAGCACTCGTACAAGCAATAATACTCCACAGGAGCATTAAAAGTCACTTCAATGGCAATCTGAACTGGATGGGAGCCTGAGAGATCTCATTAGCCTCTCCCTCCCTCCCACAAACAAGGCAGAAACTTTCAGCACATGTTAACAGTACCTGCACGAGCTCGGAGTGCTCTGCCAGAGCCTTGCGCTGCGCCTCCAGCGATGCCACCTGCTGCTGGTACTGCAGGCGCTGCTTCTCCCAGTCAAGAGATTTCTGACGGAACTCCTGCAAGGACAGCAGGGGTGCCTTGGAGCAGTACATCCCCCTCCAGTTCACATCCGTGTTTTCCTTCTCTCCTCACCGGATCCTCACACCTTTCCCTCAGCAGGGAAACCATTAGCCAGTCACCTGATGCAGCAGCTCAGCAGTGCAGAGCCCTCACACACCGAGCTTGCTGCATTCCTCCCCTCCAGAGGTAAAGCTGCTCACAAATGTTAAGTGCCAACACATTCACGGCTGGTTTCATGGGTTTGCTGTCAGAGGTTTAACAATTCAGACTGGTTTTAGCTTCCAAAACATGCTGCTATTGAAATCACCAAGATGACAAGAATTAAATACAGAATTTGACTGCTAATCTCTGCTCCAGAAATTGGGCACTACATCAGTCAGATGTGTGTTGTTACCACTTCCCTCAGGAGGAGAAAACTGAGTGGGGATGAGCTCAGCAGAGCAGAAAGATTAGAAGATGAGACAGGGTTGAAAAGAAGTTTGACATGTACCTCCCTCCTCCTCAAAGAAGTGAGAATACAACCTCCCCACACTGGAATTCATTCCATTCACATAATGAGCTACCCTTCCAGCACCTTCTTCCTCTTATTTAGTCTAAGGGTAAGAACAGCATTAAGGTTTATGCTGTGCAGTCAGAGGCCCCAACACAAACT
This sequence comes from Cyanoderma ruficeps, assembly GCA_008694505.1. NCBI lineage: Eukaryota > Metazoa > Chordata > Aves > Passeriformes > Timaliidae > Cyanoderma > Cyanoderma ruficeps. The sequence continues at coordinate 5,634,465 of VZDJ01000033.1, forward strand.
GCCTTTATCACATGTGCAGTTGAGAAGAGCTGCACCTGGGGAGTGGATGGGCACTGCTCCTTCAGCAGGACTCACAGTGCACTTCCAAGTGGACTGTTCAGTCACCACTGAAGCCCAGTAAGGCAGTTAATACATACAAGCTGGTCAGCACTTGCTTTTTCACCACATACCTCCAGCTTCCTGGTCAATCGGCTCAACTCAAACTTGTCCTCCTCTTGTCCCTTGTTAGCTTCTCCTCTGGTTCTTGTTCTTCTCTTCTGCAGCTTCTCATAGCTCCTCCTCAGCCGGGACAACTGCAGGATACAGTGAAAGAGAGAGCTTTTCTCAAGGCCCCAAGGCAAGAATTAAACAGCCCTTTGAAAGAAGACGCACAAAGTGGTTCAAACAAACAATGCCCTCATCAAGGCCACACAGCTCCCAAGTGAAGGCTTGCATTTGGATAATGAGTCTTTTATATTAACAGCACTGCAAAACACATGAGTTGTACCAGAGTAGCAAGATGCCACTGAAGTCATGACATCAGCAGCTTTAATTAAAGCTCTGTCTTACCATAATTAAAGCATGACTGAAATATTGATAAGATGGAGAGTTGCATGCAGCTGTCAATGCAGCAAGAGCACAGCATCCCCCTCTCTACAGAGGGTTCCCAGCCCCAGGAAGAGCTAGCAGTGCCTGTGGCTGATCTGCTCACCCACGGGAGCACACCCACCACACCACACCCAGGTAATTCTTGTGTGATCAAAATACACTTGTGCAGCTCAGGTGGCAACTGGAACTCTCCTGCTTAGTGGGAGAAGGAAGGTTTGAGAATTTTTTGCCATTACCCATAATATCAACACCACTTCATCTGTCATTTTCTGCTTAGATACACTGTGTATTCCACAATGAGTGGAGAACGCCAACAGAAAATATCACTCCTACGCCTGCTGCTAGGATGCTGAAGTTGTATCAGAAGCAGGAATGAGGAAAAAACTCTTGACATTTAAATGACCCTCCGTGCAAATAATCACTTGTAACTTGCAGAGAATTTTTCATATGACGAGCTCCCCCCTACTCAACTATTAAATAAAAGGCTTCCAAAGAGCCACGTGAATTTGAGAAGGCATCGTTGCCATTTTACTGATGGACAAAGCTAAGCCCATGGATGAACAGAAGGACCATGAGAAGAAAATAATATCTGATTCAAGACCCGATGCATTCGGTACTTCAGTGTGTTCAGTGGGAACAGACAGATGTTCAGGCTTAGAGCTAATACCAACATCTTTTGCCAAACATATCAGGAGATAAGAGGTTTATTCTTTCAACAGTCTGAGTAAGTTAGACACTGTACCTGTAATTGCACTGGAAATCGTGGCAAACAGGGACAGAAATAATTTCCCCAAACAGTACTAGGAACAGAAGACTGAGGAATATTGGAGCTCAATGTCATCAGCATTAATAGTGTGTAGGTAAAATACCCACAAACTGCAATTTACGCCACAACACACAGGCTGTATTTCAGCCTTAGCAATTTAGGCTGATCTGCCAATGTACCTCAGCTTTGCTTTGCAGCTTATCCACAATTCCAGTGAGAACGCCCAGCAAATGAAGACTGTTAGTCATGGAATAGTGTGGTGTTTTTAAATGAGAAAAGATGCCTTCTGTCATCAGAGCAGAGACTACCAAATTTATTTCACTTATGGCTTACAGTGAGCAGGAACTAGGCTCAACCCTCCAGAGAAAAACAGGTCAGTGCTCTATGAGCTGCTCATGCCAGTTCACTCCCTGCTACTAGCAAGTGGAGACAGGCAAAGAGTTCAGGCATAAACATGGAATGCTCTTATACCACCTGCAGGACAGGTACCATGTTGCAGTGAGCAAGAGGCTTTGAGATGAAAGCTCTGATATTATTGTTAAACAGCATTTTCTACATACACCTGGTATTCATAAAGGGCATTAAGACTAATATTCCTTGAGAGTACAAAATCCCTACTAAAGTCACCAGTATTAACAGAGGCAAGAAGATGAGACCACATGCCACTATTATTTCCTGATCTCACACAAGCCAGGCCTTTTTGTATTTCAGAAATGTTGAAAGAGCCAAATGCTGCAGCCTGTACCCCTGGCACCTCCAGAACCAGCACTGTGGTGACTGGGATGGGTGAACACAGGACATTCTTGCAGTAAACTTCTGCAGACGTCCAACATACAAAAATATTTCTACTCCAACAACTCTCTGTCTGTCACCAAGTTCCTCCAAACCACAGAAAACAGGCCAAGTGAGCCACAAAAATGTCATTTTATCCATGCCCAATGCTCTTTTTGGTAAGCACACAACACTGACAGAGTGGGGAGTTTTAAAACCACAGCATTGAAACAAAAACAATGACACAAAGTAATTCAACCATCATCAACTGGGAACTAGAAACCAAACTTCTCCTTTTGCAACTCACCTCCTCCTGGAATTTCTTCAGCTGTTGTTCATACTCTCTAACCATGTCCTGCTTGGATTTTTCCACATCTTTGACCTGGCGACGCAACATGCCAACCTGAACAAAGGGATAAAAAGCAAATAAATACACCAGAAGTAGGGTTTATTGCCAGTAGGTACAGGCACATTTCACTGGGGTCTATCACTACAAAATAGATGGAGGCTGTGCCTAGATCTTGGGTAGGTTGGGACCACAACTGTTTCTGTTGTGGCCTCTTGTTTTGAGCCAGTTTCTGGATTTCACTCCTGGATATCACAAAGCTGATATATTTGGTTTGTGCCAAAAGCCTATTTCTATCCAGTATTTTCATCAAATTCTTCACAAATATGCATCATGATTTGAAACTATCTACCAAAAGAAAAGTTGGCCATACCATTATCTTACTATGCTCAGACAAAGGAGAGATCCCTAACAGAAAGGAAAAAGAAAGAAATGGGGTTTTGAAGCTCACAGAAAAGATCTCCCTGACACTGGTTCAACTGCTCCTGTGACTCATTTTTCTCCCTTTTTTTCCTCTCATCTTTTTCCCATCTACAACCTGAGTCGTCACAAGCCAACAAATCAAAATTAAAATTAAAAGAAAATCCACAGAAAATTCATATGACTAAACCAAAAGCACGAATATACTTCACCAGTGACTTCAAACACATTTTACAGCTCAGTTTGAAATCCATGTTCGCTTTTGATGGTAAGAAACACCATTTTGGTGATAAAAATCATCATTCTTGCAAAGAAAATCTTGTCATTCAACTGCATCCTGTGGTCCACATCCTGCACAAAAACTTCACTTACGAATAATTTTCCACCAATACAGAACTTTTTTGCACTTCCCTCAGGCTTTTATTTGAAGACCACAAAACCAGAGCTCTGTAAAATTGGCCATGGAGAGTTTCTCAGGAATATCTTGGTGTAGTTCATAGTAGGAAATGGTTTTCTTGGTGCAGTTTATATAGTAGGAAATGGGGTTTTTCTACCCATGACTGCAGGTTGCTGGACTGTGCATTACTGCTGTAGCCAGAAGCAGTATCTCTGGGTTCTCTCTAACAACTCTAACAGTTCAATATGTGGACTTCCACCAACCCTAGGGGAGCCGATGCAATTGACTTGGATTGAATTATGAACCAGACACCTTGCTCCAACAAGTCCTTAAAAATTCTATTCCCGATTTCCTGTTTCTAACAGGTAACACACACTACTGACTCCAACCAAAAAACAGTATGAAACAAACGTACCTCCTTTTGTTTTTCCTGCAGAGCTGCCTTGGTAGAGGAAAGCTCCTGCTCCCGAGCACTCAGACAAGCTTCCAAAGCCTGTGTCTGCCCTTCCCATTCGGATTTCTTGTGAGCCACCATGATGTCAATCTGCTTCATCAGCTCCTGCAGCTCGGCCTCACAGGAGGTCAGGAACCCACCACTGCAGGGGAGAGAGCCTGGAGTCACAAAGCAGGTCCCACCCAACACATCCCATGTCCCAAACCAACAAAGGCAGCAGAACACACCGACTGGCACCAAGGCACCAACTCTGGACAAGCAGTGCTTTGAACTCTCTTCAAATCACCTTGCACAGATATGTAATCATAGAAACATTAAGGTCAGAAAAGACCTCCAAGATCATCAAGTCCAACCTTTTGCCCAATACCATCCATGCCCACTAAACCACATCACTTCACACTTCGGCATTCAGCCTTTTGCCTTGGGTACTATGCATTATGTAAGCAAACCAAAGCGTGTCTAATTCATATTTTGTATTGCCTTAATTGCTCTCCAGGCAGTGGCATTTTATAGCAGGTTTCAGTCACCAGAGGAATCTTACAGCCAAGCTATGAGCTCCCAAAAACAGAAGTTTATCACAAATGCAGACAAACCCTGAAGCAGAGGGGGCTGGATGACAACATGATAATGAAGAATCAAACCCTCACAATCCATCGGGGAGCACAAGCTCCCTAGCGATGCCCAGATTTCTAATTTGGTGCAGTAATTATTGAAGTCAATTCAAGTAACTCCTCTAAAACTTCCCAGCTGCCAAGACAGGGACAATATTAAGGTTTGCCAGACACAGCCCTAGAGGGTGGCGAACTCCATAATGATCTCTACCCCTTTAATTTGCCTGTCAAAGGGAAGAACTGAAAAGAAATGGAAATCAATAGGTTAAGGGATGGAAATTTCTCTGTTCCCCCAGGGCATATGCACACTTCACGACTTGGCACTTTTTCTATAAGAAAAGAAATACTTCTTAAAGGAGCCAAAATCAGTCACATTTGAAGTTCACCCTGTCCTGTGAGTTAACCAAAAATTAGCAGCTATTATGCAGAGCAGGAACATTTCCTTCACAGCATCTGCTAATATGTAGCAAATTCTAAACTTGATTTCTGCAACCAGCTCTCTGAAGAAAATACAGTATTAAATAAATTTGTGTCACATTCTCAGGGATGACTAGGAAAATGGCACCAGTGACTTTTGCTTCACGGCTGTTTAACACATAAAACATTTTGTTCTGTTATTGTCACTACAGTCTCTCTCGGGGATTGAAAAGTCTAGAGACTCTCACCTCAGACAGAGCATTAAGGATTCCTCAGAGCTGAGTGGGACTCGGCAGTTTCAACACAAGCAGGAAATAATCAGATGTTTTCAGTGAAATCAGATAACAAAGTCACATCTCATTAACCTTGCAAGGCTGTTACAAAATAAATATTTATTCACAACTCTATTTACCACTGCTCCTGATGTTGGACAGTAAGAAGAATTTACAACAACTGAAATAAAAAAAAGAGGCCAAGGTTTTCAGGAAGACTAGAACTAAATTTCTGACAATTAAGACTATAATACCTGAGCAGGGATTAGTGCAGAGCCAGCTCCTACAGTGACTTTGCCTCTGCAGCAGCTGAAGGCCACTGCACACTGACACCAGAGGATTTACTTTCAGTACGAGGCAAGGTTAATACTTAAATCATTTGGAATGACTGCTGCATACAGTTGCATACGTACCTCCCCTGCCCATTTCTTTGCATTCCTTCCAGCAAAGCCTCCATCAGTGAATCCTGGTGGCTTCAGTACCAGGGAAGTACAGGAAAGCAATGGTCATCCATGGCAATGCACATACCACGCTGCCTCTCCATCCAACTGCAGGACAAGCAAAAGCCAGTAAAGCAAAGAAGTTAAAAAACATACAAGGAGCATGCAATTACAGGTGAGGAAAACAATGACACCTTCATGAACTTACAAGCCAAACAGAGGAAAGCAGATTCCTCCACCAGAAAAATATACCCAATGCTATCATCCAGCACTACCAATTTGCAGTGACATAATCAGGTGATCTAATAAATGCAGAGAGGAGCAATGAGAACCTGCACTTGTGTGAACTCAACACAGAGGGACTGGTAGATCTGAGAGCACAAGCCTGTGGAGGAACAGGAACACTTGGGCTTCAAAGGAGCCAGCCCGAGATCCATCTCTGACAGGGAAGTTTGTCACTTCAGAGAGAAAACACAAGCAAGCAGCAGTAAGAATTCATCCATAAATTAAATATTTTCCAGGCCTCTATTACAGACTATGTTAAAGAGACCATGCAGTTTACCACCACACTCAGAACACACTGGTTGTTTATATGGCTGTGGGAATTTTAAGAAAACACAAACTCCTTAAAAATTCCTCTTAAATTATGAAATAAGTTGAACAGCTTTACAGTAGCAACTGAAGTACATTGCTTCAGCTAAAAATTACACCTTTTAAGTCACAAACATGCATATCCGAAGAAATTTCACATCTTGGTGAATGCAAAAAGGGTCTACATTAAAGCCAAAAATGGGGAATAAAAAGTTGCCATGAAACCACAGCCAGGAAGCCAAAATTCATTTCAATGTCTCCTTCATGAAACTGCAGCTAACACAAAAATGGTTAAACTCATCCAGTACTGTTAACACAAACTGACATTTCCAAAATCTACACACTTTCCAAGTACTGAAGATAGACCCTTCCAACATCTTTCTTCAAAGATTAATATGCCATTATTAAGCAATCAGCAAAAGGGGAGGAGGTCACAGCAAGGGAGACTTTCACAAATGTAGGCTAAGCTTTGCTCTCTCTCCCAAAGAATCTTCTATTGCGCTTCTACAGCAGTTTAAAACACAATTCAGGGATTAAAACCTGTCCTTGGGAGCTGCATTTTAAACCACAAGCACAGAAAAAATCGTATCCCTGTTCTGACAGTGTTTTGTCTGTCTTTGGTCCTGTTTGTGCTTAACTCGATCAGTATGCCGAACAACTCTGTGGTTCTGCTGAGAGCAGGGTGCTGAGCAGAGCAGATCCCCTGAGCTGCTGACAGCATTCCAAGAGTTCTCCAGGTGGCAACAGCAGACATTAGACAGTAGCAGCTCTCCTCTTTTATTCTAATCACACCTACACAGAATCAATTTTCAGTGGGCAGAGAGATGAGGAGACAAGACAGCACAGAATTCCAGGACAGTTTGGGTTGGAAGGGATCTTAAAGCCATCTCATGCCAAACCCCAGCCATGGGCAGGGACACCTTTCACTATCCCCATCCAACCTGGCCTTGGACACTTCCATGGAATGGACAGCCACAACTTCTCTGTGCCTCTGCCTTACCATCCTCACAGCCTACCAGCTTTCCTTGCTTTGCTGGCAAACCTAGATTTTGGGGAAAAGCCCTAAAATCAGACACCTTTAGCCAGTTTTATGCTACATAAGGTTTGCTGACTTAGTATTAAATGTTGGCCTCTCATGCTTGCAAGTTGCAATGTGCAAGTTACAGGCAACTGAGTAAAGACCCACAGGAGGAAACCATCTCCATCAACTACAGCTGAAGCAAGAGAACTGGCTGGTCACTTCGGAAAGTGAAAAAAATTAAAGTATTCGCCAAAAAAGAAGCCCAAAACAAGACAACACATTTAAAAATAAACAAGGCTTCACATCCCAGCTCAAGGCAGAATTGCAGTAGAGTCAAGTGGAGAGAATTCTACAATATGCAGGAGGACTTAAGAATAGTGCCCATGAGAAAAGACTGGGATTACTTAGCATTTAAAAACACAGAAAGACTGCAATTTTAAAGCGTTGCTGGAAGCATGCTCACAATGAACACAAAAGGAGCAATAACCTCCCAAAAGCAATACAACAGGCGAGCTCCGCTTGCCAGAGGCAGGAACGGCACCTGCGCCAAGAGCCCGGTGCGAACCACCCCTCGCCAAGGCAAGAATTCCAGAATCACTGAGATTGGAAAAGTCCTCTGAGACCATCAAGTCCAGCCTGTGATCGATCCCCACTTTGTCACCCAGGCCAGAGCACTGAGTGCCGCGTCCAGTCTTTCCTTAAACACCTCCAGGAATGGAGGCCCCACCACCGCCGCCCTGGGCAGCCCCTTCCAATATCTAATCACCCCTCCTGTGAAGGAATTCCTCCTAATGTCCAACACAAACCGGCCCGGGTGTAGGTTAATCTATGAGTGGCCGGGGCCAGTACACGGGCAGCGCTCCCCGCTACAGCCACCGGAGCTGCCCTGGAGCAGGCATTCCCTACTCCCGCTGTGCTGCAGCTCCTCCCCAGCCGGATCCTCCCCGCGGGCCGAGCCCTCACAGTGTTTACCCCGCACCCGCCGCGGGAGAGTTTCGCTGCCCGGGGCCCTTGCGGCGCCGCGCCCTGGGGAGCAGCCCTGAGCCGCCAGGCCGAGCACCCCTCCGGGCTGCCCGACACCGCAGCTCTAGCCGCCTGGCCGACCCGCCTTCCTGCCTCGTTTTCTTCCTTCCTTCCTGCCCTACTTCCCGCCCTCCTTCCCGCCTCTCCGCCTCTCCCACCCTGGCGGCGGGCACGTCCCGGCCCCGCGGCCACAGCGCTGCGCATGCGCTGGGGCGGCGCCTGCGCAGCACCGGCCCCGGAGATGGGCAGGGTAGGGTGGGCAGGGGGACAGCGGGGGGACACGGCGGGACACGGGGCGGTCACGGAGCCGTCACGGAGCCGTGTTGGCCGGGAGAGGCAGGGATCGCATCGCGCCGCGGCTGGAATGCGCTCAGGCCCGTGCCCATCGCCGCCCATACAGCGGCTCCGGCAGCCGGCGAGTGCCAGGCCCTGGCTTGGTTTTGAATGAGTGTCATTCTCTCGTACCCCCCAGGATCGAGTTGCCCGCTGCTGCTGCTGCAGAGTCACACCGGGGCGAGGGCCTGAGGTGAACCTTCAAAGGAGGGCAGAGTGCAGTGAAACACTCCGGAGTAGTTATAGTAGCTGGGGGTGAAAGATAGGTCTCGTTTTGCTTCTGTCCAGTTTCCTGGACTTCAGGCTGGGGCAGAATTCTGGGTGCCTTGAAGTCCTTTGTTTTGACTCTCCCAGACATGTGAAGGAGTGGGTGAGGCACGGCACTGGTCGGGGCTGTAAGCCAGCAGGTAGCAAAGGGCTGTGGGCAGCTCTCGGTGCTCAAAATCACTCAAATTAGACTTCTAAAAGTCAGTCAGCAGATACAAACACATGTAAATATTAATAATAACCATCTGGTTTTATATATTCATCTTTGATGCATACCAATCTTCAATTCAAAGTTTTTTTCAGATTAAGTTGTTCTCCTGTGGTTATAACCCCTTTCTGAGTGGCTTAGGGAAATCAAGGTTTTCCTTGTAAGTTTAAACTTCATATGACTTGCATCAAAACTGGAGCAAGCCCATAGTCCGGACTCCAGCTCCTTGGCTGGGGACGTTGTTAAAACAGCATCTGCTTTGTGTCACAGATTTAGCTGCTCTCACCCGCTGCGAGGATGGACAGCGAGGTGCAGAGGGATGGCAGGATCCTGGATCTGATCGATGATGCGTGGAGGGAAGATAAATTGCCCTACGAGGATGTGGCCATCCCTCTGGTAGGTGCATTGCTACTTATCAATCTGAGTTAAGGCTGCTGTGTTCATCACAGCCTCTTCCAAGAAAAGGCACAGAGTGATGTTCGTGGTGCGGCTAATTTGTACAAAAGGCTCATGGATCTGACTCCTTCCTTGTCCTATATGCCAGTCATTCCTGTGTAAATGAGGACATGGATGTTTCTGTCCCTCATCCCCTGAACAGTTGCTGAATCTTCTCAGAATTGGAGTGCCCTTCCCATTGCCCTGTCCTGGGTTTGGCATCAGGGAGAAGCAGAATCATCCTTTCTCTCTGCTTCCCTTTCTTGTCCCTGGTGTTTGAGGTACTTTCTGGGTTGGTTTGGAGAGCAGAGGCTCAGTCTCACACTGACAGTTCCAATCTTGGTTAAACTTTATTTCCACTTCCTGCAATGCCATTAAAGAAGCTGAGAAGTTTTCATAGGTGTTTCAAAGCAGCCTTTTCTAGATACAGTGTTGCTGTTGGCAGTTCCAGGAGAGCAGTGAAGGACTGGCAGGTGCAGCAGGACTCTTGCCTTGGGTGCTGTGTCCAAGGCATGGCACCTCTCCTTTCATCCAGGGTACAGCTGCAAGGCTGGAGAGGGGCAGCAGAGGAAAAGCTACTGCTGATCCCACAGAGCCCAGGGCTGAAGCTTCAGATCTCCCACACTGACACCCTTCCTCAGCAATTTTGAAACTTCCAGGAAAGTGAGAGGTAGCTGAGGATTTTCCTTTCCCTTTTTGTCTCTGGTACTCGAGATTTACCTCAGCTAGCAAAGATAACACAGCCGTGGGAACTGTGGGGTGCTGGGCTTTTTTAACAAAGAGACACTTCCATATTTGTGACGTGGCTCAAGTTTTAGCCCTGCCACCACTGGCTTTTCAGAGAGGGCAAGGAGCAGCTGCACAACTCAAAATCCCTATGTAGAGCACACATTTTCCTGCCAAGAGTTGGGCTTGAGGGAAGCATCTTGCAGAAGTGTGATTCTGAGCTAAAAGAGCCCAAACCCTCCTTTGCTTGGGATAATCTTTATTAGGCAAGCTGAGTATCGTGAACAAGTTCCTTGTTGACAATTGCCTTCACCCTGAGTCCAAACATTACTGTTTCTTCTCTTAGAGCCATCTTCTGATGGCTTACAGTCACAGATGACAGATGAGGCTTACAGCCTCAGAGAAGGAAACCTCACCAACTAACAACACAAAGAAAGGCCTGGCTGTGGAAATAAAGATCCCCAGAGATGGGATTGGCTCTGATCACATAAAAAAACCAGAATGAATTCATAGGGGACTTACTCAGGGACATTGCAAAGGAGCAACCAGAATGGCTGTGAAAGTGGTATTTGAGCCTGTCCTGAGAATCTGCTCCAGTGCTCACTTGAGACATTTCTGGGAACTCAAATGCGTTCGAATCATTCACTGTTTTCAAAGCTGAAACATTTTATTTGGCTCATGCTGGAATTTCTGGAGGTCTAGAACTCAGAATCCCTGCCCAAATGGTATGTGGCAGAATAGCACACACTCAATGTGACTACACCAATACAGAGAAAAAATAATAGAAGGAAAGAAAATGAAATGTCAGTTAAACTTTCCTTCCCCTTACTGTGATGTGAGCAGCTCTGTGGCACACCTGGTAAGGGCTTCTGGCTTCTGCTGTTGATCCAGCACAGCTACACCTGAGTCCAGCATATAGACAGGAAGGACTTCTCCTGTCTGGAGAAAGTAGGAAAGTAACTATAGGAAAGTAACATTTTACAGAACCAGTTGTCTGCAGTATTTGTATTCTTGGCAACAGCAGAAGCAGCCCATTGCAAACAAACAATGGAATAAATGCATTGTACTGTTATTTACTTTGCATTTGCTGTATATTCTCCCTCACTGTGTGTGCAGTCTGAGTGTATAGCAAGGCCCCAGGGTCCTGAAAAACAATTTACCTTTCAGATTAAGCATCATATTCAAATGAAATGAATACTGTTCATAACAGGGCTCAGCAATATTTTTAAGTGGATAAGTATGTATGATATTTATTGTTCAGATGCACCCTCTGGTCTCGTTTGTGGGTTTTTGTATCTATCCACACAAATCATAACAACCTGCTGCTTGCAGGAAGTGTATTGTGTGTGGAATGCATGGTACCTGTGTTTTGTTCTCAGAATGAGCTCCCTGAACCAGAGCAAGACAACGGTGGCACCACCGAGTCTGTCAAAGAGCAAGAAATGAAGTGGACAGATTTGGCTCTCCAGTATCTCCATGAAAATGTTCCACCCACGGGAAATTAGTGAATCACTGGGATTTCATACAGTCCATGCATGAATGCAACGTAAAAATATTTTTCAGCTGGCCATCGCTGTCACAAGCTGCCCTAAGGAGGAAACAACATTTCAGAAGCCTTCAGATTCCAGCAGTGGTTCTGCTCACAATGAAGAGTTTAAAATGCTTTTCTTGAATGTGAAATAGCAGAGGTTCTGACATCTCAAAGCCAAGTGAAAAATGTTTCATGCTCATAAGATTATTTCATGTTTTCTGTTAAATTGTTCTTAAATTGGTGCCAATTCTGATCTTAAATGTTTTCTACATGTGATTAAAAAGTTTTTAATGTCTCAAATTGCAATTGATTTCAAAGCTCACAGTGGGATTATTGTCTGGAGTTCAGTGTACAAAACCCAAATAGCTGTGAGTTGTTGCCATCTTTAACAAGTGTGTGGCTGAGGCAGGATGTGTTGGGCAGGTGTGAAAGGCTGGTCAGCAGAATCAAGAGCAGGGCGTAACCTGTAAGCACTTGAATTCCTGCTCTCTGGATTTGATGGTGGTGGTGGACAGCATTTCCAGTGCTGACATCCTGGGAATGTTTGTCAGTGTGTACAGTGAGCACAGTCTAATTTATGCTGAAATGGTGGTTACTGAAAATCATGGTCTTCCAAGGAATGGTTGAGAGTTCCAAGGAAGAATTTGACAGTCCCAGTGTAGGGCCTCTTGAAGTGAGAGCCACTTGATGAGCAATCTCAGATGGGAAATGAAAATCCAAAAAAAGTGATGGGGAAAAGAAATGAGTCGGGCTTAGCTTCAGGCAACAAATTGTTACCTCTTTTTGTATTGAGATAAAAGGCAAGGCCTTCTTGATTTACCTTATTTTATCTCTGATTCTCAGATGTCTTTTGCAACAGGTAAAAACCTTCTGTTCTTCATGTTTCACTGTTGGACCAATTCCGTCTCACCATTGGCAGAACTTCTTGCTAAGGGAAAATATTTTGACAGAGTTTAGTATTACTGGTAGAGGTGAGAAAGGAGCTGGAAGGAAAACAATGTTTAAATTATATTCTTTTGCCAGTGCAGCAGAAAAAGCTCTGTCCTGGAGCTTCTAGATCCACAGATATTACGTGTTGTCTTTTCTCAGTGTTTATCATCTTCAAAATAACAACCCCCAACTTTTGCCTGGGTGATTATCAAATGGGATCACAGAATGGCACATGTTCAGTGAGACTCAGATTGCTGAGCTGCTTGATGCTGGAGAGCTCAAGGTGGTTGTGAAAGAATCATGCTAGGCACATGCTCGAAGTGTGATCCATGCCTGCACCAGAGGAGCAGACACTTGTCTGAATGAAAAGGAGCTGCAGACAGCAGGAAGAGTTAAGGATTAACCTGAGAATTAGCACAGTCAAAAAGCTTAATAAGTACAGCATGGACCAAAGAACCAGCTATGCCACTGGGAGCTGTAATAGTTCAGCTCCTCACTGGATCAGCACAAGGGGAAAGAAAGCAGAGCCTGGGCTTAATGAGATATTTCTAATCCAGCCCACGTTCCTTTCCCTGGCCTATGTTAGAAGAATTTGCTAAGAAAATGCCAGGCAAAACTACCACCCAGCTTCTATCCAGCAGCCATCCCTGCTCCCACCCTTCTCATCCCTTTACAAACTCCCCACCACCCTCGTTTTCCCAATTTTACCACTACATCTTCCAGCTCTAATTTCAGACTTCCTTTCCTGCTCCTGACGGTTGTCATTCCTTGGCAATCTCCTTCCTCCCATCCAGCAAGGAAAGAAAAAGCCTTCCTTACTTGAATTAGAGCTGAATTTATGAGGTTCCAGCAGGTCTGTGAGAAAATGCCAGTTGTATGAGTGTTATCCAAGACAGCAGTTGCTTGGAAGCCCAGTGGAGAGCCAACACCTTGACTTGTGTCACAACACAGTGCTGTGCAGCTGTCTCCTGCCTGAGGTGGGGACAGGATTTGTAGAAGGGACTCTGGGCCATGGCACTCAGGAGAGCAGGAAGGACATGGGAGGTATTAGGGATCATCGTGAACTCTCCAAAGGCAGAGCCCTGTGAAACCAGGCGCTGGCCCCACCCAGATGCTTATCAGACTTGAAGTGACATCTACAATCTTCCTGACATTCTTTTAAAAAGACAAATAGACAGGCAATAATTTCCTTAGTTTCAACACTTGTAGTCAAATTGCTGCTTACAGCATGATACTAACCCATTTATGTCTTTGATTAGTCATCCCCCAAGGCAAACTATATTTAAATTAAGGAAACCTGCTAGAATAGAAGGTGCCCCACCTTCTTAAGAAGAAGCTTAATTTGACTGCTCTTCATTTCTTGGCTGGTAACTTCCTTCTTTCACCACACCTACTGCTACTGGCAGAAAAAAAAAGCAAGCAAACTGCTGTCAGAGCCGGCAGACACATGCCAGAGAAATTGTGAGATCCTTCAAATCTTTTACCTGTGGAAGTTCCATGTGGAAGTCCATATGCTGAGGCTGTGTGTTGTGTTCATCTACCTTTTGTATGGGGTGAAAACAGGTAAGAACTCAACTGTTTGTTTTGAATGTTTTTGTCAAATATAACACATTTTCTGTGCTTTACAGCAACATGAATGTACCTGCCCTCTGCATTTACAGTTACTGCACAGGGTTTCTCAGTAGCATTATTTATTTTGGCAAAGCAAATTATACTGGTTACATGAATGTAGTTAGTTCTAAAGAGTTCCAAATGGAAAACCAGAAGTATTTTTTATTATCTTTTCCTCCCTTTGCAAACATTTCTCTTATATAAGTACTATCCACCGACACTGAAAATGTCATTCGAAATCTTCAGAGAATAATGATTTCTTCTCAGGGGTGTCATGTATGACAGAGGCGAAGGATGGATTACCATTTATGAACAGTAAGCTCCACTTGATGGCTTCACAGCCCTACAAGAACAAACCTGTGTAACAATAAACAAATGTACTGCCTTGTGTGAGCATACACATGGGAGCAAGGCAAGTTACAGCTCTGCTTTGTAAGGAAAACAAACTGGGTTAAAAAAAACAGTGTTCTTATAAATACTAACTTGTGTTTCATCAGATCCTCTGGAGTAATCTCAGGGTCGCCTTTTGCTTGGTTTGTTCAATACTCTGTAGGAAATGCAGTAATGAGGAGTGGGAAGAGAGAATGGTGTGAAAAGGCACCGATGAAATGCAGTGAGCTATTGAGGACCAGTTTAGGAGTGGAGGGCACACCCTCTCTGTGGAAAAGTGATGGAAATCTGTACCACCAATGCTCGAGATTCGTGGTGTGGTACTGAAGTGTGCTTAAAGGGGGGAAGCTCTTGTTGATGGTTAAGACCAGTCTGATGACACACTGTATGAAGCCCAGGCAGGGTGGCAGGGGCTGGAGGGCCAGAGCTCTTGCAGACAGAGGAGCGGCGACACACTCACCTGAGCTCCATGCAGGTGCTCACTGGGCGAGCAGCTCT
Source organism: Cyanoderma ruficeps (assembly GCA_008694505.1). NCBI lineage: Eukaryota > Metazoa > Chordata > Aves > Passeriformes > Timaliidae > Cyanoderma > Cyanoderma ruficeps. The sequence goes on from VZDJ01000033.1 coordinate 5,649,511, forward strand.
GTGTCCCAAGGACCACAGCCGGGTCAGCCACACATCTGGCCAAGTGACCACTGACCCGCTGAGGTGAAAAATCTGTTGGAACTTCCCCTTGCAAGAGGACAGGCTGGTAAAAACCTCAGCTGCTACTTTATTCATGCAGACAGCTCTGTACCACAGCCCCAAAACGCCCCCATGGCAAACCCTGCCTATCCACAGGATCAACATCAAAGAAAAAGCCTCCAAACACCATCTTCTAGAAAGGAATGAGAGACACCAGGAGAGTGCAGGCCTTAAGAGCACTGACTGCAGTAACTACCAGGAGTGTGCCTGGGACTGTTCCACTCCCTGCAACACTCCAACATGGGCATGTACAACTTCAGAATATATATGTGTGTCTGTGTCTGTGTGTGTGTATAAAATTTCAGAACCAAGCTATTCTGAAGTTGCCTCTACTGCTGCAATAGCACCTTGGAGGGTGATCTCAGGCTCAAGACCAAATGTGTCCAGCTCTCTGGCGGGTACATGGATTTAACACATTTTTATGCTCCCTGCTACAGGTTCTGGGAGACCAGAGCACCTTGCCCAGCAAACCAGTGTTTGCCTCCTGTTTTACATGTCAGAAAACAGAGCAGAAGGAGAATGGGGATTGCCAGAGGCTGTCTAGCAAACTAAGGCAGGGCTGGAAATGAGTTACTGGGATGCTGGGTTAATGGCCATATTCACTGCCCTTTACTGGAGGGAAGTGATCTGTTGGACACGGGTTAAGTGCAGTGCCAGGGGATAAGTTTCTACCTCATTTATTTGCTTGCAGAGTAAATCTCAGTAAGCCACTTGCCCTAGTCATCCTGGAGTTTCAAAGACACTCCCAGCCATTTGGGGAAGAGTCACTGTGCTTAGCAGAAGGAAGAGCAAAGCCAGGGTAACTGGCCATCCTCATGTGTCACATTTTGAACACATGGTGGATGGGGCTGGGATTGGCAGCAGCTTGCCAGAAGAGAATCTGGCAGGTTTCCTCCCCTTATTAGCACTGATTTGATTTTGTTAGTCAAAACAGAACTCATCTAACAGACCTGGTGCAGATATAATAAGGCTCTTCATACAGTCCCTGTGTTAGGTATCAGCAAATGCTGACCAGCTCTTTGAAAGCACTTCTGTACCAGAAGGTTTAGGCTGTTCTGATGACAAACATAGTGCTCCTCTGGGCAAGCCTCAGCACAGTGCAGGAGATAGAGAAGCAAATTAAGCAATCAGTGCAATCTTGCACCATATAGAAGTAATCCTTGCCTGGCATTTCTGCCTGTATTGCTACAGCTTCAGTGGCAGTAAAGATGATTAGCAGCCCTATACAGTGCTACTATACAATAACTAAAACAATGCCTAGTTATTAGTAAAACACACAGTTGTATTTTTTTATGCTGCAGTAGCACCTAGAGGACAGTCACTGAGTCTCACTGTGTGAGCTGGTGTGCATGAGCAAAAAATGTTAATTTTCCTCTGCTAGCTACTTCGGGATCTCCACAAGAACAGTGTCACAGAACTCTTGCTGCTGTTTCCCTGAAGCATCTTGGCACTGTAAGAATGAGCTGACAGCAGGCTGGCCAGGAGGCAGCCACCCAGGTCACCTTTCCTCTTGGGACAGGGCCCAGAGTCACTGCTGCTGGGAGGTCTGAGTGAAGCATTACTCAGAGGCAGGACACCTCCATTCAAAGGCCCCTGATTTCACTGGGCCTGGCTGAGCGCTCATTTCCCACCATTCCTGTCACACCATCCATATGTTGCCATATAGAAAGGACTCCGTGGATTTCAGATGTTACAATTTATTTCTGAATTTATGGTAGCAATTTAAAATATTCAGTTGGACTTAACTGCAATATCCTTTTAGCCTATTAACTTTTATTTCTGGAGCTCCTGGGGCTTCTACAAAGTAATTAGCAGAACTGTGGCAACTAAGCAGATTGTTTTATGTACTGGGCACAAAGCATTTATATCACTCATGCTCCTGATTTCCTGAGGAGGAGAAAATGAAAGTTGCTCATAGAAACTGTGAGAGTTTCATCATTCAGAAATTAAAATTCACAGAGCATTGGAGACTTGCTAGAGCATAATTAACTTACAGCTGCAGGTTTTCCAAACCCTGCTACCTACTGCACAGTCCTTTAAGCAACAAAGATCAGGAAGATTCCTCTAGGAACTGTAGCCTGAACAATTACTGCAGCCGAGACACGTGTGAGAGAGAGACTCTCCCCCACAAGGTTCTTCAATAAGATTACGAGGATTTGAGGGAAAGGATTGTGAGCCAGGAGGAGGCTACTAAACCTGGGAGGGCCTTCATAAGCAGTGTCTGTCTGGAGACAGTTATTCCCTTCCCTGCCAGTGCCCTGTTGGAGGCTGTGTTGGGCTCTGAAGGCTCAGCTGGTGTTCTGCTGGAAAAGCAAAGAACAAAGATGGACTTCCCAATGGCACAGGCCATCCCACCGGGCAGTACTTACATCAAATTCAGTTACACTTCAGCTGTGTATAAAGCACAATTACCATCTCACAGACTCAAGGGTGCCCCATTTTGCAGTCTGGAATACCAGGCTGCATCTGCACATACAAATGAAGCATTGAGCTGCTCCTCACCACAGCAAGACTCTCTGCAGCTTGGCAGCTCCAGGCTGCAGGTACAAACCAATCTTGAGGACACCTGTTCAGCTGAGAACCTGTCCAGAACATCTGGGTATGCTCACAAACCAGTACAGCAGCCATCCTGTCTGTTAGTCTCTAATACCTTCCTCACACCAGTGAGATTTTTGGACAGAGTTCCTGCCAACTCCCAGCTGCCACAGGAAGTAGGGCTGTGGTGTTTCAGGGAATGCTGCTCCAAAAAGGTGTGATTGCTCTCTTTATTCCAACACAGCAAGAAAAACCTAAGTTCTAAGGTAACTTCAGTCATGAGCATGATAGAGAGGAGAGGGAGAGAGGAAACAGGAGCAGCTCCTGTGCTCAGACAGCTCCCAACACACTTTCCTGCCCTGTGCAGGGTTGGCAGGTACAGCAGGCTAAAAGAAAACTCCTTGGTGCCAAACTCCAATTGCCACTTTGATGCTTTCAGATCCTCAGGAGACATGTCCTGCATTCACAGCCCTGGGCTTCGGGAATGCTTTGATAGGGACACAGCTGAAAGTGAAGCTGCTGCTCTACACCCGGCAGAACCCAACCTGTGCCGAGGAGCTCCACTCAGCAGCCTCCAGGTACCTCGATGTGACCAAGAAAACGACCTTCATCATCCACGGGTACCGATTCACAGGCTCTGCCCCGGTCTGGATCCCTGAACTGGTGCATCTCCTGCTTTCTGTGGAGGACATGAACGTCATCGTTGTGGACTGGAACCAGGGAGCAACGACTCTCATCTACAACTATGCTTCCAGGAAGTGCAGAAGAGTTGCTGAGATTCTGAAGAAACTTATAGATGAAATGTTGGTAAGTTGGACGCTCACGCTACGATACAGTCATTAAGGCACAGTATGTAAAGGGCACAAAGGAAGTACTTAAACCAGCAGGATGTCTGGGAATAGAAACTCCTAAAAAAGGAAGACATTAATTTTTGGAAGTGCATGTGTACTGCAGTGCCAAATCCTACCCTTGGATTTGCTTTTGGTGCAATATCCAGTTAATATTCTAAGTCTCTATATTTCTGGGTACAAAACTCTCCAGACATGTTTTCCCATACAGAGAAACTCTACTTCTATTTTCTGTATATCCAAAGGCAGCTTAAGGGGATCAGCCATGGTTCACAGCTCCTCTAAGGCGTTGCACAGGCAATGATGATGCTGGATTCTTAGGATCATAGTGTCTGCTAATTCCTTGCAGGAACCACATGTGGGGCAACTGGAATTTTACTCCTGGGGCCCATTAGTGGTTCCCATCCACACTTGTAGTCATTGCCCCAGGAAAATACAACCATTGCCTGAACTGTTCTCATCACAGCTCTCTGAGGTATAGACCTCAAACAGAAATGCTGGCTGCTCTGAGGAACTGCCCAAGGGGAAATACCTACAGAGTGTGGAATACTCTGGGAGATGTTATATTCCTCCTCCTATATTTTTTTAAAATTTTATTTTATTTTCCAAAACCACATGACCATGAGTACTTTTAAATCTCAGATTGCTGGAGCGTCCCTTGATGCTATACACATGATAGGAGTGAGCCTGGGAGCACACATCTCTGGCTTTGTGGGTCAGATGTTTGGTGGCACGCTGGGAAGAATCACAGGTAAGCCTTCCTCCAGCAGTCCTCTCGCCTCAAGGAAGGACAGCCCGGAGTGAGGCCCTGCCACGCCCACGGCTTTGTGCTGCAGGCCTTGACCCTGCGGGCCCCCTGTACAGGGGGACGGCGCCGAGCGAGAGGCTGGACCCCACGGACGCACAGTTTGTCGATGTCATTCACTCCGACACCGACGGTACGTGACATTCCATCTCCCTCCTTTACAGGAAACCCAGAGACTGGGAGCACAGGGAAGGGGGTGCTGGTGGCCAGCAGTGCTGGGGGTCCTGCTCCTTTGGCCCAGGAGCAGAGCAGACCCCCTCACTGTGCCTGGTTTATTCCCATTCCAAAGCACGCTGCTGATGACAGCAGTTACAACCTGGCCCATGATTGACAAGGAAGCAGGGAGGAGGTGCTGCAGCACAGTCCTTCTGGAGCAGGACACACCAACATCCCACCAAAGAGTCAGGCTGTATCTGAGTACCCGGCATTTCCAGAGCTGGTCCCACAGCTCAATGCCTTGCTCAGCAGATCACTTATCCTCAGCCCATGGTTCTCTGCACAATGCTTCCAGTCTCCATCCCACCTCCTAAGAGTTAAACCTTCCTCTAGGCCAAATCTGGACTCTCCCTCAGCCCTGTCCTTTTCCAGACCCACCAGCCAGGCCAGCAGTGCAATGCCAAGGCCCCCATGCTGCTCCCATGGCCACCCTACCCTTGACACCTGGCTTTCCCACCTAATTGCTGCCTCTCTTCTCCCAGCCCTTCCAGGAAGTCAGATTTCAGCAGCACAGCAACAGCCAGGTTTCACATCCCTTTTCCTGTCCTGCACACAAGTGACACAAACCCCCACATTTTGTACTGTTGCATGCACAGACTTATTTTAGGTACTTGATACCATTGTTAAAATGACCCAGCTGGGTCACAATTGTATGGCCTGCTGCCTAAACAGATGGATGACATTAGTGCTCCTGTACAAGCAGGCATCCGAGAGCCAAATAAGTACCTTTTTTATCCAGTTAAGTAGCTATATTTCTTTCTTGTGCATTTTACAATTTAATATTCCCTCCCTGAGCCCTGGTATCCCCTTTTGTTAGGACTGGGCTACGAGGAAGCACTGGGCCATATCGACTTCTATCCCAACGGAGGGACCGACCAACCAGGCTGTCCACTGACAATATTTTCTGGTAATTAATCCTGCCCTGAATTGCACAAACCCTGACAAAATGTTCCCAATCAGAAAAAGAGGAGAAAGGCAGAGAATCATCATCACTGCTTAAAAAAACACATGATATCCATATTCTGGGCAAGCCATGGCAGCAACTTCTTCTCAGCAATGCGTGACAGGTTTAGCTGATGTGCATCAGGCAGAGATGAGAGTCAGGGTCACCTCTCTGTGCCTCTGTCACAGTGCAAGTGGGACTAATCCTCTGTACAAAAGGTCTTCAGGTAGATGTGTGCCTTTGTTTTGTGATTATGTCCAGAAAATCTGTGAGATCTTTTGTTTTTAATTACTTGTAACACATGAAAGCCCAAGGACTAGCAGTGGCAAGGACCTGTTCAGAAAACGGGTTCAAGACAAATGTGGAGCACGCAGTTATCCCTAGTTAGTCTGGAACAAAAGCAAGTTTTTCCTTTCAGCCTGGCAGCAGAACTGGTTTGATGAAAGCTGGGTGAAGAAGATTCCTTACAGAAGGAAATGCAGTATTGTGAACTCAACCCTTATCAGACCTAAGAGAATCTACATAGGAGAGCAGCCTGAGCCAAAAATCCCTAGGAAATGAGGCTTCACTCATTTTACTGCTCATGGAACAACTCATTTTATTAGTTATGGCTTTTTCTAAAGAGCTTTTTACACCAAAATGGAAGGTCCTGTGCAAAGCTCAAAGCAATATCCAGCTGTCAGGCCTGAGCTCAGAGAGGAGAGGAAAACACCACAGACAGAACTTGATCCATAGTTGGATCCTCTGGAACTGCAGCAACCACACAAACATTTCTAAAACCAAAAAGACAAGAAAAAAAGCAAAGCAGACATAGGGAGAGCTGAGTGCACTCAGAGGGAGAGGCTGCTGCCCACTTACTGTTCTGCCAGAGCCCAGTGCTCCCCAGTGCAATTTGTTGAAGTCAGAATGGTCAGTGACTGTCCACTGGTATGTCCTGTGGGCATTAATCCTGTTTCCCTGAGGCATGAGGATTGCTAATGAAATATTTCTTCCCTGTACATGATGAAGGATTGCAGTATTTTAAATGTGACCACCAGAGGTCTGTTTTCCTGTTCCTGTCCTCCCTGACACAGAGCTGCAACATCACCACATACCCGTGCAACTCCTACAGGAATTACAGGAATGGCAAATGCACCAGCTGTGAACCCTTCTGGCCCATGCCATGCCCCATCCTAGGTAAGGATCCAGGGAATGGCAATCCATCCTGAATACTGAGCTGCCTGTCATCACTGGCACTGGGAGGGGGATGTTTTGCTGGAGGACTAACACATGGTGCTTTGCAAAAGCACCCAAGTTATTTCCACTGAGGTCTTTGAGGTCTCTCAGGCCTGCTCTTTGTAGTATCACATCATGTTATGATCTAGAACAGAAATCCAGAGGTAAAGAACCCAGAACTAGAAAAGTGAAAACTAGACTTTACAGTAAAGTCAGAGAAACAGTGAATTAAAGTCCCTCAGTTGCAGAGTTTGAGGGACAGGGGCCTGTTCTAGCTAAAATAAATTTACAAGTAAATTCCCAGCACCACAAACCCCTCTGTGCTCTAAAAGGAATGGCAAATAGGTGAACAAAGGGAATTCTGGACTTGTCTGCCCCAGCCTGGGTGTGACAGCCCAGCCTCAGGCTGGCAGCTCTGAAATGTTGATGCTAAAACACCTGACACTTCCAGAAAGGAACTGACAAAGCCAAGGGGATGATTTTCATTCTGCACTGCAAAATGAAATCCTTCTTGACCACAGACAGCAGATGTGAAAAAAGATGGGCTTGAAGAAAGTGCTGAACAGTAACCAGGCATATTCAGTCCCAAGCCTTTGGAGTACAGGAGGATGTGTGTCACAGTGCTACTTGGCAGCTGGCACACAATGCACTGTTTCTTAAATACTTGTTCATTTTCAGCTATTTAGTGGCTCGTCTACCTGTGCAGTAACTCGATTTCATTTTCAAACTGTCACCTGCAGGTTATTATGCCCATGAGTGGAAAAGCTATTTAACACAACAGAGCCATCCAGTGACAAGTATGTTTTTTGACACAGCGGAGGAAGAGCCATTTTGCAGTAAGTGACTGAGATTTCTGAGATTATTTTTCTTTGTGCATTGCCTCCATCAGCAGCAGCCAAGCAGAGAGGGTTATTTGCTGCTGGTGTTATAGCCAGCATTTTAAAAACTCCAGTGGCTGCTGGATGGAATTGTGTCCATCCGTGGTTTGCCATGACCTTCCTTATCTGCCAACCTGTCCCGTGGTGGGAAAGCCAACATGCTTATAGTTACAGGAAACTGACTGAGAACTTTCAAATTAAGTATGAAAGTTCCCAAATCGTGTTTCAAAGTCACACACCATGCTTTTGTGAAAGTAAGAGGTGTGTGGGAATGACAAGAGAGAAAGACAGGCTGCACAAGTGAAAAAGCTACCCTGGAGAAAAGTGAGAGATACGGGGAAAGGAAGAGATCTGTGGGAAAAAATGGTTTACCACGGTGAAACGTTTCATCCCATCCCTGTGATTACCAACAGACCAGGGCATGGGCTGGGATTATGGCCTGAGCTCCAGTGCTGGTCAGCAAGTGAATTCAGACTCATAGATCAAAGAATGGACAACTCTGCTCCAAGACAGAGATGACAAATGACAGATACGAAGAACAGAAATGGAGGGGTTCAGAGGGGGACAGAAGAAAGAAAAGACAATCTGGAAGTGAAAGGAGAAGGCAGGCAGTGAAAGGCAGTGTGATGGGAACCATACAGAGAGGCCATCCTGCATGGATAACCCTCGCTGTAGTGCTCTCCTGACACGTCCTAGTGTTCCTGGTTGAAATCTCTGCAAAGGGAGATGGAGAGCAGGGAGGAGAGAGGGATTTTGAGATAAACTGCAGGGGCTGTGTCCATCCTCTGCCCACAGCCCTGCTCCACAGCCTGGACAGCAGAATGAACCCACAGGGGCTAACCCCTCTCTCTCTCTCCCCTCAGTCTATCACTACTTGGTGGATATTACCACATGGAACAAAGACACCAGGAGAGGCACCTTCAGCATCATGCTAGCTGATGAAGCTGGGAGGAAGGCAGAATCAAAAGTCAATCCGTAAGTCTTACTGGTCTGAGCATTTCTAAGTGTTCATGTATCCATTGGAACAAGTGCATCTGGGAGCAGGTGACACATCCTCCCCCGGTTTCTCTGCTCATACTTGCTAGTACACATGGCTATGGGATTTCCTGGCCCCGTGAAATTTCCACAGCCTCCCCCAGCACACAGCCCTGACAGCCCAGCCTTTTGGTTTGGGCCCTTCTCTGTCATCTTAAGGACTGAAGTGGACAATCTCAGCCAGCAGCACAGCTGCCATAGGCTTCCACTAGGTAGCAGAAGGAAAAACATCTCCCCTTCTTTCCTTCCTCTTTCAGGGAATGTTCTGTTCTAGTTCCCAGTGCCCAAGACAGCTGGGGATTAACCTGGGCCTGAATATGTCACATCCAAAATCAATTCATTAAACTCAGAGAGACAAATTAATGGTGTTTATGTGACATACAAATTCCTAATTGATCTTAACTACACTTCAGCCAAACAAACCTGCACAACTAGTTTTCCCAAGTTTCTCTAAGTGCATATTCCCTCAGGCATATCTGGCATCTGCTTGCACTGGAGCAATCAGCATCAGTCCCACACCAATGCCAGTGCAGATTCTGTGCCTGTCTCAAGGTAATTCAGTGTGCAGGCCTGCACAGCCAGCCAGGTATAAACATCACTTGGATCTAGTCCATTTGGGATCAAAGCAAAATCACAGTGAAAATTCTGATTCGGGACCAAATGGCATCCAACCTCTGTGTTCCCACTCCCATCCCAAAAAACTGAGGGCAGAAGTGGCTGAGCAGGTTGACACCTGGAGACCTGAATCCACACCCATTCCCTGTAAATCAGAAATTAACCACAAGCTCAGGCCTCCTCCCCCAGCCATGTTTCTAACATTACAGTGACTACATTAAACCCAGTGCTACTCCCTTGGTGACTGACACTCTCTCATCTGCTTTACCTTTAGAGAAGCTGCCACCTTCCAGCAGTACAAACAAATCACTTTGCTCACTGGGTTTGACCAAGATCTTGAAAATGTGGAAAGAATTTCCTTGACATTCTCCACGGGATCTGTCATTGGCCCAAAATTCAAGCTCAGGATTCTTCAAATGAGGTTCCGGTCCCTGACAAACCCAGAAAGGTGAGCAGATGTTTACAAACAAACCATTTCTGTTGGTGCAGACTGGACAGAAGTAAAGGAATCTCCCAGATTCCTGGCCTGGCTGAGTATGTGCAGAAGAATTAGCTTTATTTTACATTTAGTAATTCTCATATACATATCTTGGGAATCAGTTCTTCTTTAAAGGAGTCCCAGAGCTGAATACTTACTTGAACACAGAGGCTGTATTATTGCACTGGGAACTTGTCACATGTGATGTGACTCTGACGTGGCCTGACACCTTAACCTTTGGTCAGGAAAATGACCTTGGAGAAGCTGCCCAGGCCTGAACTCTAGCAGCTCTCTGGGAAGAACAGATGTTCAGCCTCAAATACACATTTTATATCCCAGTCAATTTGTATGGCTAGTGAAGCAGGGAGATTAATTTACTCCTGGAATTCCAGCAAGTGGGAGCTGCTGGCTGCTTTTCCCCAAAGCCCTGACTGGTACCCACAACATCAGGAGGTATCAAGACATTGCTGATGAGATTTCTACCACCTCATTAACCTCGGTCTGCTCTGCTGTCCTACCCTTAAGCTTCCCACCTCTGGAGGCTGGGAGTTCTGCCTGAGCTCAGCAAGCACAGAACCTCTTATGCTGACCTTGTGTGCAAGGACACTATGTGGACACCACACCATGCTTTAAGTTCAGCTTAAAACAAGGCTGGAAGATCACAGGGTCAGGAGGGTGAAGCAAAAAACACATATAAAGCTGCAGAACATGTTTCTTTGTATTTCATGAGGTCTGTTACCCTTATCCTAGGCTTGGAACAAGGCAAAGATTGTGTACATCTACTAAACAAAGTCCTGCAGCTCTCCCTTGCTGCCACTCCCTGTCTCCTCTCCCACGCCTCCTCAGTAACTTCCAGTGCCAGATACACACGTAGTCTTTTAAAGAGCAGACACAAATGCCCTAATATGTGAGGATGCAGTCTCTCCCCGAGGAGGGGCTGCCACCGGCCATAGGCACAGTTCAGGATTTTCAACACATCAACTAATCAGTCACTACCCCAGGGAGGGATGTCCTGCCCTCTCCCCTTCGCTATTGCTCAACCCACTACACAGGGCTAATGCTCATATTTCCCCAGTGAAAGCACAAGTATTTCCTCAGGTTTTCTGGCTGAACTAGCTCCAGACCATATCTATATTTGCACCCAGGTTAGAGGAGTGGCACAGTTTCTCACACTAGGAGCAGGGAAGGGTCAGAACCGGCAGGTGAGCTGGAAGGACCACCTTGTTTGGTGGGCACAGGTTTGGACTGGCTTAAAGGGAGCCACAGACTGCAGCCAGTGCCTGGTTGTTTGCTGGATTTGTTGCGTTCCTTTTTTCCACAAGCGAAAAATAATGTAGAACAGAATGGCAAAATGCTCAAGGTATCCCTGGCTTAAAGCCAACCTCACTTCAGGTGGACTTGGAGCCAGTTCTCTTGAGAAGACGACTTATTTTATGTAGGCCTCCAGCAGGCGGGGAGATGACAGAAGAGTGTCGTTTTTTCACTTTTGGCCGTGTTTTCACACAGACCCCAACTGTGCCGATACGACCTGGTTCTGACTGAGAACACCCAGAAAACCTTCAAGCCCATCCCATGCTGAAGCAAGATGTCCCGAGGATGCTGTGCCTGACGGGGCAGAGACACTTCACCGCGGTGTGGGGATTCACCTGCTGGGCCCGGGCACCTTCTGTGGGGACCGAGCAGCGGGACCCGCTCTCCACGCACAGTGTATAAACGGGCAGGGGAGTGACAATAAAACCATGGCGGCACGTGGCTTTAAAGCGTGGCTTTAAAAGGGGGGGCTTAAAGCGAGGGTTTAAAACGGGTGTTTAAAGCGTGCATCCGCGGCGGAGCCGGCTAGGAGCCCTGTCAGGAGCAGCAGGTCCGAGCCGGCCCCACGAACCCTCCCTAGCCCCCACAGCCCGCTCGGGGCCACGCCCACCAAGATGGCCCCGCCCCGCGCCTGCGCACCCGGCTCGGGGCGCTGAGGGCGGCAGGGCCGGCCCGGGAGCGGCCGGGCGCGCTCGGCTCGGGTCGGGTTTGTGCGGGGGCGGCACCGGTGGTCCTGACCCGGGATGTGGCGGCGTCCCGCTGGGCTCCTGCTCGTCTTCGCGGCCGCCACGGCCGCGCTGTGGCTGCTGTCGGTGCGGCTGAGCGCGGGGCAGACCCGCAGGTGGGTGTGGGGGGCCGGCGCTGCCCGTGTGACCCTCCCTTCCCCGGGGGCTGCCCGTGTGTCTCTCCCCTCGCAGGGCGCTGCGGTTCCCGGCGGACCTGGAGGAGCTGCGGGATCTGGCCGAGGCGCTGCGGGACTACGAGCGGCAGCACCGGGGCGCGGCGCTGGCCCTGTTCTGCGGCGCGTACCTGTACAAGCAGAGTTTCGCCATCCCTGGCTCCAGCCTCCTGGTACGGAGAGGGCGGCGCGGGGCGAGGGGCCGGGGACTCGCGGGTCGGGCAGAAGGAGCCGAAAGGACCCGACCGGGCCCGCACTGGGCAGGAGAACCCTTAGTACCAGGACGGGTCGGGGCTGAACCTGCTGGAGAGCAGCTCTGCTGGGAAGGATCGAGGAGTGTTGGTGGATAATGTGCTCTGAGGGCCAGGAAGGTCAGTGGCATCCTGGAGTGCACCGGGAAGAGCGTTGCCAGCAGGTCAGGGAGTGATCTTCCCCTCTGCTCAGCCCCGGTGAGGCACAGGTGGAGTGCCAGGCCCAGATCTGGGCTCCTCAGGAAAAGAGAGACAAGGAGGACAGGGTCCAGTGGAGGCCACAAAGAAATGCAGCTGGAGCATCTCTCTGATGAGGAGTGACTGGGAGCTGGGCCTGTTTAGTCTGGAAAATACTGAGAGGGGATCTCTTTAATGCACATAAATATCTCCAGGGGGTGTCAGAGGATGGTGCCAGACTCTGTTCAGTGGTGCCCAGCAACAGGACAAGGAGCAATGGCCATAAGCTAAAACACAAGAAGTTTCACCTCAATATGAGTATGGAGGGTGGCAGAGCACTGTGAACAACTACCCAAGGGAGGGCACAGAGTCTTCTTCTCCAGACACATCCCAAACCCACCTGTTTCTGTGTCACCTGCTCTGGGTGACCCTGCCTTGGCAGGGCGTTTGGACTGGATAATCTCCAGAGATTCTTTCCAGCCCTAACAATTCCGTGGTTCTGTGATACACTGTGCCCCTCAGGCCTCACTCCACGTTGTCCCCACAGAATGTCCTGGCTGGAGCGCTCTTCGGGCCATGGATGGGGCTGGTGCTGTGCTCGGTGCTCACGTCTGTGGGAGCCACCCTCTGCTACCTGCTCTCTGCAGCTTTTGGCAAGCAGCTCATTGTCCACTTCTTCCCTGAGAAGGTGGCTCTGCTGCAAGGGAAGGTAAGAACTGGCAGTTCTGCTGACACCTGTGATGGCCCTGGGCCAGGCTGCTCGTGGGGTGACAGTGAAAACAAGTGTGTGTAGGGGATGCATCACGCCTGCTGAGGGCACAGTCTAGGAGCAGGCTGCTGTCTTAGAGCAAACCTGTTGGCAAAGGGGCTGCCAGGAAAATCCTAGATCTTAAGGAAAAGCAAATATGAAATAAAGGAGTGTTTGGGAAGCCCCTGTGCTCCAGAACTGCCTCCATCCATTCCATGCTGTATGGTATGCTGGAGGTGGTTCTGCTTTTGGCTTTCTGATCTTTCATTCAGGTGAGATTCCATTTCCACCTCTTCTTGGAAGAGGGCTGGCTCACCATTAGGCTCCCATACATACACAGTATTGCTGTTTTCCCTCAGTTCTGAACTGCTGTTATGCTGTGGCATGTTAGAAGAAAAATTCACTCCAGTATCGTGATCATTTGAATGTTACTGCTGTTTGAGGAGCAGGAATGATATGGAACATTTCTTTTGGCAGGTAGAAGAGAACAGGAGCTGCTTATTTTTCTTCTTGTTGTTCCTGAGACTGTTCCCCATGACACCAAACTGGTTTCTGAACCTCTCGGCTCCCATTTTAAACATCCCCATATCCCAATTCTTCCTCTCCGTCCTCATTGGTAAGGCCTGGAGACACAGCCTGAGGGCACAGAGTGGCACTGCTGCTCTTGGTATCACTCAACCACGGAGGGCAGAGCTGGGACTCTGACCCTTGGTCTGTTTCCTCTGTGCTGCCCTTGAGCATTCTGTAAACAGGTGTCCCCCAATGCTGCAAATTTTGCTTTACACCTGGTTCTTTCTGTTACAAGCACAGACCCCTGTGTCTGTGTAATGGCTGTAAATTAAAACACTGAGTTCCCCCTCAGCATGAGGAAGAATGTTCCATGAGAGTGGCAGAGCACTGGAGCAGCTGCCCAGGGAGGGCATGGAGTCTCCTTCTCTGGGAATGTTCCACATTCCCCTGGACACATTCCTGTGTCTCCTGCTCTGGGTAACCGTGCCTTAGCAAGGGGGGTTGGACTGAATGGTCTCCAGAGGGCCTTCCAACAGTTCTGTGATTCCTGCGTCTGGCATTGGGCATGTTGGAGCTAATTTTCCCTAGGGGGGTACTAACTGGTTTTTTTCTGCTCTGATTCCTTCAGGCCTTACACCATATAATTTCATCTGTGTGCAGACAGGGGCTATTCTGTCCCAAATCACCTCTCTGGATGCTATCTTCTCCTGGGACACACTGCTCAAGCTGCTGGCCATGGCTGTGGCAGCGCTGATTCCAGGGACCCTCATCAAGAGATACAGCAAGAAACACCTGAAGCTGGATGGGGGCCAGCAAGCTCAGACTCTCAATGGCAAAAAGAGCTCGTGATGGCTTAGGTGCCCCAGTTTTGGGGTAAAAGCTGCAGGACTGTTCCCAGAGGTTATATTCTGCATGCTCTGTGCCACCAAGGACATTGGCAATTTTTAATCATCCTTCTCATCTCAGAGGAGGTGTCCGTTCTTACTTTTAATGAATGTTTACCTGTGCATGTACCTGCACTGAAAGAGAGATACAGGGGCTTTGTGAACACTCAGTTAATTTGCCTGTTTCATTTAAATCAGTCTCCTGTGTGTGACTGAGGCTGTAGGGAATAAAAGGAGGAGGATTGGCATTCTGTGAGGAAAGCAAACCAGAACCCAGCTGTGGATCACTGGCCAAGCAGAACCCTGGGGGCAGTAGGCAGGCCCTGCTCCCTCCAACTCCAGACAGATTTAGCATTTTTGGCCTAAAATGATGAGCCATATGCTCCTGTGCTCTAGTGCAGCTGTACAAGCACCAAGTTGGGAAAATAATGGTGTTTCAGGGTGGAGCTGTAGAAGATTCTTCTTTGATTCCCATGTTAAACCAGCACACCCTGGAGCAAAATGCTCAGGATTTGAGCTGCCTAAGTCAGTCATGTCAGAAAACTTGAGATTGCTTCTCTGGTCTGCCAGTGGCTGCTACTCCCCATAAAGACTAAAGGGGAAAAGAACAGGAATGGATGTGCCTGACTGGCAGAGATTTGTCCTTGAAAAGGACCTTGAAACACAATTGCTCCTGTATAACTGTGTAACAGTTGTGGAGAACATAGGATCCCAGAAGGGTTTGGTTTGGAAGGGATCCTAAAGCCCATCCTGTTTCACCCTGTGTCATGGGCAGAGACACTTCCACTATCCCAGGTTGCTCTAAGCCCCATCCAGCCTGGCCTGGGACATTTGCAGGGATGCAGGGGCAGCCACAGCTTCTCTGAACAACTTGTGCCAGAGCCTCACCACCCTCATCCCCCCAGGATGATACTCTGCCCAGATGGTTTTGGTATTTGCTCTCCATGAGGAGATCCACTCGCAGGGTGAAGTAACCTTCCTGATAGGGAAGGGGGCAGATGGGAGACCCCAGAGCAAGGCTTCATGACATCATCCCAAAGTCCATGAGAACCCATTCCCAGATCACCAGACCAGCCTGCAACATTGAAGTACACTGGCTTTTTATTCCATGCATTGTTTGCTTTGATAGTCATTCTTGTTTCCATCACTGTACACTGGTCAATACAAAAAAAAAAATAAATCAAGTTTGTCTCAGGAATCCACAGAGCAGGGAGGAGGGGATGAACACTACTGGACAGGGCTAAGATGAAATGTGTACTTAACACAACAGTGGGGAGGGCAACATTCAGCTCTGGGAGAAAATCTAGGCTAGTGTTCAGGAGCTGTCAGCAGCCACAAGAACTGGATCAGGGTACTCGGGATGCTGGAAAGGGAACCCACAGTTTACTCCGGCCCTGGAATGCAGTGTTACTACAAGGAGTAAGCAGGCTCACCTACACCTCTCAACCCCAGCCCCTGCCAGGAGAGGAAGTGCGAGGAACCGCGGTAGAGGTGCCCATACAGCGATGTGGGGACTGTGTGCAATCCCAGGGAGGTGTCACTAAGGAAAATCCTACAAAATCCCCCCAGAACTGACAGCAACCATCCCAGGAATGTGGGGGTGCTGAGCCAGCTCTGCCCACACACAGCGAGGCCACGGGCCGTGTGTGCAGGGGAGGCTGGGGTGACACCTCCGGGGCGGGGCAAGGGGCTGCCCTAGTGGCATTCCCAGAGGGATGCAGCGTCGGGGACAGCGGGTGGGAGCAGCGACACTGGACTGGAACAGTGCAATGACCCGGGGGTGTGAGAAGAGAGCTAAATGTGGCAGCCTAGAGGGGGCACAGCTCTGCTTGCCTGGGCTGCAGAATGGGCCAGCATGTCCCCAGGCAAGGATGGGGAGGGATCAGCACACACCCAGGACAGCTGGCCCACAAGGGTCCACAAATCCCAAACACCAAAGCTCTGCGAGCCCAGTGGAGCTTCGTTCCATGGTGGAGCCTATGCAAAGACCACAGGTACCCAAACCCCTCTGGAATCTGTTTGTCAAGGACTGGATCACTACAGGCTGGAGGCCCTGGGGACAGTGACAGGCCTGAGCTGGAGCCAGCTCTCCTTTGGGGTTGTTTGTGGGACTGCCCAAGGATTCCAGTGCTGCCCAAGGGCCTCCCAGAGCCTGCTAGGTCTGAGCAGTCTCCCCAGGGGCACAGGACTTGGCATCCTCTGCTGGGGGCACCCGATGGCAGTTCTCCACTCTTTACACCACAGTGTGTTATGTGCACACATTCTCCACTGCTGAATTCCCACACCTTGACCTCTTGCCTGAGTAACCATCTGCACCACCAAACCTCCTCTCACACCACAACAGCAAAGCCATGTCTGCCTTGCCGGCTCCTCCTGCCACTGGCTGAGAGACAAAGAACATTGGGGAGGAGAAACAAAGGGTGGGAAGAGAGAGGGAAGGAGCCAGGAAAGATCTTCTTTCCTCTCAGGATTCAGCCTCTGCCCAAAGCAGGGTGAGCAGGTCACTCCCTCTCCAGGAGCCTGTTTGGTCCTGCCCAGGTGATCCACTACATGGACCCACTGCCCAGGGCAACTGCCCTTCTCCCTGATGTCATTTTGGATGCTCTGGCCAGGGAATCTTGTCACGGTTATTCCTGCTGTGATCAATTCAAAAGCCCCTCACCCCCGATCACCCTTCCCACATTCCCACCAGCTCAGTGGCTGCTGACCATCAGCAGTGTGAGCAAACTGCAGCCCTGCCAGGAGGAACCTGACTGCAGCCATG
Organism: Cyanoderma ruficeps; assembly: GCA_008694505.1. Lineage (NCBI taxonomy): Eukaryota > Metazoa > Chordata > Aves > Passeriformes > Timaliidae > Cyanoderma > Cyanoderma ruficeps. Next base: position 5,666,721 of record VZDJ01000033.1, read on the forward strand.
CATCCCTCTCTGTTCTCTGCCCTGGAGTAACAGCATCCCTGGAAATCACTAGAGGCAGCAACTCCTGACAGCCACTGAGCCCAGCTCTGCTCCCACCCCTCTGGCGAGCAGGGAGAAGGTAACGTCACACACAGAGATTACAATTGTGCTAGCGGTGAAGCCAACCTTCTGATCCACAGAAATGATAATAAATAATAAAATAACATCATAACTTAAGATCTGTAGTCCAGCTACAAAAATTTAAAAATATGGGATAATTTAACTCATACAATACTGCTCTCTGTATAAGTAAGACATTTTCCTTCACTTTGCCATGAGGCTATAAATTACCACAGTTAAGTTCAAACCAATATTTTAACATAAAATGTAAACAAACAAAGCAACAGAAGTACCTGTCCATGGTCCATTCCTGCCGTTCACCTCCGGCTGGCCGTGCCAGCCAGCACACTGGGAAGGGCAGAGGGAGAGCTCTTGCAGGGGGACGTCAACTAAGGAAGGGGGGGGAACGTGCTCTATCGTTTTGTTCTCTTTCAATATTGTTTTAGAAGAGTAGTGTTTGAAGGGAAGGCACTATGAGTTCTATCAGAAAACAAATTTTGCTCATCTGCCAATGCCTCGGCCTGTCACACACCAGTACACACCTCACTTGCACCTGCAGTTTCAGCTTGGAGGAGAAACAGAGGCCTTGGGGCACACCCGAGACACAGCCGTGCCACAGCCATGTCAAAATTCCCTGCACAAGGCCTGCCACCAAGGGCAGGCAGCTGCTAATGCTTCCAAGAATGTACAGTGAATAAGGACACAGAGCAGGGCTGATGCTCTTAGCCAGGCCAGTGATTCCCAGTCTTCCCCCTCAACACACAGCCCTCTGCTGGTTCTCGATGCTGCTGTAGGTGAGAGGCTGCTTCTCTCAGTCCAGTCCAGGCGTCTCCAGCGTCCTCCCCAGAAGTGCTCGGGCTCTGCGGAATGTGCTTTCCACGCTTTGCAAGTCCTTGCTTGGCCAACACTGAGTTGATTGATTTCTTTGACTGACTGAAACAGACAGGAGGTAAGAGGAGGAAGTAAACTGGGAAATGGCACACTGCATCTGAGAGAGGTTTCCCTGCTCAGCTGGAGGTTGACACTCCCAGAGTGAAGCAAGGACGGTGGTAAGAAGTGCTCTGATACCAATTCTCAAGAGGACGAGGTTAGAATACATTTGCAGGATCTCACAACAAAATGTTGATTAAAAAAAGAAACTAAAAATCCTTAAAATAAAACCCATCATTACATTCCTGGGGATGTATCGACTCAGAAGACCCTGGATGTTAGCACCTCAGTACCAGTTTTCTCCAGGAGCATGTCCACCTTCTGATTAAAAATGACCCAGCTGGTTATACTGAAAACACTTTGTTCACAGATGACCCTACAGTCAGGTCTTTTTCTGCTTTTCCTCATTTGATAAGACTGAGTGGTTTAGTTTTCTTCATCTGTTCTCCAATCTTCAGGGCCATGAGGCCTGGTCCCCTGTGCAAGCAGCAAGAGAATCCCCCGCGTCTGTACACAAAGCTGTCCAGGCAGGACTCCCAGGATGTTTCTCCATAGTGTGCTTGCTTTCTGAACTTTTTTTTTTTGCAACGAGTCTGTGTGTCTATAAATACAATCCACTCTTTACAGTAAAAAGTGTTAAAATGTCAAAAAAATAAATATCCATGTTACAGTAACTAGATTATTCAATAAAATACATCCCTGCCATTCTTGATTGAAATGCTCAAAGAGAATTAATTTCATTTGGACATTTTCCAGAGATTCGGGTTATTGCAAATCACTCCTGGGGTGGGAAGGAGAAGCATCTTCTCTTCCTGTAAAGTGTGATGAAGGGGAATGAAGTGGAATCTCGGGGAAATCAAAATGCCAGTACCAGGAAGCTTTGGGGGAGATCTGTATTACCAAGTAGCAGAGCTGCAGGGCTTATTGGTCCTGACCGTGGCATCAGAACACTCCCCTTCAGAAGAGTCACAGTCTGATTCTCCAAACTGTGGTGGGTTCTGCAAGACAAAAGGAAAGGGGGAGACTTGAACACCATTCCTGTACTGCACATCACCCACACATCCCACTCTGTCACAACAGCCAGGCAAAGGTCACACCCTGCCAAGGAGGAGAGTGGCACACAGGGGAGAGGGCACAGCATACAACTGCTCCACCAAAGGTCACTTGTCTCCCCTAAGAGAGGAGACAGCACAGAAATACCTGGTCAGAGCACTCCCAAACACAGGAGGAGATCATGCAGCAGGCTCTGCCCTAACCCTCCCAAACACTTGAAAGGCAGAAAAAGGAAGAAAATAATCCTGGCTTTCTCAACAAGGCTTCCAATGCATATGTCTGAGGCAGATTATATCCATACTCCATTTCATGATGTATTTTCATCCCACTTAGTGCAACTGCAAATCTGATGGCCTCCCAAGATCACACTCATCTCGACCAGCACATCATGTTCAGCTTTGTTTGTGCTACTTTCCCCCACCCACTCTTCTGCCAAGCAGGAGGAAGATTGGGCATTGCAGCAGTTGCTTTGCTGTAGTACACCTACCACAGCATTTTCTAGGCAGTGTTCCAACTTTCTGGCCTTTGGATTCCTTTCCATAACATTTATGTGGCTTTTTCCACTGAGTGGAAGGACGAGGGGATAACCAACTCACCTCACAGCTGTGTTCATCTGCACAAAGTTTGCCCAGAGACATCTGAGTCTTGACCCTCCGCACAGCACACTCTTTGTCCGAAAGCCCATCCGACTGCGTGGAGATTTCAATGGGGATCTCTGGAGTCTGGGACAACATGTCCTCCAGCTTCTCAGCCAGCTCATCCTCCAGCTTGGTGGCCAGCTCATCAGGGCTGTTGGAGTGGTCGCTTGTGTTCCCCTCCTCTCCATCTGACACGGAGAAGTTCTCAGAGCTGAAGGTGGAGTAGGACTGGCAGCTACTGATGCAGCGGTGGGGTCTGCAAACAGGGAGAGAAGTTCAGTGTTCACCTTGGATGACAGTCACAGGGAACTTCCTGCGTGCTGTGTTCACTCCTCTGCTACACCAGATCTTGTGGAGGGCCTTCCACATCCTGGAGCCACAGAATTCTACCCTTCTGAATGATTTAGGTCAAGACCTGCATCTTTAAATTCATCCGTTTTTATTTGGTCCTGTCTGATATATGTCCATATTAGCTGGTCTGCCCTGGAGCATATTTTTCTTTGACAGTGCATTTTCCTAAAGGAAGGCACTGTGGAGTTCTGTTTAATGTTTTTATTGATGACATGGATGAGGGTATTGAGTCTTTCATAAGTAAATTTGCAGGCAACACTAAGCTGGGAGTATGTGTCGATCTGTTGGAAGGTAGGAGGGCTCTGCAGAGAGACCTGGAATGGTTGGATGGATGGGCAGAGTCCAATAAAATGAAGTTTAATAAGTCCAAGTGCCGAGTCCTGCATTTTTGCCACAAGAGCCCCCTGCAATGTTATAGGCTGGGGTCAGTGTGGCTGGACAGTGCCCAGGCAGAAATGGACCTGGGGACACTGGTGACAGCAGCTGAACATGAGCCAGCAGTGTGCCCTGGTGGCCAAGAAGGCCAGGGGCACCTGGCCTGGATCAGGAATAGTGTGGCCAGCAGGAGCAGGGAGGTCATTCTTCCCCTGCACTTGGCACTGGTGAGGCCACACCTCGAATGCTGTGTCCAGTTCTAGGCCCCTCAGTTTAGGAAGGACATTGAGTGCTGTGTCCAGCTCTGGCCCCTCAGTTTAGGAAGGACATTGAGTGCTGTGTCCAGCTCTGGCCCCTCAGTTTAGGAAGGACATTGAGATGCTTGAGCCCGTCCAGAGGAGGCAACAAGGCTGGAGAGGGGCTTGGAACACAGCTCCTGTGAGGAATGACTGAGGGAGCTGGGGTTGTTCAGCCTGTAGAAAAGGAGACTCAGAGGTGACTTTATCAGCCTCTGTAACTCCCTGAAGGGTAGCTGTAGTCAGGTGGGGTTGGTCTCTTTCTCCAGGCAGCAACTGACAGAATGAGAGAACACAGTCTCAAGCTGCACCAACGGAAGTATAGGCTGTATATTAGGAAAAAGTCTTTTATGGAAAGAGTGATAAAGTATTGGAATGGTCTGCCTGGAGAGGTGGTGAAATCACCATCCCTGGATGTGTTTACAAAAAGATTGGATGTGGCACTCCAGTGCCATGGATTAGTTGAGGTGTTAGGGCATGAGTTGGATTCGATGATCTTAAAGGTCTTTTCCAACCCAGTGATTCTGTGAGTTCAAGCTAACTCATCTGGGAATACCTGCATCACCTGGCAGCCATCCCAAAAGCCAGGCAGGATTTAGGACCATCCACTCAAGAAATAAGCTCATGGTTACTTGACCATGGAAATGGCCTTGTGCCAGGATTCAACAGCAATGGGGAAACACATCAGTTGAGGGAACATGCCAGGAGACCCAAAACTGAGCATCACATGGAACAGGCAATTTGTTCTCCTAATCTTCCAAGTTAGTAAATCACAGAGGAAACAACATCACACAGGAACTGTATGAGTCACATAACTCATCCAGCCCAGCATTCTTCCTTTAACCCCACGCAGGAAGGAATAATCTGGGAAAAGTATAAGAACGGGGTATGCAGACAGAGCCTGCTTTCTCCTGGCATCACTTCCTGGCTTGTACCATTCAGCAGATCTGACTTCTGAGCAGGAGCTCAAACCCAGGTGACAATGCTAACAGTCACCCATACTCCAGAAATTCTGCACTTACAGCTCTTCATGGTCTGATTTCCACAGCACACCTTGACAATGAGCTCCACATCTGAAAATGTTCTGGTTGGAAAAAGCACTTCCTTTTGTTCATTTGAAAGTCCCATTTGCTTCACTGGCTGCCCCTAACACGAATGTGAAGAATCATTCCTTGTCTATTTTCTCCACACAAATTACAATTTCATGCACCTCCGGTGTTGCCTCTTTCACAACCCCTTTCACATGGATTTAATCTCTTCTTCAACAGAAACCATCCCTAACCACTCTTGTCACACTTCTCAGTACCTTTCCAAACTTTACTGTGGTTTTTGAGCTGGGGCAATGAAGGGGGCATTAGGATTTAAGCTTCAGGTGTGCTGTGGATGCACACAACAGGAGATGAGATTATATTTTCTTCTCTGCTCCTCTGAATCAAACCTTTAACCTACTGCCTACTGGATCCCTCCTGCACCTCAAGCAGCTGCTTTCATGAAGCTACAGCACCAAGTCCATGATGTCTTTCCTGAGCACAGGACTGCAAATCCTGCTGTTCCCCAGGCTTATGTAGGAACACTCCCCCTAAGTCTGATATTACAGGCAACACCATCAAATCTGCTGTTGTCACTTAGCTCTGCAATCTTTTTGAATTCAGCTACAAAGGTGCTGGGCTGGAGTGTTCCCCACTGCAGCAACAATTAATAAACAACACTGGGAGTAGCCCACAAAGGGTTCCCACATCCATGAAGTCTGATCCTGGTGAAACAGGTGCAGCAGCTCATTTATAGAGGCAGAATAACGTGATCAAATGTGATCAAGTTGTCCTGCAAACAGCCTGCAGCAGGAAAACTGGGCCAGAGAGAACATCTGAGGATGGGCTGGAACAGCAAGTGGTCATGTGGGATCAGCTGAGGGTGGATGGGACGCACTGAATGGGATTCTGGTTTTTTGCCAGCACCTTCACCAGTTTCAGTACTGGTGTGCAGCTGCTATGAGTTCTCCTCAGTTTTGTCCCACCAAAGAGAGATTAGAGTGAATTCACCTTTTACCTTTGTCTACGAGGAAACTCCACTTCACTGTCAACTTCGCCCTCCTCCTCTTCTGATGACTCATCCCCGCTCTGGCAGAAAACAAGGACAAAAAGGGTGTCACATCTGGAGAAGGTCAAATAATGGCTGACCCTTGGTCCTCCAGGACAAAGTCACTGCAAAACTGTGCAAAAATCTACAGGCTGCAAGAATCTAGACCAGAAAACAGCCTCTGTCAGGAACACTGACTCAGACATTGTCTACCAGAAGCTTGTTTCAGAGAGCCTCAAGGTTGTTATTCCCAAATCTGGAGTGACTGACTGGGAAATACACTGGAGGATTTTAGCAGGTATGGAGTACAGAACGTTCCAGATTCTCACTGAAGCAAATCAAGTAATTAGTATCACATGGCAACCCACATAAATTATGAAGCTGATTTGGCACTCTTGTCTTTACCCTCTTTTACCACAGCCCATCAACAGAGCAGGAGGGAGGACAACACAGCCTTTGCCAATGGGTTTCACCACCTAGGAGAACTTGGGATTTATTCCATACCTCAGTGAGCACAGAGTCTTTTATTCTCCTTCTCCCATCCAAATCTATCCCCATACTGTTGTTTTTTACAGTCTCCTTCTGTCCCATCTAACGTGTCAGCCCCTCATTCAGATTAAGCCTTTATCTCATCCCATCCCCTTGTCTTTCAAGGTCCAATGCCTTCATGCTGGGGCCAAACCACACTCTTGGTCTGGTAATTATCCTATTTTCCTTGACTTTTCCAGCCAGGCCCAGTTTTCCTGCTCTTTGAACTCGGACTGGTTCTTTTCTCACCACTTGGAGGAAACAGGAGGAACAAAGAGCCGCTTCTGAACAACTGTGCCATAACCTCCTCTTTACTCTTGCAAAATCTTCGCAAAATACAGGAGAATTGTGAATTTCAGTGTAGGGGGACAATTCCTGGACAGCGCAGCAAAAGGGATGTCCTCAAGACCATGGCAAATGTTCAGTCTTTGCCCTGAGACACAGCAGCACCACAGATTCTCAAAGAAACTCTCATGGGATATTACGGAACAATTTAAAGAATGCATTTATCCCTTCCTTTGGAGAAAGGCTTGATGAAAGCACTTTGAGACTGTTTTCATCAGAAAAGCTGCAACTCAAACCAATTGGCAAAACTGCACGTAACAGAACCAGGCCCTACCAAAACCACCTCTTCAAACCCCAGCGCCCTGTCCTCACCTTTTGGAGGGATCTTGCTTTGCAGGGGAGCCCTGAGGAAGCCAAGTGCTGGGGAGTGCCCAGGGCAGACGCCGCCGTGCCCTGCTCCTCCAGCTTCTCCATGAACTGCGCGCTCTCGTAGAGGGACGTGGATGCCGGGGACTGGGGGCGGCTCCCCCCCGGTTCCACAGACGCCATCTGTGCCTGGCCAGTGTCCTCGTCCCTGCACTGCAGGCAGGGGTCGTAGGGGTCGGCCTGGCAGCACTCCCAGCGCTCAGCCGCGCCGTCCTTGCCGTCCAGGCCGCGGCGGCAGTCGGCCTCCATGGCGGTGGAGATGAGGTCGGGGCTGGAGCCGGACATGCGGCGCTGGGCGTGGTTGCTGAGGGGGCTGCGCAGCGCGGCCGCGGGCCCGAAGTACCGCAGGTTGTTGGCGCAGGTGGCGATGTCCTGCCCGTGGGCGTGCAGCCGCGAGTGCTGCCCGTGGGGACCGTGGCCGGGCTGCTGTGGCGCTCCGGGGGCGTGGGGAGGGTGGGGAGGGCCAGGCTGGGGAGCATCGTCTTGCGCTGGCTGGTTTTTCAAGATCCCTGCAAATTCATTGTAGCTGCCTTTGCTGTTCCCCCGGCGGTGCCGGGGCTTGCTGCGGTACCGGCTTTTGCCACTCAGGGTTGACATCTTGGGACTTCCTGAGACTGGGGAGCCGTTGGATGCTGCTTCTGTGCTGGGTATGCCCTCTGACTTCAGTAGATCTGGCCTGGGAGACAGGGAGAAGGACTTACATGTCAAGCCACAAACAAAGAAGTGACACCAGCCCAGAGCCAGGATGAAGAGGCAGCTGGAGCCAAAAGCACACTCTGCTTCCTAAAATCTACAGTCTGCCCTCCCCTTCAGCTGCCTGACTCCTGCATTTTGGTCCCTGTGATTCTCTCCACTTAACATCCTTTCATTCAGCCCATCTTGCTCTACACTCCCATCTCGCTGGTTTTTTTCCAATAGCTGTCACACGCTCTCCTTTTCCGCTCTTATTTTGATGTTCTCTCCCAAAATAGCTCCCTCCCAGGACCTTGGAATAGAGCATGGCTCTCACTCTGTGCATGTACAATGGTGGTGATCAGGCTGCTCATCAAAGAGCCATGTGGGGATATTAATTCAGAAGTGATTATTCACTGGTAATCAGGACTAACTCCTGGAAATCCCCAAAAAAACTAAAGACTAAGACAACTCCTCTAGAAAAAAAAAATCTCCCTATCTAAAAGTCATGCAGAGGAGAAATAACTGAAAGGACAGCATGAATTCCCAAATCTCAAATCCCAAATTAATTCCTCAACAATGAATCCATCGTTCCTGAGGCCTGTCTGATTTCCAAAATCCCTTACCCTGCTTATTCCCATCCAAGTTAAGGATGATCTTGGACAGTTAGAAATTTGAGAAAACACAGGAGATACCTCCTGTCCAAGCACCATCATCTGCTCAAAAATCTCATGGACCAACAATTCATTCATTCAACCAACACATCCTGTGATTCCTGTGGTTCCAGAGAGCTGCCCAGGTGGTGGGGATGGCAGAAGTCATCCCTTTCACTTTACAATAATTAGACAATTATGGTTCTGAGGATCAGATGAGACTCAAGTGTGAAACCCCTTTGTCCCACCCTGCATTTCATCAGGCTCAAAGGGAAGGAACTGCTCAGTGGGGATCTACCACTGGCTCTGGCACAAGACTGGGTTGTTAGTTCTCACCGTTTGGTCTGGCTGCCTGGTTTATGGGAGACCCCTTTCCTCTTCATCAACTTCTCCACTGTATTGGGGTGGATTATTGGTCTGACTGGGTGGCGTTTGTAAGTCCCAGGGTATTTCTTTTCCACTGCTTGTTCCCTCCTGAAACATCAGGGAAAGAAAGAAAAAAACCATATCAGTTGTCTCTCTCTCCACCTGCTGCTCCCACTGGACAGGAACTGGCTCCCAACGGAACATGCTGCATGCCCAATTGCTCTGCTGGGAAAGGACACAGACACTTCTGAATTCCTTCTGCAGGCAACAGGGACAGGGCCCTGGCACACAGCCCAGGAGCAGCACTGCTGTTCCCTTCACACATGGGCCAAAGGACGCCAGCACCACATGGGAAAGTGCCTCTCTCCAGGTCAGTAACCACTGACAGTGGTCTGCAGGAATTCACTCCCAAAGGACCTCTCCCTGCTCACCAGCAATTCCCTAACCTTTGTAGTTTCTCAGGGGACACTAAATCTAAAAGTGCCACCATCCAGTTTAGAAATGAAGCTCTGTTTGTGCTCTGCTGTGTGCAGACTGCCACGTGCACATCTCCATCCCCAGACACGTACTTGATGAGCTCCTTCTCCCGCACCTCCAGCTGCAGCATGATAGCACTGAGCTCCATGTACAGGTTATTGGCTCGCTCCAGCTTCCTCTCGTAGTGCTCACGGATGTCTAATGCATGTCTGAAAGGCAGAAAAGCCTTTATTTCAGCCTCACTTCCATGGACCAAGAGAAGAGAATGAGGGAAAGTATAGGTGCTTAAGGAGAAGGCCTTTTAAAAGTCAAATTTGCCAGCTGTACTGCACTGAATCCCAGATACAGCTAACAGTGAATGATGATTGATTAAGAGCCTGACACAGCAATAAATCATGGTATGGTTTAGAAAGAGTTTAACAGCCTTGAAAGAGTGGCAACACTTCTCCCTGGAAGAGCTGCAAATGCCTCACACACACCCAGGAGGCCTCTAGCCAAGCCTTGATCTGCCTGTTTGCACAGAGAAGGGGCTAAACCAACCTCTACAGAAACAGGAAAGTCGTCATGTATCTGTATTCCATTAACAGCAGTGTCCCCACAGCTCCAGTACAGCTGAAAGATGTGGCCACCCAAAGCTCCCTGGGGACAGGGAACACTGAACAACCACTGCATCAAATTGCCCAGCCAAGGGACCCTTTGGCTCCTCAGGTTTGACACAGAACTGCTTTGTAGAGTTTTATGTTTCTCTGTCAACTGTATTTGCAAATTTGTACCACAGGAGGAAACACTTTCCCTTCTTTAAATAAACATTCTGCTTTCATTTTTAAGTTGGTCTAATCTTCAAAATGCATTTCAGTGGGCTGTTTATATGAAGTATGTTCACTTCCCTGGAATAACTAACCCAAAGAAAGTGTCAGGGCAGAGAAAGCTCACAGCCCACCTCAGGATGGATTTCCCACTGAGATGGATGTATGTGCTTCAGTGCTGTTATCACAAACACCAATTCTCAGGCAGAAATATTCCCTGGGAAACACACAAACCTTTGCCACCTTGTCTGGAGCAAACTGTTGAGACTGCCCAAGAACAGCAACAGTTCCCACTGCTGCTCTCCAGCTTCCCATCAGCCAAGCAGTGCTCATGGCCCAGCCCATGCCCACGGGAATTTTGGTTTCTGGGTTCACAAGGAATTTAGGCTATCCAAATTTATACCACCAGGAATACTGGGTCCTGTTTTGGGAACCTCAGTGCAGGAGGAGAATAAAAAGAGTCAGGGGCTGGAGCAGGAGGCCCTGTGAGGACAAGCTGAGGGCTCATTTAGCTGGGAAGGGAAGGGTGGATGGGAAAAGCAAACAGAAACCACAAAAGCTGTGAACACACCTCAGCTCTTCTCTTCGACGGCGAATCAATTCTTCATCCAGCCGGTGGATACAAGTTCCTTCACTTTTAATTTTCTCAAAATGTTTCTTCACTTCTTCTCTCCATTCAGCCTAGGAAAGCAATTTACTTTTAGCTATTTACAAAGAATTGGGATCTGTAGGTGCACCACAGAAAAACCCTTGGGCAATGTTCCTTGTGTCTGCAGGAAATTACACTTTGGGTTGAGAATGTATTTTTATTAGCTGAATTATTTTGGGTAACGACAGTGCAGCACATTTAGTGCCAACATTTTCAAGTTATATTTACAATTTTGTGCTCCAAAAAGAAAATTTAAAACATTTCTGCATTTTCTAAGAAATATTTTTTTTTAATTCCTAGAGTTCTTCTTGTCCTAAGAGAACATTTTCTTTACTTTTGGCAGAGAAAATAAGTAGAAAGGCTCATGATTTTGAAAGCTCTATGATGATACCTGTCTAGAGTAATATTCTATTTGCCTCTTGAAGCCCTAGTTCCTGCAGCAGAAGTCTCAGCTTGGGAAATTTTGGATAAAAGATTTTCAAACACCCATCATGTTGCTCCTCCCCAAGAATCAAACTGAAATCATGAAGCTAGTTTTTCTCTACTCAATGCACCCCCCAAAACCAGATCCTTGGGACTAATTCCAGCACTCACAGGCTACAGCCTTTCCCCAGTTACCTGGGATTTGAAGTAGGTTTCCTGAGGAGTAGCCAGCACATCAGCAGAGGCGATGTCCAGGTGCATCAGCGTCTGCCGGAAGGACGGACGGTTCCGGGGCTTGCTCTGCCTGAAACAAAACAGAAACAACCAGGGGTGAGGTAAGGGATGGGCACTGCCAGCCTCTCCTGCCCTCCTGGGGTGAGGGATGGGCACTGCCAGCCTCTCCTGCCCTCCCGGGGTGAAGGATGGGCACTGCCAGCCTCTCCTGCCCTCCCGGGGTGAGGGATGGGCACTGCCAGCCTCTCCTGCTCTTCTGAGAGGGTTTCACTAGATCCTAGTCTCTGAACCAAGTAGCTGACAGGTTAGAGCAAAGGAGCTTTTCTGTTTTTTCCTTTTGCTGAATACAATTTAATTGTGCTAGAGGTGGTTTATGATGACCCATTCTGAAGAAACAAAAGAGGTACAAAATCTTTAAGACCAAAAAAATGCAACTACAGAGTGAAAGATAGGAACAGTTTCAGTTTCTATCCTAACTCTTGTCAAGAAGAAACATACTTTGGTTTGTTGTCCCATCAATTTCCAAATTTTGTAATGAGAAGACTCAAACTAGTAGAAATGAAAACTTACATTCACAGTGCTTCTAAGCACTAAAGGTCTGTGAGTTGTCACACAGCACATGCCTGAGTACTGCAATGAACTGAACAGTCCTAAAGATCACAGAAACCTACAAAAACATTTGGATTTTTGAGAAAAAAGGACCAGCACTTGAGTTTCAGGACTGAATCCCCTTTGCATAGGGCAAGAGCAGCTTCTTGAGCCTCCTCTCCCCTACCAACCACCTCCTTCCACTAGGTGGGGATACAAGTGTTTGTAGGTACTCTGTTGTACCGAGCTGCACAGGCCGCCACAGCCCGACTGCAGCAGCTCAGGGTAAACAGCCACCGGGAAAGATCCACACATGCTCTGGCCCGTTGTCCCCTTTGTGCCATGGGGACGATGGCTGGTAAACCCCATGGAGTGGGATAATGCTGGAAGACCCTTTACACTGTGTCAAGATGTAATTACAAAGACAAAGCATCAATGTGAAATCCAAGACAAAGAATTTCAACTCTAATGTGGTACGTGGAGGAAACTGAAAGCATTTTCCATATCTGAACCTGGAAAATCTGTGTTCCAGACAGAAAGCTCATATTTCTCTTTGTCCAGTCCAAAAGCCAGTTGCTTACAAGGGGTTTTCAGAGAGGAAAAATCAGTTCCCTTCACTCTGGATGTGGCCTCAAAGAACATCCCCTACTTTCCTTCCAGCTCCTTTTGTCTTTCCAGAGAGGCACTTATCCCCTATTTTTTATCCCCTACTTTGCTACAGCAAAGCAACACGCCCTGTTAAGGCTCCTGAAGATGTCCTGGGGTCCAGGCCTGTTGCCATAAGGAAGCAGAATCCAAAATATTACAACTTCTTGCTCTCAGGACAAGTGTGAGAGTATCTAAGAGCCCTCTGCTCTGTGCTCCATATTCCCACCCTGACTTTCACAGGTTTTGCTGGGAGTCAGCCCTAGTCTGTGCTGTGTGGGGTTCAGGCTCTTACCAGGTTTGCTTCATGAGGATTTTGAAGCCATCTGGGCAGGTGGAAGGGACAGGAAGGTGGAGGCTGTTACTGCCCACTCCCCAAATGATGGCCGAAGAGTCCACATCCTTGTAGGGAATCTCTCCGGTGAGCAGCTCCCACAAAACCACCCCAAACGACCTGAGGAAGAAATAAACCAAGATAAATCGAGTTCATTCAGAAGCTGCTAACAGAAACATCTGGAGCTTGAAAAAAAGCCCTTTGTTGGGCAAAACAGGGCAATAAGGATGTCTGGTCTGAAACTGCAAGTAGGTGGAACAGTGGCTTTTAATACACCAGGTAACTCCTCTGCTCCAGCACTGGGCTGAGCACAAAACCACACTGCTTTTCACCCACCCTTTCCTGCTTCTTTGTGAGATCCTGAAAGCACATTTTCTGTACAGATTAGGTCTTGCTCCTGTTAAATGAAAAGACTCCAAAGTCTACTCTCCAATAGACTTTGGACTGTTCTTGCTGGTAAGAACAGATGATTGACTACTGCACAGACTGACAAGTGTCTTACAGAGACAACACAACAAAGGTTTTGTGGGTTTTTTTTTTTTCATTTCATTTAACTGGTTTTGTTTTCTTTTGCCTAACCAAAAGCTCCCTCTGCTGTTACCTGTAGTCCCAGGTAAGAGTTTCAAGGTTTGAGACTCAGCACAACAACTATTGCAACACAGAAATTAGGAAACAAATGCTACTTGCATACTGTCAGTACCAAATGCACATGAGGTCTCATCTGATAATCCTTTTGTTCTGAAGAAAGGAAGGATAAAGCAAAAAAAAAAAAAAAATAAAAATATCTCAGTTAGGGAAAGAATCTCCTACAAGAACTGAAAGATGTACATGAGAAAACCCACTTTGCTTCTCCTCCTTAATGAAGTTGTCAGAAAGAACCAAAACCTTAATTTTTAAGAGCAAACATTTGTTTTGTATACAATCATCACCCGATAAAACACCAAAGAAACACCAAACCAGTCAATACAGAGGTAAATGAAATGCTGCTGAGAACCACCACCACTGCTACTGCACATCAACAACTGGGCTGTGATACAGGTGAGGCACAACCATCTCCATTTCCAAGCCACCTTACTCCATGTCCCATTCCTCAGTAGGACACCGACCCTCCCAAGCTGGAGGCCACAGCCAGGTGAAAGGTGAGAAGGGTGTTTCTGCCTTGTACCAATATCCAGTGCTTTTATTAAGTACAGAAGAACTTTTAAGGGACAAACTACCAAGTCTGGACAACCATCAGTAAGGAAACAACTTCATGTGAAAAACACTGCACTTTCAAAGCCCACTGGCTTCATGTGTAAAAAAAAAAAAAAAAAGGCAACAAACAAGCAAAATTTGAATATTTCTCGCCTAAAAATCCTTTTTTGTGGGCTGCAGGAAAGCAGGGATCCAGGAGGTTGGACAAACTACCACAGAAAGCTCATCTGGTTTCATATTTGTTATGACTAAGAACTGACAAAGGATTTCCAAGACTCCTGATAAGATTATAGATTTATTTTTCTGCATGCTGTTAGAGATGAGAGAGAGCAGACATATAAGCAGCTCAGGAACTGTTCTCATTTGTTGGCAGCATTCATGAACACCGTTTTTATTCATCTGGAGGGGGGAATGGATGGCAAGGGAGAGTCTGAGCCGTCACCATTGTTGTGAACTCCAGAGGAACTCGCACTAAAGAGCAACATCTCCAAGTCACTGAGGGAAGGAGCAAAGGTTTTATTGGACAGGATGTTCTGTGAAATATTCCTGAATATAAACCACTCTAAAGCAGAGAAAAGGGTGGAAGGGTGGAAATCCAGCACCACTCATCCTCACAATCCCGTGATTCAAACAGAGGGGTTCAGCACACAAATGCTGCATGTGTTCTCTTTCCAGAACAACCCAAGTGTTCCTCCCAGAGGCTGTGTTGTGACCTGGACATCCAAAATAAACACACAGGACACCGTGGGCACAAGAGCAGCTGCACACCACAGGTAACACCACCTTCCCTGCAGGAAATCTTGCCCTTCAGGTCAAGCCCAGGCCCGAGCTACACCTCCAGCAGTAGCTCCTGACTCCACTGCACCCTGGACCATCCACGGCTTTGTCCAGCAGCTCCCTGCCCTGCCAGGGAAGGGACAGCATCTGAAGCTAAAAAACCACAGGAAGCAAAATCCCACGTGGCTATAAAGCAGGGAGAAGGGCATTTGTCCTGGCTGCTGACATTGAACATGCAGAAATAATGAGGCAGAAACAGAGATGCAGCTCCCTTGAGGGCTCTGAAACCTGTGGAGAGGCTTCCCAAAGGAACTCCAAGGCCGAGCCCTCTCAAGCATTTTTAATAGCACGGAGACTGAACCGTTCTTTGTGTTCCTTTGGACACAGAGCATGTTCCACCATCAATGGAAACAGGCTCCAAAATTCTTACAACCTATCCTGGTTTCCTCCCTCTTGGATCTGGGATTGGATTCACTGGACTGTAATCCTGGGGCTGCCCATACAACAACCAGCCTGGTGTGCAGGAAGCACAAGGGGGTGGGGAGCAGAGTATGGGCCTCCCCCAGTTCCAGCGTGGCCCTGAAGAGGGACAGAAGTGATAGAAAACCACCCTGGCTGTGGAGGCTGCTGAGGGAGCCCTGAGCACAGCACCGTGAGGAAGCTCTGGGCTGGATAATGACAGGGAAGAATTTCTGCATCTGCTTTCTGCAAGACAGACTGTCTGCACTGAGCCTTAGCTGGAACTTGCAGGTCAGCACCCAGCCAGCATACCTGTGTCATTTCCCTTTCCATCAGAGCCCACCAAAGCTCAGGGTACCAGGCAGAGGGAGAAAGGAACAGCCCACTACAGGGAAAAGCATGCTCAGGCACAGGATGAGGAAAGGACATGGGAGGTGCTGGGAAACCAAGGGACTGAACAGAAGGTGAAGGTACTTGACCATGACCACACTCACCAGATGTCCACCTTCTCGGAGACGGGCTCGTTCCGTATCACCTCCGGGGCCATCCACGCCACTGTCCCCGCAAAGGACATTTTGGTACTTTTATCGCTGAGCTCTTTAGATGTACCAAAATCTGAAATCTTTACTGCATCTGTGTGTGTAACCAAGACACTGGAGAAGGGGGGGAAAAAGAAGTCAGCGTTTTGTGATTTTTCTTGCACCACAACAGCCACTGGAGTGACCCCTTCTTAATCAACACAACCTGTTGATGGGGCCACACTGCTCACAAGTGCAGTACAAAAGAAAAGATTTAGTGTTTTCCCCAATAAAAGCTCTCACGCTTTTTTGAGTGGTTGTGTTTTGTGCCTTAAACGCATTTCTTATTGCTACGAGTCAAAAATCAATCTCAATAAAACTGCAAATTAACAAGTAACTGAGGATCCAGAGGCAAAGCTGTACCTTAAACTGTGCTGTAAATCATCTAAAAGCATTATCTTAATGCACTGTCGCAGACTAAAGAAGTAATAAACATCTAGGGAATAAGAATATAAAGAAGCCAGAACATTTTAGTCAGGAAGCAACAGAGAAATGAGGAAGACACATTCCAGAAAAGCAGGGAAATAATAGAATAAGAAGGAAAAACAAAAAGGCAAGAGGCAACAGAATATCCCACTTTCCAAAAAGACTAGATATCGTCAAATTGTTAAATACTTCCTGACTTGCCATTTATCACAGAAGATACTGGTAAAACTTCCACTCTTGTTAAGTGCCAACAAGTTGCAATAGTTTCACTCTCATTAGTTTTGAGTCAACATGGAGTAAAAAAAAGTAGAGCCTTTTGACCAAACTTTAAACTATTTCTCAAGAAAAAGAAGAAATAGCCCCAAATGGGGGACATTTAAGCATCTGAGACTCACTTTGATGACCTGAAGAATCACACTGGGGGATGTTTAAACTTTGGTGACTTGAGGAACCCAAACTAAGGGATGTTTAAGCAGCTGAGACTCACTTTGGTGACTTGAGGTCTCGATGGATGATTTTGTGGAGGTGCAGGTAGTTCATGCCACTGGCAATCCCTGTGGACCAGTCCACCAGCAGCCGTGGGGTGACCTTCCTGCCGGCCCGCAGGACCTCATAGAGCTGCCCGTGGGCACAGTATTCCATGATGATGCAGTAGCACGGGGCCTGGGTGCAAACTCCCCTGGCAAAGAGAGCACATGGTGAGGAGCAGCAGACACACAACTGGACAGGAAGGGTGACCACCACTTTGTCCTAGACACAGCTTAGCTCCTGGATTGTAAAAACCTTCCCAGAGAACTTGAGCGAACGGCTCTTGCCTGGACAAAGCTGACAAGGGTCACAACCTACTTGAAGGCGATAATGTTGGGATGCTTGAGCTTCCGCAGGTGCTTGATGTCCGTCTCGTTCTGATCCCTCACTTTCTTGATGGCCACCTCCTCTGCCCGGAATTTCCCCAGGAAGACAGCTCCCTGTGCCCCGCTGCCCAGCCACTGCAGCTCCGAGATCTCCTCGAACGGCACCTCCCATGTGTCTGGACACAGGCAAAAAATGGGATAATGGAAAAGGTCAAGACTGTGCAAACTGTCAGAGCACACCAGGGCAGCACCTGCCACCTCCTGCACCACAGGGTGGGCTCTTCTGGAGGGAGTAGGTGACATCTTCTCCTGGCACAGCTGAGGCACACACCACATGTGCTCAACCCCAACATCCCTTTCAGCCATCCCAGCCACCTCCAGCCTGCTCATTCCCATCCTTCCAGCTGCTTTTTCACCACCCTGCAAACCACTTGTGTGAGCCACTCCAGCCTGGCAGGCAGCAATTTACCATACCAGGGACCCTGGACTGGCAATTTTGGGAGGAGATCCTCTACCCCACCACTGAACAAACTGCACGACTCCATTGAAAATCATGGATTAGAAGAAACATTTAACATTCACAAATTACGTAAAAAATATTGAGGGTCTTTTTCACTCCCTGAAATAAACAAAAATAGGAAATGAAAGTCAGAGGTGGCAGGCTGTAAAACACAGAGCAGCAACCACCAAGACAGCCAACACAAAGCACATCAACCACCAGCAGGTGGCACAGAAATAGGTCCTTCCCACACCAACATCGTGTATATCAATGTCAAAGAGGCAAAATAACCTTAACCAATTCCTCCTGTTCAATACCACCCACATTTGTAGGATAATTCTGGAGTGGTCCAGTGGCACTGTATAAACTGCTTGAAGAGAGCTGCACCCATCAGCTCTATTCCCTATCAATCACCTTGAAATTACCTTAGGTCTCACAAACAGCAGGATAAAAGACAGGGAATTGTTTATTTACTGTAATTCAATAAAGATCTACGTTTGGAGAATAAATTATTTAGCAGCAAACCCAACAAAGTAACCCAGTGATTTCTGAAATAAAAGGAAGTTACACCTGTACAGATCTCTGTTTCAGATGATTACAAAGGTGTGTCCTCATGTCATCTAGACTGGGAGCCTTTGGGTTGTTCTCAGGGTGGCAGCTGGGATTATGCTAAAGTGCCCATTCTAGATACTGTTATCACTGAAGGGAAACTTGTATATCCCAACTGTCTGTGGGCTGATCCCAGTTCAAAGCTTTCCCTGGGATCATTCCTGTGACAGGCAGGCAGCGGCTGCTGTCTCCCGTCGAGCGAGCACTCCCCAGGCATGGCCATGGAAAAGCAGCTCTCCCTCAGAGCCAGACCCCAGCACTCCTTCTGCTCACTGAACTGAAAACAAAAACATTGCTCATCCACAGCACAAATTCCCTCTGCCTTGGCAGGGCAGAGTTCAACCCCCAGCACATGTTCCTTCCCAGACACAAGGCTATTTTCCATACTCATGGATCCGCTCGCAGCTCTCAACACACACTGGCATTTAAGTCTTAGGACATTTAAACACTAAAAGATTTTAAATAAAGAAAATAATTAGATAATTAATAAAATTCATTCATTCATTCATAATTAAATCAAGAAGATCTGTATTTCTATTTAATTCACAAATGCATCACTTCTGAAAGGAGGTGGCAAATAGAGGTGATTTTTGTGCATGTTGATGAATACTATTTTTATACGGGCAACATAGAAACTATTCTGTTGTACTGAAATAGCTGTTTCTGTCATAGAATCATGGAATAGACTAGGATGGAAGGGAACTAAAAGACCATCCAGTGCCACCCCCTGCCATGGGCAGGGGCACCTTCCACTAGCCCAGGTTGCTCCAAGCCCTGTCCAACCCGGCCTTGGACACTTCCAGGGAACCAGGGGCAGCCACAGCTGCTCTGGGCAACCTGTGCCAGGGCCTCAGCACCCTCACAGGGCAGAATTTCTCCCCAGTATCCTATCCCTGCCCTCTGGCAGTGGGAAGCCATTCCTTATTGTTCAAAATCTCTTTCCATCCTTACCTGTGAGAAGTCTGTCTTTCCTGTACAGGACACGGAACACTGACATTCATTTCCATGAAGCATCTACAGTTTGTGAGCAGTAATGGATAACTGTATCACCTTGGAACACTAGTTTGCTCTAAATATTCCCTATCAGGTAACATTACCTTCCTCTAATATTCCCTCTGCAATGGCAAAGGCTGAGAGAGGCTGTAAACAAAGTAAGCAAAAGTTCATGTGGTTCTTTCTGCAAAGTCATCTTGTGTTTATTTCAGAACACAGATGCTCTCCCATTTGCATCCTAATTGTCAGGGGCACAGCTCAGGAAAGAGGTTTCAGTGTAGTGACGATGAAATATCCCACATCTTTGGGAGTACCAAGAAGAACAAAGAGCCAAACCATAGGTAACATACAGTGCAGTAGTCAGACTCTTCTGGGCCTTAAGAAAGCAGTGGGACACTTCCCCTAAATAAATTAAAATGTAATAGCAGCAGGAACTGCGCAAGAACTTGCGTTTCTGAGGTGATTAAGAACCATTTGAGTAGAATGATGAGAATCTATTTCCCATGGGGAAGAAACGCAGGAGCAGCCTGAGCCATTGAACCAATCTATTTGGAGGAAGTTTTTCCCAGCACTGGCTGCTCTCCAGCACTGGCACTGTGACAAGAAGCATCTCTGGTTTACACAGACCCCCTCAACACAAGCACCCTCCAATGGGCACCTTGGTCTCCAGGTACACACAAAAACTCTCACAACGATGGTAAACACACAACTTGTGAAAAGGAAGGTGAAAGCAGCTCCTGGAAACAGCTTCTTAATCCAAAGGAAATGGCTGGGAAGTCTAATGAGTCTCTAGGAAACACAAACAAGTCTAGCTTTAAAGTGTTGGAGTCCCCTCAATCCCAATTAAATAACTGGTAGATGCAAACTAAAGAACTGAGTGTGTCTCCCTGAAAGCACTCACCAACAGCCTTTAGAAATCAGGGTAAACAACTGGAAAAACACAGGAGGGAGGGATTTTATGGGTCAAACCCCAAGTACTTAAACCTCAGATAATCAGCTGGGACTGGACAATACAAAAACAAACATTCCCCACAGGAATGACTCCTCACCAAGCAGCAACTGGCATCACTGGATGAACCAGCACAGAGCCTGTGGCACCTCCCAGCTGACCAACGCTCTGCCCGGCCTGTGTCCTGCAGGGAAGAGCAGGCACACCCCTCTTGTTGACCATTTGGCTGTCAGGAAGGACGCTCAAGCAGAAATTTCAACAAGAAGATAATGAAGAATCACATAAAAGCTGTTCTTATCTTTTTCCTCTTTCACCAAGCCACAAGCCAAAGCTTCACACGCAATATGGGTTCAAGGACATGGAACCTATTTGTCTTTTACTACTTGCAAAGGCAACACCACCACCATGTCCCAAAGAATGGGCCTGCAGGATAGCCAAAGCAGGTGGGCAGATACCAGGGAGCAAAAAGTACCACAAAGCACCTGCAGGCAACATAAAATAATTTGGGTTGGAAGGGGTCTTAAAGCCCATTCCATCCCCTGCCACAGGCAGGGACACCTTCCACTATCCCAGGCTGCTCCAAGCCCTGTCCAGCCTGGCCTTGGACACTTCCAGGGATCCAGGGGCACCTACGGCTTCTGTGGGCACCCTGTGCCAGGGCCTCCCCACCCTCATAGGGAAGGATTTCTTCCTAATCTAATCTTAATCTCTCTTCTATTAGTTTAAAACAATTCCCCCTTGCCCTATTACTACCTCCCCACAAAAAAAGTTGCTCTCCCTCTTTTTTATAAGCCCTCTTTAAGTACTGGAAGGCCACATGGCTGCAGATCCAAACTGGATTTATACCCCTCCTGTTGATTCAGCCCAACACAAAGGATTACTCCTGGATGAGGCTTTAAGTAGTTGTCTGATAAAGAAGGGGAGGGAAATCATCTGCACAGATTCATGGCACCAGCCCAAAGCTGTAAAGCAGCTCCCAGGGAAATGAAAAACCACCACAATCCTCTCCCTGCTGCTGAAAGAGCCCCAGACATTTCCTCAGCCACACACAAACACAGCCACTTGCACAAACACAATCCATGCATCCTCTGTGCTCTTGCTAAAAGACAGCAAAAATAAAAATAATCACATACATCAGTTACTGAACTGCTGGCTTGTATGTAGCTGATGAAATGCACACAAAGATGATTTTCTGGTGGCAAGAAGCAAGAATGAGATCATCTGGAAAAGAGAACATGAATATTCTCACAAAATCCTCAAGTTTCAGCACAGAAGCAGTTTGAAAAGGTTTATCCTTGGGTAACAGAAGTGTAGTACTGCCATCAGGGTAACAGATGTCATCAGAGCCAGACAACTTGTTTTTCCAGAAGAAAAAATAATAATATATGTTTTAAAATCTTCTTTTCACTCCCCTTTTTAACAGCGAAGACACTGAAAATGTAGCTCAACCACACAGGCTACCTATAGCTGATCCCAATAAATCCTCAGCCTTACCACATCTGTAGCCAGCTCAAATCTGCACTTCTAGAAGAGCCTGATGCCAGCAGCAAACAGCAGAGTGCTCCTGGATATGTGGCTCTGAACACGGTCCCAACACAGAGAACAGCGAGGCACCCCGTGCACAGGAAGGAGCTCTGTGTGCACCCTCCAGCCCCAGCACTGCTCTCAGCTGCTCCTTTTCATCCGTTAGTGCTTCAGTCTTTTAATTTGGTGACTTCCATACAAAGGCCCTGTGGGCCACCAAAGCACAGATTGCACTGTGGTCCCCAGTGCAGCTGCTGGCCCAGTTCTATGGGAAATGGGATCTCTCTGTCTCACAGACAGCTCTCCCAAAGCCACCACTCCGAGGTCACAGGGACACACCAGCATGGGATGGCTCAGAGCCAGCACTGGGGACAGGTGTGGGACACACAGAGAATTGCTGGGAGTGGCCACTGCCATGCTGCATCTCTGGCCTTTCCTCAGAAATTTTTAGCTTCACTTACACTGAGCATCCAACCCAAAGCACTGTCACACAGACACTGCCCAATGCCTGCTCTGCATGTAATCTGAATGCTCAGCATCTCCTTCCCTCCTTTTCCTTCCCAAAGGAGACTCCCCACCCAGACAGCCCTTTCCAAAACTGCTCACCCTTTGAGCAATCACCCCAGCATCCTTAATCCCCCAGGGAACTTTCCATCACTGTTTTTATTTATTTAGTCTGAACCACATGTGACACACCGAATTTACAACATGCAAACAAAACAGAATTAACTGTGCCAGAGAATTTCAAATCAAGAAAACCCTTGCACATGGGGCTGCTGCTCAGGAGGCACCTGGAATGCAGAGGTGCGTTTCCTGCTCGCTTATGAACTGGAAACAGCTGACTCTAGGAAGCTGATTTCAAGGCAAATTCATCCAACATGTTATTTAACAGCTCTGTTCCCTCATATTAGGAGCTGTTGCCCATCCCTCTGGGGTTTAGATTTGAACCACTCAGACAGGTTTCTGACCTTGTATCTTGTAATTTGTCAGTGCCAAAAAGCCATTTGATTACTACTGCGTGATGCTCAAAGGAGACTCTGCCCCATGGAGCTGCGGTGGCCAGGCTGTTCCCATTTTCCATAAGCCTCAACCATTTCAGCTCCTTAATTCTAATGACAGCTTGTTCTTTTCCCATCTGCCACCTCCCTCCCCCTGTGCTAGGGGAGAAATCAGACACCAACAGCAGAGCATACTCTGCTCTTTAGCTCTCAGTACCCCCTAAAGATATATATAGCGATAGATATATAGATATATATGCAGTCAACTGGGACATCACTTATTCCCAAACTACAGATTTTATATGTATTTATACTCACATACACTTACACATTTATGCTTACACATCCAAATGGAAAAGGTATAAATATTAAATAACATATTTCTGGAAAGACAAGTACTAAATGATATTTTAAGGAGGAAAATTACTCCTGAATAAAAAGAAATAAAAGTCTTTTTAATGGAGAAGCAATACTCATGCTATTTGGTGGTCAACTGAGGACAGGCTTCACTTGGAGGTTCTGAAGTGGAAGTGCCTATGTCAGTGTTTCCCATCTGGCGTAAAAAACCTCCAGAAATTAACACAGGGACAGTACCAAGTGCTTCAACACAATTCCTTCTGATGGGCGTCAGTTCAGATTCAGGCCTTGTCGCCATGGTCCAAGCCATGGGGCTGAACAAGCAGTCAGTCTTGACTCCCTCACGACCTGCCTTTGCCACACTTGACGGCTATCCCGGGAAACCCATGACAGGGCTGGACAAGACAAATCCAGCCACGTGCAGAGCTGGGGAAGAGCCCTGGGTGACTTGCCTCATGTCACCCCAAGGCAGTGCGGGTGGTTCCCTCTTACCTTGCTGCTGCAGTTTGTAGTCCGTGGAGTAGGCCTTGCCGATGATGTTCCACACGGGCCGCAGGCACCCAAAGAGCCCCTCGAGGAAGCCGCCGCTGCCGCTGCCCGTCCGGTTGAACTGGACCTTCACGTCATCGGTGGCCCCGTTGGTGTCCCCGTCCCCCGGGCTACGGGTGCCCTGCGGGAGGCCGGGCTCGGGCTCGTCCTGCTCCCGCAGCTGCAGCACGCTGTTCTCAAACTGGTCGCGGGCGTCCTCGCTGACGCTGGTGAGCACGGCCGCCGTGCCCGGGCTGCTGACGCCCTCCAGCAGCTCGGCCGGCAGCGAGCCCCGCTCCCGCACGTCCTCCAGCAGCTCGGGGGACGGGTGGCTCCCGGCAGCGGGGTGCTCCTCGGGGAACCTTTCCAAGTCTTTGTCCTCACAGAACGCTTTGCCGATGGAGTTGGGAGACGAAGACAGGCTCAGGCGCTCCTGAGTGCTGGCCATGATGCCGTGAGTGAGCATCAAGGAGACGGCCCGAAGGGGTGCTCAGAGCATTTGTAGGACACAACTCACATGTGACGCGTGGGCCCAGTACCTGAAACAAGGGGAAAATGAACAACTTTCAATTTTTAATTTAAGTATTTTCACTACGTGCAGTTTCACTGAGGTGAGCTGATAATTAACTAGACTTTCCAGACAGCCGCTGATACTTGGTAAATAATTACTGCCCTAAAAGAAACAAATAAATGGTTCCAACAGAAACTCCACTCAGGCAATACTCTCGGTAACCTACTGCAGGAATTGCCCAGTAAACAAACACCACAATTTTAAACAAGAGCCTAAAGGTCAAAATCATGAAAGATTCTCTGCAGAGAGTTCCCACAGCATTATCAGACTGAAGGTGGTCCCAGCTCAGCTATGGTTTATGTCCCACCACTGTTCCTGGACCTAGCACAGCCCATAAGCTCAGGATCCCTCTGCAAACCCTCAAGACAAGGTGTTAGAGAAACAAAGTCTGGTGATACAGGTACCTTGATTCCACCAAGGGATGGTTTGTGGCTGCTCCCTCAGAGCCCTACCTAGTTACGACCATCCTGGACCTTTGACTGACCCTTCACATCCATTGTGGCAAGATATGTTCAATTCTCCAACCACATCCATGTAACCCTCATAAGCAAGTAAAACTTTGTGAGTTTCACAGAACAGCAGACCCTCCTTGGTGATCTCCCACCACTGCTCTCCACTTCTCCCCTGCATGAGCTTCTGGGAGGGTACACATTAAACAAGAGCTGGGATCCCTTTTAAGAAGTGCCACCATCTCTCACTCCATGCTCCTGGAGGTCCCTGACCTGAGAAGTCTTTTTTCCACAACACATGGTGGTGCAACCTTCCCACAGAGCCCAGTTGATGGCTGGAGGTCATGCTGCCCACTGCAAAAACAGTTTTGGGATAGTCCCTTCTGAAACAAGAGGTTCTAACACTGGGCCACAAGTAATTAAGTTAATTCAGCCTGCAACATGGAACAAAGTTCAGTTTTAAATTCCCTAAGAAGCTGAGAGAGGGGTAAAAAAATGCCCTTAACAGAAAGCATTTAGTTAAAAAGCAAGATCAGTTATAGTGGGTGCAAATTTCCAGGCTCTGCCAACAGCCATTGAAAGGAAGAAAGAAGTGGCCAGGTAGGACACAGCCAATGGCAAGGGAACAGCTCAGTGCCATAACTCCTCAGGATGAGGTCACTGCAGGGAGGAGAGATAAGCCCTTCAGCCTGCAGGATGAAAAGCTCCTGCCCTGGGCTTTAGCCCCTCTCCACCAGCAAACAGGAACAGCCAGGAACCTGGATTACCTTCCTGTATCCTGCCTGATCACATGGGGTTTGCATAAAAGCTTTATTTAGGTAGTAAACTTTGTTCTTCAAAAGAAAGCAAAACAGTAAGTGAGGCAGAGGTTGCAGCACAGCCCAAACCAGTACAAGAGCTGCATCAGATTCAAATGGGAAGCTGGAGAGTTGGTTATTCCTGCCCTGCCAGGACCAGCATTACAGTGACCAATTCACCAGTGTGGGAAGCTGCAGTGTGACCTCACAGTACAATTACTACTAGCAGCAGTTGGTGTATTATCACAGATTTTGTTATTGATAAGAAAATGCTTCAGACCTGAACATAATTTCAGAAAAACACCAGGCCCAGCCCAACTCAGTGTTCCTGGGCACAGTCCCTGCTCAATACCTAAAGTTGGGGAGTGACAAGTGATTGTTTAAACAAGAGAAAAATGCAACCACTGCTCCTACAGAGAAATCTGGGGTTTTTTCCTAATATCTAAAATCTGCTTAATATTCTAAAGATAGAATATTAAGCAATGCAAATAAAACATCAGCAGGTGTCCTGCAAGAAACATAAACATAAAGGCTAGAATTTGAGCTAACAGTGTCCCAAAATATCTCAAATTTAAGCCTTGAAAAATGCATTAAGAATTAAATCAGACTCAGAGGATAAAAACTTTGTTGTTATGTGACTCTCAAGAGTACACTACTACAGTGTAAGGTTTTGCTTTTACATTTTTACAGTTTTCTGCCTCTGGAATGTTTGACTGAGGAGGTTTAACAGGGAATGAACAGCTTTTCACTACACAGCTCAGCCAAGAACAAAGCCCCAGACTCAGGGATATCAGGTCTGTTTTCCCAGATCAAATTGCCTTCTCCAACACTGAGACGTTTCAAATAAAAAAAGCCTTAGGCACAGTGTCCTGCCACTTTACATGCCCCTGTATGTGCTCCATGGGGAGACAAGGCATATAAAAGTTATGGAATTATTTTCAAACTGGCATGATACAGCCTTATTTAGACCCTTACATAAGCAGCCTGATTTTCAGAGGTGTAGCAAACTCATTGTTTGGAGAGCATGAAACAGCAGCACTTCTTTTAAAAAACTTCCTATCAAGCCAACTTGAAGCAAAGTGGCGCAGAAACCTTGGGAGGGAGAGAAGGTGGTTTCTGCCACATCACATCAGCGCTGACTTGTTAGGGAAATTAATTTTTTTGTTTCTCTTCTATTGCAGTAAATTCTGCAATGTGCAACCTCTTGCCTTAGCAAAATGTGATTTAATCCAGTGAAATTAGGTTGGTTTAGATCTCACCATCTTCTTCAAACAAGGGAAGAAAAGCATTTTCCAAGTTCTATTGTCATGCCGCCACTATTCTTTTAGTCATAGTACCAAAAGACTGAGATTTTTCACGTTGAACTTCGTAACAAAAGAAAAGCAAAGAAAAACATTTTCTTTTAAGTTTTGGGTTTCATTATATCCAGACTGCCATTCAGGATGTATTAATAAGGGCATCTAGTGATAGGACAAGGTGGAATGGCCTTCAGCTGAAGGAAAGCAGGTTTAGTTCAGATATTAGGAAGGAACTGTTCCCTGTGAAGGTGGGGAGTCCCTGGATCCCTGGAAATGCCCAAGGTTAAGTTGGACGGGGCTTGGAGCAACCTGGGAATGTGGAAGGTGTCCCTGCCCATGGCAGGGGGTGGAACTGGATGATTTCTAAAGTCTCTTTCAACAAAAACCAGCCTGGGATCCCATATCTATGATCTGCATATACATCTTTAGCTTTTCCAGGGAAAGGCATAGCCAAGGGCTGTGCTATTTCTACTCAAGCAATGCTCCTGCTGCAGCAGCCTCCCAGTCAAAAGCTGGAAGCTCCATGTGTGGGAGGACTGTGCATATTTAAGAGATTGTGACTTCACAAAGTGCTGCTGCACACAGAGACTTGAAGGCAGACCCTCGGATTTGAACTGTTTTGATGAGTTCATGCACTCTGCACTAACAAATTTCTCTTCTGTCTGGAAGGAGACTCAAGGCTCGGTGTAATTTCGTACAATCACGACTTCTCATAAATGACTCCATTTCCATGCAAAGTATTTTTTCCAAGCAAAATCCCACCACCCCCAGACAACAGCAGCATGAAATGCACCTCTTCCCAGAAGAGTGAGGCTGCACCTCAACATGTCAGACAGCCCAAAATTCAGTTTGAAACTATAGATAAGTGAGAGTTTATCTGAATCACCAAGTGGGTGAACCAGCTATCAATGCACACTCTCACCTTGCCTGATATTGTGCCTGTCCCTGGAAACAGCCATCCAGGAACTGTCCTCACACTCCCCCAGAGCCACCAAAGCACGTGGCTGCCTATACAAGTTCAATATTCATAAGAGTGTCAACACAATGGTCAGGTTTGCAGCTGAGTTAACCCAATGCCTTCTGTGAACCATTACTGAAGTTCCTCCTTTAAAGAGCCATGATAAAAATTGAGTGGCAAATCAGACACAGCATTCCAGACACAGCAACAAACCAAACCAAAGGAAATGTCAGTGTGCTGCAAAGGTGGTGTAAGCACAGAGGCCACCACTCCGTCTCCTGACAGCCCAAGGTTCCAGTAACAGTAAGTTTGCTTCCTTGAATGCTGCTTCTAGCTTAGCCAGTGAAACATAATCTCTGCTTGCACTTCCAACAAGCAAAGGGAATAAAAACAATTGTCTGATCCATGTTTAGGGGCTGAAACAGAGCTGCTGGCAGAAATAATCCAGCTGGTACATGGAACTACCAGGGACAGAGGAGATTCCTGCCCAATCACTACTTACAGCCAAGCCCTGTAGTCCCCTTGCTCTTTCCTGGTACTCAGTGTGATTTCCTCTGGGCTACAGTGGGCACAACAAGGTAGCTACACACTTCCTCACTGATAACAGGACTGGAAGTTATGTATGTATCATTTCAACTAGTGGCTTGTGACAATGTTAAAAAAATGTTCTAAAATCTAACAAAACCCCAAAAAGCATGTATAAAAAGCACAGACATCATGTTCTCCTGCCCCTTGTGACTATCTCAAATTCTACAGAGAACTTTTACAACAGATTGATGCACAGTCCTCTGCCATCACTGTACAACTCCAGCACTGGAACAACTGAGAGCTGCTGAATTGGCAAGTCCCAGAGCTTTTGTTGTCACTTCTGACCTTTGGGGTTTGAGCCATGTGGTTTTACTACACAGGATCTCAACAGACTTTCTTTTCCTGGTCTCCTGATGAAGAAAATGTTACATGAGTAGATCAGATACTCCTCTTCTGCCACACTTTTTACATTACTCGGAATATAAGCTTGTGTTTTACATGGTTGCTTTGAAAACAAAAAGTAAAAGCAGATTTATTAATAGAGAATGGGTTACACATTACCAAAAGGCAAACTCTTTGATTTCAGGAGGGTTGAAATTTTTTTTAAAGTTACATTATTACATTAATTAATTATATTACATTTTTATAACTTACATTATCTGTTTTGTTAGGTTGTAAAAAAAGAAACTACACTATGAAGCCTGCCCACGTTAATTTGGTATAACCCAGCCCAGGCTATGGGCAAACTTAAGCCAACTATGGAGTAGCCCAAGGCAAAAGCTTGGGTGTTTTTAAGCCATCAATCTCCTTCTCAAGACACACTGCTCCTTCAAGGAAGAACATTTCTTCCCATCTCACACCCACATGAATGCCCTGCCACGACTCATCCTTATCTTTAAATATTACAATTATATTGCCAAAACATAACTAATTACTGATAAAACAAGTGAAAATTCTTCATCTGACCCAGCTGAGATTTTCTGTTACTGCAATAGCTCTGTTTATATGTCTGCATGTAAACATTTCTCTACAACGAACAGCACATTTACCTGGGAAAGTGAAGTCCTGTCATGCTGGCTGTTTTGTGCTTTACACTGCTCCTTCAGGTTGTCAGATAAACACTACGGTACTTCTGCACCTCCTGCAGAATCCTGACTTGAACACATACTTTTACTTCCTTTCTCCAATAAATATTTGGATGCCACATCAACATAGCATGACTTTCTTTTGCAGACACCATAATCCTCACTGGAGTGATGTGGTAGCAACCACTTAGGGCTCACAACTATCATAATAATCATAATTTTAAAATGTTAATAGAATATTAACATAGCCATGGGCATTAATCACATGAGACCACGGACATGTAACAATGTAGTACATAGTCTGTGTTATCATAACAAAAGCCTGGCTTCATGATGATTTAATTTAGCCTTTATTCAATATATTCCATCTATCCAAAAACAGGGACATGCCATTTTTGGAGAAGCAATTTTAGTTGTGATATCCTTTTGTCTGTGGCTGTACCAGTGAGAAAGAGAACCCTGTCTAGCTCTGTGGCCTGAACCCTTTCTGACAATGACAAAAATAGCACCATGTACCAGCCAAGAAATATCCATAATGGCTGAATTCCGGCTCTGTGCAGAGCCAGCTGCAGGTTTGCTTGGCACCTTGCACGGCCCAAACCAGCCTGGCTGAGGAGAAAGAAGTGGCAACTAGGCTGGAGCAATGGGATGAAGCCACAGAAGCTCAGAAGGTTCGTCCATCCCCCTTTCCAGCTGCAAGGCCAAGGGAAGGGTGCGCAGGCAGCCAGAGCTCCCCCCAGCAGTGTCACCCGCTGCCCTGCTCACAGCACACTGCGCTGGTCCCAGTGCCTCAGCACACAAAGGACTGGTCCTGTGCAAACGTGTCAAGGAATTTTTTTTAACCAGAACACTTCAGCAAACACTGTGCTGTGGGAGGGAGTTTTGTAGCTTAATTCTGTGTTGTAGAAGGTAACACCAGCTGCTCTTCACTTTGCATGCCTTTAATTCCTTTCTTTCCTCCAACAGCCAATTGTTCACTGCTTCAGTGACACCTGAACATATTACCTCTTTAATTCCAGCTGTGATTTTAAAAATCATCCCATCCTCCACTCCAACATTTTTTCTCAAGTCTAACAATTCTCACTTGACCTTTTCACTCACCATATGAAACTTGCTCTGAGTCTCTGATCACCTCTTGTCCATTTCTCCTGTATCACCTTAGAGTTATAGAATATAGAATCACAGCATACTTTGGGTTGAAAAAACTATTAAAACCTTAAAATTCATGGGCAGGGATACCTTCCACTAACCCAGGTTGTTCCAAGCCCCACCCAACCTGGCCTTGAACACCTCCAGGGATGGGGCAGCTTCTCTGGGTAGTTGAGGAAGTCAGACCACAGCCAGGATTCCCAAATTACAGAATGCCACAGAAATGCACAAAGGCACAATGATCATTTTGGTTCTTCAGGATGCTAAGCTAACGTCCACAGGTCTCTTACAACCTAAGATTAATTCTTGAGCAGAAAAAGCTATGTCAGAGCCTAATTCTGACTGGATGTTAAAACTGAATTATGTTTAATGAACACTAAATTGAACTGGTATTTTATCTCCCAAGTTCACTGGAGCCTTCCACTACTTCCTGCAGGTGGCCTCCATAGTTATTACCTTCAACACCTTCCTTGTGCAGTCCCACAGCCTAAAGAGAATATTCCTAAAATATCTGGATAAAGGGAGAAAAGGTGGGCAGAGTATGAGAGTGCCATCTCCAAAGCAGAGAAAAGTGTTTCAACGTGACCATCCTTTTATCCCTACTCTTATTCCGTATCATTTAACTAGTAATCTGTCTGCCAGCCTGGTGTCTCAGTTATTTAATAGCTGTTTAGCCTCTTTAAGAGTCTCTGGTAAGTATTCCTGCCAAAATCCCAACAGATTGTATCAACCAGATCCCCCTTCCTAGCATGCTCTCGTCTCCTCCAAAGATATTTAATAGATTTCCAAGGCAGACTTCACCTTAAAAGAACTGGTGACTCTTACCCCCACATGCAATGTGTGCATCTGCCCTGGCTCTCAGCATAGGAATGAATTTCTACCTCCAACACCATGAGTTAAATGTTTCACTAGAGCCTCCTTCAGCATAAGGTCACAAATTTGTGGGGGATGGTGAAGCAGTGCTTGATTTGGAAAGAAAAATCAAGCATCCGCTTCTTTTATTTTTTCAAAAGGGGAAAAAAAAAAGGCAATAAAAATTCATCTTGGTGAAGAAGAGAGACAAAGAACACATCCAGCCTCCTGTGAGTGCAGGGAGACCTCTCCAGTGGCAGGGAGAGCACGTCCTGCTTCACCTGGCAGCCCTGCCAAGCGCCGGCTGGGAAATAAGCACCTTACGTAACGGCGTATTTTCAGCACTACACACAGAAATGCTGCCTCTATCCTGCAGGAGGTATTTTTGGATCTGTTAAAATGCTACTGTGTTCTTCCAGGGCTTTGCATTCTTCTGCTCAGAAATTGCATAATCTGATGCCATAGGAAGTAAGTGGTGTTGCATAATGACTCTCGTATTGGCTGCAGGGACCAGGGACCGCCCGTTCCTGCTGGAGAGCATCCCTGCTCCGAGCCCAGGTGCTCAGCTTTGGGAGAAAGGGGAACCCACCGGGCAGCTGCCTCTGGGGAGCAGGGAGCAAACCAAGGAGTATGCAGTTACTTCACAAAAATCAGTGCAACTAAGTCACCCATTTGCTCTTTGTTCCCCTCCCCGTGGCTGCTGCGTGTCGTGAGCTACGTGCACACAGGGAACACCAGCAGCTCCACACACCAGCTCACCACTGACACCCTCCACCACAGGCCCATCAATACCTTGGAAAACATTCAGCTGGGATAAAAACAGACTAAATGCTGATTAGCCTTTTATACTACAGAATTACTACTGAAATCTGTCTCAGATTAAAATGTAAAAATGACCTTAAGTTACATTCTTTTCTTTTGCCTTTCCAGCTGTCTCCATAGCAGGGAACAACTTTTCAAACCCAGTCACACGCTTCAGGCTCTGTTCTTTTCTCTTCATCCTTCCCAGTTCTGCACTTTTACCTCATTGACAATCCCCATGTTATTATATTACTATATAATTACTATATGTTATTATATTACTATTACTACACAACAACAGATTTAAGGATTCAAACTGAAATATTTTACAACAACAAACACCAGAAAAAATCCAGTTTAGTTCACAGAGGCCTTACAGCCCCACTACATTGCCACATGAAGGCACTAAATGTTCCAGACCAATGAACAGTACCTTAGAATTTCCCCCGCTTACAAAATTGAAACACCCTATTTTCCTCCAAAGAGTAGCATTAAAATTAATTAATGTCTGAAAGATCTTTGAGGATGAAGATCAATATCACAGTGCTGCTTTCAGGAATCTAGTGAATGAATCAAAGTCTCACTTTAATTCACGTGAGGTGTCAGACTGGTCTCAGGTAAACTCGCTCACTCCCACGCTTGTTTTTATTTTTATAGTGGATATGAATTATTCAACATTTGCAAAGCACATTTGACATGTAAATGCTACACACACAAACTTCTCAGCACTAAGAGCTTATGTGCTTCACACCCAGTAATAAAGTAACTCAACAGCTCTCCATCAAAGTGCAACAACTCCTGGGACAGGTGCAGCGCTCTGGCCCCTGCCACCCCACACCAGGTCCATGCCTGGGCACACCTGCTGGGAAGGGGAAGGACACTCAAAAATCCAGCTGGCAGATCTGGGATAGGAAATGACAGCAGTACTAAGTTGTATTTAGCAGGCAGCATACACGAGCAAAGAGGATTACTCCTCGACAGAGGCAGCACAATGCCCCGCTCAGGAGCCTCTCGTAAGCCTGTATTAGAGAGAGCGCAGGGTTAGAGGTGTGAGCCCGCTCCACTACAGCTCTACCTGCTGCTGACACACAAACGACACAGCCCTGGGGCTGCATCCCACAGCAGCTCCCGAGGCCTGGCATGGCTCGTGCCATCCAACCCCGCAGAGACCAGCACTCGGCACACCCCAGCTGGACCGCTCTGGGATGCAGCTGATGGCTCAACATCCCAGGACCTCCTCTGGCACAGAAGGATGGTGAGGCTGGACTTCCTGTGTTTCAGCAGGAGAGTCACAGCTGTACAGCTGCAGCACTGATTTTGGTGTCCTCCAGAACGTAACAGAGATGGGGGACAGGAAAGGACAAGCATCCCTGGAATGAATAGAATGTCCACACAGAGACCTCCACTCCTCCAGCCCATCATGCTGGAAAAAGTCCAGCCTCCCACCCCTGCCAGGTCTTCCTCCTTAATTCCCTCACAGCACCTCAGTGCTATGTTACCAACAGCTCCAGAGGGAACAGCACCAACAATCACAGCTTCACCAGAGGGTTATAAATCACAGACTTTACACAGGCAAATCTGCTCTTCCTCCTGGCCTACACCCAACTGTTACCAAAGCCTTTGAACCCCCTCCAACCACCAACTTCTCAGTTGAAGTTGTAGAAGGGAGAGAGCACAAAGGTCAAAGCACACATTGAGTATTTATAGGGGTGGGAGTAACTACACACAGCACTGCTGCTCCTGGCCCAGCCACAGCTGCCAACTTGGTATTCAGCCCTAAGTAGTCTGTGTTTTGGGTGAAATATTTACCCCCCACTCCCCAGGAGATGAGACTGATTTGCTGCAATGTCACAAAACAAGAGCCTACAAAAGCCTAAGCCCCTGCACAGGATGTATTTGCCAAGGAGGGATAAAAAACAAAGTCCCATAAGCTGGACAGGGCTTGGTGAAGTGCCAAACTCCTGAGAGCTTCAGAGGTAACATTTGCCTCAGTTGACTCATTTGGATTCAGTTATGGCTGAGAACTCACTGGAAGTTGTACAAGCAGTGAACCTGCTGCCGCCTTCCTCCACTGGGATCTCAGGTCAGAGCTTGGCTAAAAAAGGCTCAATGCACCTTCCTCTGCCTGCCCTGGCCCCAAGGACCAGAGCCGAAGGGCAACTGAGACTGATTTAAAATCTGTTCACACAAGTCATGCCAGATTTCTTTTATTTTTATATTTAAAAATAAGTTTTATTTAACAACTCTCCATTGTGAGAAGCCCTGCTCTTGAAAACCCACTCCTCACATCTCAGCTGCAGACAGCCTGGAACAGGTACCAGGTGGGAATAACTCAAGCCTCATCAGTCACCATCTCACATTGGCTATAAAAAAAAGTCCTAAGAAAACAGGAAATACTTAAAACTTTTCTTATCCTGCCACTGCTTAGAGCAGACCCATGCTTAAATAACTCCTAATTGTGAAAGGTCTTACCTAGGAAGAGATTTTCAAATAAACCATTACTCAATTTTCTGATCCACTAGAGATAAGCCACTTACCTAGTCTTCACAATAGGAGATGAAAAAGGGAGGTTAAAAATGCAACCAAAAAAACCCCACACATGATTAAACCCAAGTTCACCTATAGCTGGAGAACAGCGGGAGTCCCTACCATATATTCTGTGCTAGAAGTTACTTGCTAATTCCAGGCACAGGGGTCAAAATGAATGCCAGCTATAAATTTAACTATCAGGCAGCAGGGGACAAAGACAAATCTGAATGGCAGGACCATTCTAGATCAAAGACTCAGGCTGGAGGCCCCAAAGACAGGAAACAAAACTGGTGTTAAAGCAAAACAAACAAACAAACAAAACCCCCACTACATCAAAATCTGGATTTATTTGTGTTTCTCAGCGGAAGGCTGTCACAGAGGGTTCAAAGGGCTCCCTCTCTCTAGAAACAAAACCGTATACATTCAGGAGCACGGCAAAAAGGATAGTGACAAAAACTTTTAAACCCATGACAACTCTACCCTCCCCATTCTAGGCTTTCCCAAGGTGTCTGTAGCTACCCACATAGCAGGTACTGTGGAAAGTGCCCACATTTCCCAGCCAGGCTGACTGCATCTCTCTCCTTTCAAACATTTTCATATTTTCTCCCTTAAAATTATTGATCCAAATACATTCCTTCATCTTTTTCTACTGAACAGATTGTCTACTGCTAAAATCAGTATATCCAAACACATGGGCCTGATGTCATCTTTCTCCAGATCTACTTAAAATATCCCATTTTTCATTTACTTAAGGGAGACATGTGGTTTGATATGATTAAGCTACTGCAGCACCTAAACCAGCCCCCAAAACAAAAATAAAGAGCAGCTCTTCTTTTCATTGGGAGAAAACATGACATCATGCCCATTCAGGTGAGCAGGAATATGACAAATCTTGCCCCAGTGAACAGTACCATTAACTGCAAAGGTACTCCCAGCTCCCTCATTTATTAGGAAAATGAGGGGTGAAATTTGTGTTCAGCACATCAGAGACAGCTCAAACTGCTATTTTCAATAATACAGGAGCAAATTCCTACCCAGCTGATTGAAAGAAAAATGTACCTCCTTCATCTCAGAAATAAAATTAAATTATTTAACACTGTAACACACAAGAGGAATTGTCTGATTAGCCCACAAGGAAAAAAAAAAAAATCACAATTCCCCAAAAAGCAAAAATCACAATTCTCCCTCTCTACACTATCTAGTAATTCTTATGTCATTGCCTGTATACTCCATTTATATCCATTCTCCACTGCCATTCCCTTCCCCTTTAA
Organism: Cyanoderma ruficeps; assembly: GCA_008694505.1. Lineage (NCBI taxonomy): Eukaryota > Metazoa > Chordata > Aves > Passeriformes > Timaliidae > Cyanoderma > Cyanoderma ruficeps. The sequence continues at coordinate 5,702,658 of VZDJ01000033.1, forward strand.
AAGGGGGGCACAAGAAGATAACGTGCAAAATTGCAAGTGAAAAATGTCCAGCACAACGACAGGCAAAGGCCAGGCCAGCTCTCGGATTCATATGCAGTGATGGATAAATCAAGGTTTCACGTTTCCTCTTCCCTTTCTCAGCATCATTTTTTCAGCCCTTTCCCATCACAAATGCAACATCCATCTGTCCTTCCGAAATAAATGGCGAAAGGGGAATGCTGACCATGAAACACCACACACAAACACACACCCCTCACAGAAACACGTTTCCCCCAAATACTCACAAGGATGAAGATTTCCTATGTGATGCTCCATTTTCTTGTTTTAAAAAAGATGGAAGGCAAAAAAAAAAAANCAAAAAAAAAAAAAAGGAAGTGTTGCAAAATAAAAGGAAATTCCACCCACACAATCCTGCAGCCTGCTGCAAAGAAGCACCGAGCGTGCTGACGTCACGGATTCATGAATGGATGGAAATCGGGCTGGATGGAGCCCGGCGGGGGCTGCGCACCGGGAGCGGGGCCGGCAGTCCCCGCCCGCTCCGGGCAGCCCGAGCCCCCCGAGGAGCGGCACCGGCGCCGGGCGACGGCATCTCCGCGGCCCCGGTGCCCGCCGCTCCCGGGAACGGCGGCGGATCAAATAACAGCCATCTGCCACGGGAACCGAATGCACTCGGCAAGCAGAAAAGGAGTTCATCGCCGCCCCGGCTTCTTGCGGGATTACAAACCCTGCGTATTATTATTAAAATAGCTAAATATAAACACGTACCGCGAGGAAGAAGCGGGGAGAACAATAGGAGGCTTGTGTTTGATTAGCGATGCAAAAGCAGCAGTAAAATAAAAATAGGGGCATTAACAAAATCCCACATTCAGCTCCAATGAAACATTGCCGGCAGTGGGAGGACAAGCTCACAACCTCAGCAACGTCCAGGAACAAAGATCAGAGCAGGCAGAGTTTCACACTCGGGGATACCTCAGGAATGGTGGGCACGTCACCCATTTCCAATCCCAAGCCAATGGAATACGCTTCACTCTGCAGACCGGAGGCAAGGACACCCAAATCTTTGGCAGAGTCCTGGTGACCACCTGCAAGAGCAGCTGTGCTTCACTTGGATGTGGACAGGGGAAAAGCACAAGTTCTGCCTTCTTTTTGTATCATTGAAACATGAGGGAAGGAATGAAGGATGAGCACGACAAGGAATGAAGGCCAAAGTTTGAATGATAACCTGGGCTGCAAGCTCTCCAATTACACCATCACAGGATTGACCAGAATTCATCAAATTGGCCTCAAATTCCTTCTCGAAAATTTGCATCCTTGAAATTATTAAGAGACAGAATTTCCATATATTCACCACACCTTTTCCTAGGCAGTAGGAAGCAATTATGCCAAAACAGGGTGTCCCAAAACTTAGTCTGGTGGGGCATATCTGAAAAGAATGTCTGAGACAATCCTACCTTTCCTTATGGAAAGTGAGTAACATCCCAAAATAAACCAGGACTGGATGCAACAACAACACAGATCTGGGCTGAAAAACCAAGGATTTTGTGCCTACTTGATCTCATGTGAGCCAGCACCACTGACACCAGCTTCTGCAGAGGGAGGAGGAGGGCTTGGAGTTTGGACTGTGGTTTCTGAACTGAGACTTATAGATCTGACTAGGGAAAATGAAAACGAATGCAAATTCCTTATTACCTACTTTCAAGATCAAAGACACACAAATTTCGTTTTGCTTTAGAAATATCTCTTCTTTAAGAGCTAAAAGTCACCAAAGCACGAGCTATCTGCCCAGACAATGCCACTGCTGCAGCCTGAGCATTCCTGTACCCAAGGGAAGCAGGAGTGGAGGGAGGGAGAGATCCCTCTTCTCCAAAGGGATCGCTTTGTGCCCCATTTCAAATCCCAGCTGCACCTGCTTTGACTCCCTGCCTGCCTTACCCTCCAGAGCCCAGCACTCAGCTTTATACCACCACGAGATGGAAATAGCTTCCAGATTTCCCTGGCATTTTCAAAACAGCCAAAATGTTAATTTACTCTCTTACCCTAAAGGGATCAATTCAGGAACTAGAAGGGGCAGCACAGCAGCACATGCAAGAAGTGGAAGAGAAGGACAAATATCACTCTAGAATAAGAAAAGTCAGAATAAAAATAGAAAGGAAAATAATTTTCAGAGGTTTCCAAGGGTTAATTGCAGTGACATTAAAAAAAAAAAGAATACCCAGCAGAGAAAATAAGTGGGAACAAAACCCCAGGAAGACTACAGGAGAAGAAAAGAGCTTGTGCATAAAATTTCAGATTTTCATGGTGGCTTGGCTCAGTATCCCAACGCTCGATTTCAACTACGCTTCAATGGCTCAGGTTAAAATTTTTAAACACAAAGGTCCTGAATTTAATATAAGGTAATAATTCATTGTTATGAAACAAAATATCAACCCATATTGTCCTAAAATTGATGGCTGCTACACAGTTATGTTGTGCTGCAACCAGATAGGTATTTTCATAGTACACATTACACAGCTCCTTTGATCAGTAACTAAGTTGATCAATATTAAGAAAGAAATTATTCTCCTCCCTCTCGCTCAGATAAAATCATTGGTAAAAGCAGGGAACTCAAGTATCAGATGCCAAATGCAATTTGGCTCAGTATTAATGTGAAAATACAGGAAAAAATGTACTATATACAACAAGGGTATAAGATACTAAAAATCCAAAGTTCTTAAGGGACCACAAGAGTGCCAGTGGAAAATTGACAGGCAGCAGGATTTCTTAAAGGAATTACGGGCAACCAAGTAACTAGACCAGTAGGAGAAATAACAGGCCAAAGTGATGGCAATGGGTACAAATGGAAAGCCAAAAGTGATTTTAAAAACTATTCAACATATTTGAAAAATACAAGATAATTATTTCCAAGCCAATTAATAACTAATAGGAATGTTATACAGCATCTGCTAGTCATAACATTTCGAGCTGGCACATCCTATTGATTTGAGCCCAGTCCTAAAATAATCATTTAACAAGTTCTCCAATCCTGTGACCTTCAATTTTAATAAACTGGTGAACAACTAAAACTGCAGAAGACTGAGAATACCAATATTATGCCAATATTCAAAAATAGCATACGTTGTTATTTGTAGGCCTTGGCAGCTTGGGAAAAAATCCTAAGCCAACCTTTGACAAGGAAGGATGGTTCTGCTCCCTGGGACCAAAGGCTGAGTTATCCAAGGATCCTGCCTCTCACAGTGGCCCATAACAGCCACACAGGGAAACACAAACACAGAGCAAACCCTTAATGCTTCCCGTGGCATATTCCACTGACAAAAGCAGAAAATTAGAAAAGGGATGGGAGTGACTCAAAGGTTAATTTCGTAATTATGCAGCACTAAGGCTGTTAATAAACCTACTCAGCACACACTTAGAGGTACAAGAGGGACTGCTCTGTGAAAACTTCCTACCTGGATGAGTAAATAAGTGAAGTGAGACAGCAAATGATTCTCCAACAGGCAAATGTTTGGGTAAATATTTGCATAGATAAGGTGCTGAGAGGGGCATTTCATTGTCAAGTTCTGAACACCCATGAAATCTTGAATCCACTCTTCCCAGCCCTAGACACACATCCCTCTTGTGAGTGTCCAGGAAGGAACGAATCAGAATCATGAAACCAGATTCTTGCTGTCATTATGTCTAGACCTGACCTGGTACAACTCACCTTTCTCTTTTGTAAGGAGCAAAACTTCTATTTCACATCCTTCCAAACTTGCTGTTTACAGAGATTTATGACTAGACCCTATTTGCCCCACATTCCAGAAATATCAGTTACAGGAGACTGGAATATTGTGAAAAAAATTGAAAAAAAATGAATGTGCAATGTAGTAGTATAGGCAAATTTATTTTATTCTTTTTTCCTTTTCTTTGTGATTTTATATCTCTCTTACACACTCTATAGGGCAAATACAACACAGTTTTAAATCAATTGTCTCAATGGCACTTTACCAAGACCAGAAATGAAATTTATGTATTTATCATACAGGATTTTATCCAGAATGTGCCAGAGTGGGATTTTGAGATGTCCTCCCTGCAGTGGCAGGTGAACAACAAAACTGTAATTCGACAGGACCAGCATTGAGACCTGAGAAGCATGACCAGAGGAAAAGAGAAAAAGCCCCAAAATGGGACATGTGCCACCCCCAGAGAAAGCTGAGCAGCAATTCCAGTCAGGAGCCCTGTTTGGAAAGGGAGTCTGTTTACAACAGGACAGCCCTGGTGATTTCAGACCCTATTCCTGAGTCCCCACAGCCCATAGCTGGGAGATGAGTCCCACACAAATTAAGGGGTAAAACAAAGCTGGGAGTAGGTTTTCTGCCCGAGCTGCTCCTCCACAGGCAAAAAAGCTGTGCCCAGAACATGGCTCAGAGCCTCTCAGATCAGAAACTTGAGATCTGCCTCTGCTCTCTGAACAGCAGCTTCAGTGAGGCACCAAGAGAACTCTGGGTCTGCTTAAAGATGGAAACAGGCACAAACTCACAGACCTGCAATATCCCAAAGGAAGGCTCCCCATTCTCCTAAGTGTATCCCTAAAAGCTACTCAAAAAAACTCACAGGCACTTGTACCACCATTGCACAGTCTCCAAATCAAAGTCCTACCAACTGCTGTTACCCAAAAGTGAGGTTACCTACAAAAAGCCACCTTCCATGCTGTTGCCTGTTGTGTTTTTGAGTGTGCTCTGCAAGCCGTGACGGGTAGGAGTAGGTAACAATTACAATGACTTCCTTTAACCTTGTATTGCCTTCAGCAACACTCCAGGAACTAACAATAAAGCAAAATAAAGACACTAACAGCACTAAAAGACAATGACAAGACAAAAAGCATTATGTGTTTAGCCATGAGGTTAGTAAGGATTCCTTTTTTAAGGAGTTTCGGAGTGGTTTCCCCTCCTCTTTCCAGGTGAGCCTTGCCTTTGTGGTTCAAGTCTGTGTAGTTTTAGGAGGAGACATAACACTGTAATGTTCAGAATATTCACTGATGAGGCTGGGAAAGTTCAAAAAACTACATTTGCAGACTACTACATTGTGAAGGATGGCAACCCAGCTCCTGAGACATAAAGAGAAGCTCTGGAATTCCATCTGGAAGAAAAATGGTGCTGCATAAGAGACATTACAGCTCCTGAAAGGGCAGCTAATGCAGCAAGTGAACAACAGCCTCCCCAGACTGACAATGGTGGTGGCCAGCTGAGCAGAGGCCATGTAAGGAAACCAGATCTATCTGTTCAGGGAAACAGGCACAAAATAATACTCCTCCCAGAGAACAGGCTGAAATCAAGTCTTCCATAACAATAATTAACTCTCATAGGGTTCCCAGCAGTGAGAAATACTGAAGAAAAGAATTTTTAAAAGTATTTGTCAATAGCAGTTAAAAGGGACACTTGTAAAGCCAGCTGAGCCACTGTCACGTTTCCTCTGCCAGGTGAGGAACCTGCAGAAAGCAACGGGACCTGACAATGAAGCCTCAGTATTAGTGCCATGTGGAAAGAAAAGTCCTGTAATTTATGTTATTGCTACAAAAAGACGTGCATAAATGGGAAGCTATTGCAGGGAGGAATTAATGAAACTGAAGAAGTGATTAAAAAATGCAGTCCAATTCCCCAAGGTCAAGTGTTGTTCAGAGAAAAAAAAATCACCTGCATAAATATAGAAACAACTGCTGAGCAGCTGCACTGTAGATAAAGATTGGGGATGGAGAAGATCAGAGACTGAGCACAAATTATAAATATCCAGTTTTCACAAACAAGACAACTTCTGTCAACTGACAGGAATACGAATTCCTGATCCTCTCAGTTTTGGTGAAGCCTTTGGGAAAGTCCACTTTTGGGAAAGGCTTGCTGGGAATGTGAGAAACCACCCCAGAATGGCAGGCAAAGGCAGACAGGTCATCAGGTGAGCTCTGAGGGACTGGGGAAGTTGGCTCAGTGAAGTGGCTCAGTCTGGACAGAGTGAAATGAGCAGCTATGAGTGAGATACAAAAGTTTCTATTAAATACAGAAACGGTTTCTGCCGCTTCTGCCGGAAGAGGGAAGTCATGCTCTACACCTACAGTGAGCAGGAAATGCAATGGACTCAAAGCTCAAGAAGAAAAACTAGGCTGTGAGAAGAATGTTTCTAAATGGTAAACAGTGAAGCACCAGCCTAAGGAACTTCAGTTGTTTCCTCTATTAGGAAGGAAACAAAAATAATTTCACAAAAACTGTCCAGCAATAGTGATATTGCTTTGATGCAAAAGATGAACTTTTGGAACGTCTGAGGGATCTTCTGTGAAGATATTGACACACTGAAAGCTTTGTAGCAACAGCAGAAGCTGAAAAATTCCTCTGATCTTTTGCAGTGCAAGGTCTCACCAAATTAAACCTTTCTGTCCTTGCTGGTGTTACACAACCCTTTCGAGGAGTAATATTCAGATTTTCTACCAAAAAACCTACAAAAACTGCAGAAAGCCCATTAAGACAGCAGAACTCAAGTCATGAGACTGCCAGAATAAGGCTCTATATTTAGTACCAACAGTTTTCTCTGTAGTACTGTGATAAAGTTCCATCAAGAAGAGTGGATCAGCTCTATGTAAATATTCTCAAGGCAAACAAAACCTGCTCTGCATCTTCCTTCCGGACCTGTGTCACTCATGAAGCTTTCAGTAGGTTTGGCTTCAGAGCTCACTGTTTTTTTTTCCTCCCTCCCAAGAGACTTCTGCTCCCCCAGTGCTCACTACAGACCTCAGAAGAGTCCTCTTGATCTGTGTGAGGTATCACGACGCAGAATTACTCAGTTCATGAGTTGTGACAGCACTTTAAATAGTTACTGCCACAATTAGCAGAATATTGGAGTTTAGAACACTGAACATGTCAGCAGTGGGGTTTAGTTCTTGTTTTAAAGCCCAACATTGGACACTGCAGGACAAGGAGAAACCACCCTAAAGGGGTCACTGCACAGCACCCCAAATATTTTCTGAATTAAATCACAGAACTGATCTTAAGGGACAACCAAAATTTAAACAGACTTCACCCAAGGGGCACATCAAACTTCCCCAATGCCCGAACACTCCAGCTCAAACCACCAGTTTTGTATTGCACGGGATTCACCCATCCAGGGAAAAGCAGCAGCACATTAGTAAATTCAAGTCATGGCTAAGAGAGGCTGATGGAGAGCCATGTTCAAAAGCACATCAGCTGAAGCATTAACCCTGGGACCTCCCAGGGCTTCACGGGAGTGTTTTATAACCTCCAGCCCTCTATAAATGTCACAGCCCCCCTTAGGCAAGACCTTCTATCCTCAAGCTTCCTCTGCTCACCACTATCATACAGAGCACTCCCATATAGAGTGCCTTGTCTATTAACCACAAAAAATCAGATAAATAGGAGCAACAATGTCGATGAAGCAACTGATGAATTGTCACTGATGAAGCAAGGACAGGGTGGTTCAAGCGACTAATTGCTTTCACTGAGATGGAACCAGGTTCAAATCAAGGGAGAATTCAATTCTTCAGCAAAATACTTCACCTTAATTATAGCTCGTAACAAGAGACAGCCAGAATCTAAATATATGGATGCTCTGCCTCTACAGCACCCACCACTCCTCACAGAATGGGTAAAAATTGACAGCTTTTATATTAAGAAACAAATCCCAAAATGAAGCTCCATCTCACATCTTCCTTCAATCCCACTCAGAGGTGGCTCAGGCACATCCTAAAATTATGTATGTGTAGCTTTCTCTGCATGAGGCATCTCTGTACAACAAAGATCACACAAACATAAAGAAAATGTGTAGAACAAACCCATTTTCAGTCTCCTCGAGTGAAACAACCACATTTTCTTGCATTACACAGATATCAGCTACTAACTGAAGAAAACTCTAGATAATTTTATAGAAAAGAATAAACAATTTTTCAAGCCGCATCTACAGAGAAACAAGCATCTATTTTATACATATTCTTCTAAACTTAATTCCTCAAAGCTTACAGAGTTTTTGTAGAATTAGCTCCTTTTCAGTTCTTCATACAGACAGATATATGTGGTTAGCTAACATACAAGTTTTACCACTTAATTTTTAATACATAAAATAGATGCAGTTAAACTAAAAAACTGCATATATGACACAGAATCAAGAGATTGTATATTCCTAGGAACAGCAATGTCCAAAACAAACCATGAATTTCTGTGTTTCTGGAACTTTGCTGGTGTCTCTACTCCAGCTACAACAGCCTGGATTCCTCTGAGAATCCGCATTCTCCAGCCAATCACGAGGGAAATACCATGTAAAAGTACTTAAAACAACAGAAAATAATATGGTAAAGTTATCTCCTCACAAAATCAATACACCTGAATTAATAGAGTCAAATGCTTTCAGACTCCAACTTACACTGGAAAAATGTAGACACTAAGAATAACCTGACCTCCATCTATGCACCCATCCCTTTGGCACTTATCACTTCCGGTAACTCCCAGGGGAACTGGATCCCATCAGGTCCCTGCAGGTTGAGCAGGAAAATGGCTTTGGACACAACACAAAATAAGGTGAACTCAGCTCATCCCCACCTTAGAAAAGGAAGTCTATTTAGAATTTAAAGACAACTGCAGGACTGAGCACATTATCACTTGATATCTTTTTGAGTTTCAGACTAGTTACTACAATTGGAATATCAGCAACTGCTGGTACCTGATCATTGTTCCAGACGCACTGGAAGCCCATGTCCTCTTGGCTCACTGCACATGTGCCTCCTCTTCAAGTCACAGAAATCAAGCTGTCCTTGGAAGCTCCACCGTGGGTAGGGTTTAGGACAGTCCAGCACTGAATTCTTCTCTCTAGAAAGAACAAGAAAGCTCAGAATCCTGCTGAAGTGTACTGAAAAAATACTCCCAAGAACATCCCCTCAGCACATCGTGATGTTACGTGGCACATTCGAAGGCAGCAGAGAACATCCAAAATTAAGTATGCACTTCCAAAAAGGAGCTGGGAGTAGAAAAATACCTCAACATATTTAGTACATCCTTTCTTAGCATAGGCACACACTCTATAATCCTTTTATGGTACAACTTTAATCTAAATTAAGCAAGCAGCTCCAGTAAAAGAGCTCAGAGCTTTCCACACTACAAAATTACATCAGGATTGGATTAGCCTGTAAAATAACACATTTCAAGGTAATCTATTAATGATATTTTACACTTAATTTTATACTCAAACTCCAAGCTATTTGTTTTAATTTTAAGCAAATTTTAGAAAAAGTATAACTTACTACAGTCCTCCTACGGACATAGAACTCAAAATATTATTATTCCCGTTACTAGCAGAAACATGCAAGGAGAGAGACAACCACTGAGACTCCCAGTCCAGAGCCCACTGCACCTTTTTTCCACTCCCCCAGCCCTCCTCCCCCATAAATTTAACAGGCTGCAAGACTTAGCCCAGCTCTTCATAAAATTCAAGATAAATCAACACCTTGAAATTACAGAACTTTAATGCAAACACTAAAGTACCTGGTCTGAAAAGAGTTCCTCTCTACCCACACATATGGTTTTCCTCATATCCTTCAGACACAACCAAACCACTGCAACACTGAGGAAGAGGATTAGAAACACCAGCACTAGCATCTTGCCAAAATTTACAGACTTTAGACCAAAAAAATCCATGTGGCACCACCTGCCTCAAGACCCACATCACAATTCAGCTGCTCTCAAAGCCACTTCCAATGTTTGGGAAGTTCAGCACATTCCCAATTTTTTGCTGAATTAGGAGAAAGGGCCAACTGCACTTGAGAAAAACACTAAGTTTTGTCACCACTCATTTCATTTTGTATCTCTCCTTATCTTTGCTGGTCTGCCACAACAACAGGACAGGTCATTTCACATTCCCAGCAAGGAAAAGCTTGTGAGGGCCGGGTTAGGCCACACTAAGAGGCTCTATGTGGGCAACAGGGGATGACAATATAACAACATTCTTGCACAGGAAAGCACGAGTTTGCAGCCTCTGTCGTCCCATACCAGGCCTGCATTAACTATTTTAATTACAGAACAACTTTCAAATAAAATCTAGAGTAAACATAATATATCTTAACAGTTTCATTAGACAAACTTTAGAGTTTATACTTTAGGTATTAAAAATTTAAATATTTGCCTTTGTTCACACGAAAATTACATGGTTGTACTAAAACAATAGAAAAAAGCCTCAAAAGCCAGTCATTATAATTTTTACCACTATTTTAGGACAGGAAACACGAGGCTTATTTTTTTGCTTAAGCAAACAAACACTGTAAGCAATACTACAGATGAAACAACAATAAGATTAAAAGAATCATAACCACACAAAATAGGAAAAAATGCATTTACCTTATCCTAAACTCAAATCATATACATGTATAGGAGACAGCAGAGAAAATTGGAGAGATGTTCATAAAAAACATGAGACACCAGATGCCCAAAGTTGGCCAAATGCCACTGGAATAAATTACTGCATTTCACATGGAAAAAAATACAGCTTTTAAGGCCAGGTTTGAAGCCACCGTTTAATAACTGGCAGTCAAGGTGGGAATGGTCAGTGCCTAAAGAGGAAGGGACTTGTGGGGCTGGAGGACTTTCAGCACCAGACTGAACACAGAAGAGTTCAGCTCTTCCTGCAGTTCCATTTACCACCACCTTTTATAGCCTTCGATTGGCTTTTAACACTTGCTTCCCACATCCAACCTGAAAGATTTCATGCCTCTATAATCCAGTCCAGAAGCCAGCATGCTCTGTGGCAGCTTCAAGCTCGTAAGAATGCATAAAAGCACTTACTCACTGGGTAAAAACTGCCAATGTGAACAGGACAGACCCAAAAGCCAAAGGTGTGCAATGTAGAAATCACCCCGGCTGGGAACTGGGATACAAACACACCTGCTGATTGAATTTTCTCTTCTTTAACATAATCATCATGGACACAAAGAATTCTTTCACTCTAGTAGTTCTCATCCTACCAAAATACCAGCAGAATTCCAAGTATTTGGACTCAAGTGCAAACCCCTGCAGATGGATTTTTGTTTAAAGAACTGAACAAACAAAACATCATTTGCTTCAAAATTCTTCTACTTGTGGTGAAAGCCGAGCTGTGCTGAAATCAATAGGACTGTTGGCATTGTTTTCAAACTGAGCTGGAATTTCATTTCCTGTACCCCACTTCAGATCTGCTAAAAACCACTAGAACAGAGTTTTGACCTTTCACAACAATATCTACGGCTCAAAATAAAGTGTTTTGTGCAAAATAAATACTCACAGGGCAGGTTACGTAAACAGCATGAAAGCAGCAGCTGTGACCAGTTTCTTCAGAGAGAAAACTTTGCCCCCAGCCTGGCTGTTCTGGATTAATGATGTTCCAGTTCCATACCCAGCCTCTGAAGCCTTGGGAAGTCCCTATCCCAACTCAGCAAGGTGAGAAGGTTTGTTATTTTACCTGCTGGCTGATAACAGCTTATCGGCAAGTTTTCAAAGGTTAAGCTCAACACATACGCATGGCAAAAGTGCAAGGACAAGGGAAATGTTGAATTAGTGCTCCCTCTCCTCCTGCCCCTGCAGCAAGGGACAGAACTCTGTCATACCCCACAACCTGCAGCCGTGCCAGCAAAGAAACTTCAACCAAAACTGTTGTTTGAATTGCAAACATCTGAGAACCCAACAAAAGTGCCTTCTTTCAAAGGAGGAACTTGCTTTGCCTGCTGCATTCCCACTGGCTGCCACATGGGATGGAAAAGCTAACCAAAATCTTTAAGTTTGGTTCTTAAATACAAGGCACTTTTATTACTGCTGCAAAGTTTATCAGTGACACCAAGCTCCATGACAACTCACTGGAAAACAAAAACAAAATAAAATCTTCAATTTAGGGCATGCTATGATTTTTATTTCTTTCCCAACCGTATTACTGAACTGTAAAGGGCTGATGCAACCTTAAACCAGAAAAAAAAAAAAGCCCAGTTGCAGACTCATTACTAATTCATCCTGGCTGAAGCTGCATACCAGCAGCTGCTGCCTCTCTCAATTAACAGCAAATATTGAACAGTATTGTCATTTAACGGTGTTTACTGCCTGCTGCCCTGTCCATTGCCGCATTTTCAAATGCTCTGGCACAAGTAAAAGCATCAACACTAATAAACTAAGCTTAGTTTAACCCTTTACATATCACTGCAGAAGTGTTTTACTCACTTCCTACAGTCCTTAGGTGCTTGGCAGAAGCTGGAACCCAAGGATGAAAGGTGCCACCAAAATGGGATTTGTAATGCAGAGGCCCACAGGGTGCTTGGCTTCTGCAGAGGGCTGAGCACGAGTGTGAAAAATGATGGGAGTACCTCCAGCAGAGCAGCTCTTTAGGAATTATTGCCAAAAGGTTGAAACAAAAGAAGGGAAAAAAGGAGGAGACCACACATTCAGGCTCTGCTGTTAAAAATTAAGAACAATAAAAACCCAAAACAAATTGGGTAAAAAAAAATAAAAATAAAGATACAGCCACTCTTCAGAGAGAGCATATCAATGCTGTGACTCCTGATGATCCCATCTCTGCACCTGAGAGTCAAAAGAGCCCAAATTTGGACCTCCCTTCCCTCTACTGTGCCCACAGCTGCCTTTTGGCCAGGCTGGGTTTGAAGTAAATGATAATACAAACTGTGCAGCCAGAGCAAGCAACTGGAAGTGCAGCACTTCCACGCTGCCTCTGCAGGCACTCCCGTGCCCTACTTGCTCCATGGTGTCAAGTTTGCTGCAAGGGACTTCTGTATAAAGGCCTCTACAGATTCTACATTTCATTTCCACACTGTGTTCCCAGCACATCAGCAGGAGGGAGCATCTCCAGGCTCTCCTATGAGCCCATTGCCAGCTGGGCCAGGGCCAACACGTGGATACCAAGGACTTGGAGAAGGGAAGGGATGCTGGGCCAGCCCAATTCGGCTGCAAGGTGCACACTGGCAGTTTAAATACTGCAGGAAAAGATCAAGCAGCTTGTGTACTGCATGTACTAGAGTAGAAGCTAGGATAATGCCATTCCAGCTGATCCTGAACTTGGGGGAATTCAGTTATTTCTGAGGTACCTGGACCTTTGTTCTGTCCCTTCTGCAGAGGGAGCAAAGCATGGGAGTCCCAAGGAGTGATGCTCTGAAAGCTTGTCAAATGCATAAGGGAGTGGCTTGGAAATCTGGGCAGGTGAGTGTAGGCCCAGGCTCTGGCCAGGGCTCTCTGTGAAGATACTTTCCTCAGATTAGCATCTGCCTGCAAGGCCCCTCATTTTCTCAGGTCCCTCTGCCTGCATTCTGTGCAACTCCAACAGCCAGCCTGGTTTGCTGGGAGGATTCCTTCTTCCTTCTAGGTGCCCCCAGCACCTTTGTGCCCATGGGTTCTGGGTGCCCAGATATATCAGGTGATATGACTAATACCTGCCATCTGCTCATTGTTACCTTCCCTCTCCTTTCCTGAAGGGGAGTCAGCACTAAAGTGCTTGTTCTACTCGATCTATTTTAGGAGCGTGGGCTTTCAGCATCCATGCAGCACTGCTTTAAGCTAGAAAACTTAAATCAAAGAAGTAGACCATGCTCTGGCTGGGAAAATTGAACACTAGGTCCTGTAAAAGTCTCTGGCAAGGCCCAGGAACAACCCTTTTTTTGCAAAAGTTATCTCCACTCCAGCGTGCCCAAGGAACAGAACTATTGCTCAGGTTTCACTCCAGGCCTCAAAGCAGGGGCAGATGAGATCCAGGCCTTGGAAAGTATCCCACTGCTCTCCATGGAGACCAAGGCAGCCAACACAGCTTGGAGCATCACCAGGCAATGTGCTGCAGCACTGGGCTATTCCCTGTTTTCAGGAGTGAGGAGCTCCTACCCAATCACACCACCTTGGAGCAGAGCAGGGAACAGAGACAGGTACCAATAACTGAGGGCACAACTCTGCCCATCAGACTGGGGGGGAAACCTCAACTCACCGGGAATATAAAAGCATTGATTCTACCAACAGCTGCTCCCCATATGTCATGGTCAAGGGAAAAAAGCAAACTGGCTACACAAAGGAAAGATGGGGAGAGAGGCCAGTGGAGGATAATTTGATTTCACTGTATTTCTCAGAGGAGCTGTGTCAAAATGCAAAGAGAAAAATCATCATAGTGTAGGAGGCTGAAAGATTTGAGATGGAGCAGTGAGGAGTCTCTGGCCCCAAAAATGTTTGATTTGAGCAAAGCAGCAGAGAAGTAGTAAGCACAGTTCTGCTGCTGTTGCTGAACTGCACGCTCCTGCTTTGATTTCTAGATGACACAGAGCGAGGACGTAAGTATAAAAATAAAATAGGAGAAAAGCACCAGGGAGATTTTCATACCTGACACTACAGACAGAGCTGCACAAGCCAGCAAGACACTCAGCTCCCCTCCTTCTCTCTGCTTGGGACAGCAGCAGGAGGGTGACCAGCACACATGGAGCTCTGCAGTGCTCCCAGCTCTCGATTTCCCAGCTCTGCCAGCCCAACACAGTGCAGGGGATAACAGGAGCTACTGCACCACACCTGAGGAAGCAGCCAGGGCTGCAGATCACTGACAAAGACACCATGCTGCCTGCTAAAAACACTGCGAAACTGGAGAACCACAGAAGGAAGATGCATGTGGAAACACAGAAGAAAATGGATCCCCAGAGCCCTAGGAGCAGAAAAAAGACCCACCTGGAACTGTTCCTCTTGCAAAACTGTCCCTACAAGGACTGATCTTCTCCTTGTGCTCCTTTCCTAATAAATAAACTTTATCAGTAAGGATCATTCTTTCCCCATCACTTCCTTGAGTTATTCCCACCCCACTCAAAACAGTAAGCCCAAACTGGTTAAATAAATCCTGAAGAAAAGTTGCTAATGCATGTTTCTTCCTGCCTAAAAAGCAAGAAGTCTGAAAAATAAATTAATGCATTCCATGACCCCTGTGAGATTTCCAGCTCCATTCTTCCTCCCTTTCCTGCTCTTTGCTTCCCTTAGATTGCCACCTGATCACCATTAGCTGCTTCTTTCCCCTTCACCACCAGAGAGAAGCCTATTTCCTTTCTCTATTTATATCATTCTCACCTCAAACTTCACTCTTTTTCCTGCATCTATATCCACTTGCTGAAATTCAGACAACTCCTCTGCTGCCTCCACCAGCATATCCAACCTTCCTCCCAGCCTGCAATACTAAAGAGAAATATGGCTTCAATAAAACCAAGCACAAAGGTTCAATTAGACCCAGACTACACCCCAGCAGCATAACTGCTTTATTGGAATTATGTCACTTATCCCAAAGCCAGCTATGCCCAAGAACTGCCTGGACAAGCTCAGAATGAGAGCAGGAAACCCTTTGGCTTAGCCTTCCTTACGCTCAGTAGGAGAGCCTCATCCAGCTGCACACACTGGTAAAGGTAGAGAATAGTGCACACAAATGCTACTGAAAACTGTCCAATATCTGGAAAACCTCCACACAACAAGTGAAGGTCATCCATGATTTTCTCAGCCATATAGATTTTCTCTTTTAAAAGCACAAACGGATTTAAAAATATATACACTAGTATTCTTATATTTTGCACCCTCCTCAAGGCTACAGTATATTTGAGGAAGTGACCATGAGATGCAACTCCCACAAGTGGTTTTCTGCTTTTCAAAAAATTAGGAGGAAATAGAAACCACAGCACAGCCCTGATTAACCTCCAAGAACACAACTACTCATGGCAAGTACAGACACATCTGAAGTCTCTTTTTCACTGCATTCAGTTGCTGGGGAAAACCTTGCAATTCCAGAACAGCATCCTAGACTCTTCCACACCTGACATAGGAAGATATTGCTTCTGATAAAGCAGGACCTCAATTGTCACTGCTGGCTGCTCTGGATTTTCGGCTTCCCAAAAGCTGATGTCACGGCATTTCTCCTTGCAAAACAATGACCTTTGCAGGCCTCTGGAGAAATAAGCCAAGTCCAACCCTAAAAAGATACAGATGACAAGGAAAATGCTGGTGTGTGCTGCTACTCAAATGACAGAAAGCATTAAACACTTACACTGACACATTATGATATGATTCTACTGTAACTGCAATCTCCTGTGACACAACCATGTCATTTTTTCTTCTGAGAAGCTCCCTCTGAATATACCAGATAGATGGCACTGAGTAAGGGAAGCAATCCCATCTCTTACCAAACACTGGCTGGTGACCTCACCCTAATACTGAACCAAGGCTGCAGAAGGGAGAACAGTCCAAGGAAGCAGCTCTTGGACAGACTCCCAGGACACCTCAGGAGACTCAGCCAGTCATGCTTTGTGCAGGGGGGCTCCCTCCTTACCAGGACTGAGATGACACAGTTACTCCCCAAACCAGGGTCCTCCGCCTCAGAGGAAAGCACAGACACATTAAACAGCTTGAACCATTAAAAAAAAAATCAAAACCTTCTTCCAGCCATCACCAGAGCTGCATCTTATATCTTGCTTCTCACTGGAGGGCCGAAAGGAAACGTCCCTCACCTCCAGCTGACAGCATCAGCTTCATCCCTCCAGGACAGAACCAGCTGTAAATATTGGCTGGAAATATGTGTTCCCACTTGGGACTGGCAACTGTTTGTGACTGCTGGCAGCAGGGGGGCCAGGGGAGTCTCTCTTGTGCCAAACAGCAGGCAAAACAAACCAAAGAAAAAAATAATGCCACATGCATATAGTACAATACCTGAACCTACACAGCATTGATGGGGCCACTACATCTGTGTTTAGGCTGAAATGAAAACATTTTAGAACAGCTATACTAAACTAAACTACAAAAGCTGCTTATAAGCAAAATGAATGAAAAGATGCTCTGTCCTTTATGCTGTAGATCCAAGGTGAGGAAAGGCCACAAGGGTATGTGACCAGACCATCAGAAATGGATCACAGGCCTGCAGCCCTGGACATGGAGAGGTCCTAGCAGAGATTTTTCCATGGGTATTACAACACTGACACAGTTAATTCCATAAATACAACCTCAGCTTGCTAGAAATTATTTCTGACTGAGCACAGTAAAGAAAATACACATTGTGAGCAGAAGACCCAGGTCAATCAATGCCGTGTGTGTGTGTAGTTCAGCCACACCAATATAGATGGCAAGATATTTTTCTCCATTTCCTTCAACCAGAAAATGTTCAGGAGTTCATTTAAGTTTTTCATAAGAAATTCTTTACACAAGCTGATCAATAACCAAGGTTTGGGGAAAAAAACCCAGACAACTATTAGAATTCTACTGTAGGACAGTATTTCCTACTCCTACCAGGTGTCTGTGCAAGCTGGGTTGCAAACCTGAAGGTCAAAGCCACATGCTGACATGGATTTGTTGACTGATGCCAAGAAAACCAAGAAAATAGTAAAAGGAGCACACAGAAAGAAGACTAAAAGACAACTCACTGTGTCTTGTGAAGACCATACAAAAGCTTAAGCAGGAGGAAATTTCTGGCTGGGATACAAATATGAACTATTCCCTGCGAAGCAGCCCAGTTCACCTGCTGAGCTCCTGCCAGCCATTCCGTAGGAAGGCAGGATGAGTTTATAACCTGGTGACTTCAGGCTGAAGAGATGGAGAGCAGTAGCAGGTGGCCTTTGATATCAAGGTCTTTGCTATTGCAGCTTCAGTACCTCCTCTTGCTCCAGGCAATCACTTGATCTTACATGATTCCCAGAAAGACCAAATTCTATTTAAGAGGTTGCAACAAAGCTCAGGAAACATTTTCTCTCAAAAGACATCTTGGGAAACTGAAGCAATCAGAATGATGAGGCTTTTTGCTCCTGCCAAGTGCCTGAGGTAACAAAGGTAATCAAAATAAAGGCACAAAATAAGATTCTGACTGTAGATGGTCAGTGTCTAAGACAGGGATGATACTTTGGGGTTGGATTTTGTGAATATAATCATCAGAGATGACAAGAAGAACAATTTCCTTTAGCACATGAGAGGATCTTGCAGAGAAGAAAAGAACACTTAATGGTCCCCTCTGCCTCCCCTCTAGGTTTGCCTTTACTCTCCTCTGTAAAACACAGGTTGATCTAACTTCTTCCGTCCCATGTGCTCCATGGGGAGGAAGGCACTGCAGACACAGGCTCGTTGCTCTCAGTAGTTTAAAAGCAAACATTTTGTACAGATAATGAATCTCAACTACACAGAAACGTATATATTTTGACCAGAAACTAACCCTGATGTTGCAAAATATCAGCCAGGGAGAGTGAGAGAAGGGATTGTATTTTTACCCCCAAATGTGAGAACAGTTTCTCCTGCTCCAGACACATCATCAATTCAGAATGGATAGAAGTATGTTCTCTAGGCCCTGCACTCTGAACACTGGAAGTCTGCTAGTCTCCTGGAAGTCTGAACACACTGGTCCATCCTCTTGTGGCCACCCCAAAGACAGAGAAAGGGCAGGGCAGAACAATCAGATGAACTACTCAGGAGTATTGCATTCAACACTCCCTTGGCCAAGGGAATAATGGAATGAGGTATGGAGGCTTCTGAAGCCAGACTGCTGATAGAGAATAAAGATAAAGCACTATCAAAAATTAGTCCTGAAGATCAATCCTCAAGCACAATGCTGAGTTAGCTCCTTGCAAAGAAGAGCAGAGCAGAACATCTCCTCCTTTAGCAAGGAGCCCATTTCTTCTCACAGGTCATTTATTGATGGTCACCTTGGACTAGAAGGCCATCAGCCAGACACCATAATGGCTCCTGATCATGGCTGCTGGGCACACACCTTTACAGCTGCATACGGGACTGCTGTCTAACACCACAACACCTTCTCATTCCCCCCAGTGTCTCGTTACACTTGCACTGCCAAAAGAGACTAGAAATTCTGCTTCCTGAGTAATTCCCAGTGAACCACCACAGGGTGCTGCAGAGAGAGGGTTAAAGATTCCTCTCAGACAATCCCTGTCAGGGTCCTGGTCCTTCAATATGCTGCTCAGAAATGTTACTTCTACTGCAGTGTCACCATCCAACACCTCAAGACATGACAGGAGAGAAATATACCTTAGGAAAAGGTGGGAAAAGTACATTTTAAAAGTACTTGATGCCATTCCTCCAAACATTTAAGTATGAGCTAGACAGTGAAAGGGGTTTACTGGAGCCTCTGAGCTGCTGTGCCTTCCCTGCTTCCAGCACCAGGGAAGCAAAGCCATGGGATGAGGGTCAAGCTCCTGCATGGCCAGTGTAGCCATTGGAGAGAAATGACTCAAAATGGCTCAAACATCAGGTTTGAAAGCAGAGAAAAAGCTTTTCCTGACAAACATGCAGGTCAAAGAAAATCTCGTATTCCTTTGACCTCCATGTCTTACTGCAAATATTCAGTTTGGGGTTTGTTGTTTTTCTTTTTTTAAAGCACCAGAAAGAATGAAAGTCATTCCTAATGCAACTTACATGCAATATTAGTCTAATTTCACTGGTATCTGCTACTCACCCTTCTTCCATTCCAAATTCTGGTTCTCTCCCCTCTCACCACCAAGACTGAGAGCTGACACGTCCCTCACCCTTTCTTCCCCTCTTGTTGAAACCTTATTTCCACTGCTCTAATAGTTCTTGACTTAACTGGGACAAGGAAAATTATTCTGGGCTTCTCTGTCCTAGCAGTTAGTCTGTTCTGTATTAACCATCCAGAGCACTGCAAAATCATACTGAAGCCCCAGGCAACCATTCTAACGCTTCCTTAAATTCCTGCTTTAATCAAATTGCCCATTTTTACTGGACATGTCTCTAGCCATATATATATATATACATATATATGAACTTTTTGTATAAAAATTCTTCAGTGTCCAGAAAATTCAGGAAAGTTCATTTAACAGCATTTATTCCAAGAGCTCACAATAAGCTAAATTTCTATCCAACCTTAAAACAGAGCTATTCATTCCTTATGCAAGATGGATTTTTTTTGTCCATCCTTTTAAGCAATATGCAAAAGCATTCACCACGCTTAAGAACAGAAACTTCAGTAAATATTACACACCAATGAAACATATAATTTTATCCACTAGTTTAGGCATGGAGCTGAAAGGTCTGGCTTTCAAACACTGGCTACACAATGGCTCCCTTGGCCTGTTTTAATCTAAACTATCACATTCAGCCACCCAAGGCAAAGGAGAGGAATTTTTAGGTGCACCCATCTCAAACTCTGACCTTTACTTTAATGTCCAATATCAACACCATTGCGCCATTTATTTCTTTAAGAGATGCAAATTCGTTTCTGCACAACCTCATTTTTCACAGCAACGTAATTACAAATTTGGTTTGGCTGATGGCAGCAGCGGTTTTTGAACACTACCATGTGCACCTCTGAAGGGATGAGCTCTTTTCAGAGTAAAGCAAAATGCAAACTGCAGTGACCTACACCTTACTCCATTACAGAGCTGTGCCATTTCTGGTAGGGAAACAGCAAAAGGAAATTTTCTGTACTCTACTGTGATAAAGCAAATCCTTTGCATTTTTCAGATAGCACTTCCCAAAAACTGCCAATCATGTTAACTGCAAGAGACAGCACACTACATAAATGTATTATGACTTTCTAGAGAAGTGCATCCAGAAAAGCCTTTACTTGGAGACACATAACCTGTTTGGAAACTCTTCTATCAGGAAAAAATCGGGGCTGGTTTCCATTTCCTGGAGTCTGTGCCCGAGACAAGCAACCAGAGTTTGAGTTCCCCACCAAGTTAC
Source organism: Cyanoderma ruficeps (assembly GCA_008694505.1). NCBI lineage: Eukaryota > Metazoa > Chordata > Aves > Passeriformes > Timaliidae > Cyanoderma > Cyanoderma ruficeps. The sequence goes on from VZDJ01000033.1 coordinate 5,723,339, forward strand.
ACTGTCCAGTTTCTCAGTGAACCACACTCTCCCATCCATGAGCAGGGCATTAAGCACCAGTTCATTTTGCAGCCCCCCCTCTGCCCATCCTGAGGCTGGAAAGAGAGGAGGTTGGCTGAGGGCTGGTATCAGCACAGGGCAGAGCAAATAAAGATACCAGTGTAATCACCTTTTGAGATAAGGCAGCCAGTGCAAGCACAGCTGTCTAGGAAACACATAGCAGAGAAGCAGGAATGCAAAGTGCAAGCAGGAGTTCTGTTAGACCTGAAATTACCTGGACTGAGATACAACATCCTCTGCTGCTGCTGCAACATTCTGCCAACCAAACATTAAGTTTCCCCCTTCTTACCTTCCCCCTCAGCAGACAGAACTCAACCATTTAAGAGCATACAGCTCCATTTTTCAAGTACAACAGAAAAATACAAAGTAGCAGCACACAGTCAGGTTTTGGGTAGCAAAATATGCACACTCTTTTTCCTCCTAAGTTACAGCTGTAATGGAGAATGCAAGGACAAGGAGAAATGGTTTTAAACTAAAAGGAGAGATTTAGATTGGATGTCAGGAAGAAATCCTTCCCTGTGAAGGTGGTGAGGCCCTGGCACAGGCTGCCCAGAGAAGCTGTGGCTGCCTCATCCCTGGAAGTGTCCAAGGCCAGGCTGGACAGGGTTTGGAGCAACCTGGGATAGTGGAAGGTGTCCTTGCCCATAGCAGGGGATGGAGTCCCTTCCAACCCCAACCATTCTGGGATTCTATGAAACCATCCAGTTGACTGTGAGGCCTTGTTCTGCTCCATGTCATGTACCAGAGGCAGGGCCCCTGATTTCAGCCAGCCCTGCTCAGACTCCACCCAGGTGATGCTCTGGCAGTACCAGCAATGTCAGGAGAAAGGCAGGACAGAGCTCACCAAAAGTGTCTGGTACCCACCCAGAGCCCCCACCTCAAAGCTCTGTCACAGGGCATTTCAAAGATGGACAAACTCTTGAAGGTGGATGAAACAGCAGCTGAGATTGCCTGCACTTGCCTTCATAGGCTGGGACTTTAACTGGAGGACACTAGAGTGCACTAATAACAATTTTAGAAGAAAACAATACCGACTTCATTTACTTTTACAAAGCCTTTACCCTCATCTTTGCTGATTGCAAGTGTCAAAGAAAGGTCAAAATAGCTTAATTTTCTCCTGTGCTGGACAAAAAGGCATGAAGAACAGACAGTAAATTTAGCTTTCTTCATTTGCAGAGGGCTTAAAGAAGGAGAGAAGGAATTTATTATCATCAAATTGACCCCAGTATAAACTGGTTGCTTTTATCATGGTTGTGTAAACCAAAAAAGAGAAAACCAGAGATTAAAGTAGAGATTAAAAAAAGATGGATCGCCTCAAAGACAGTGGTTAGATTTCAATGTAAAAAAAAAGCAGACATCAGAACACGAAAAACTGAACAGCTTTCCAAACACAGCTACTCCAAAATAGCAGGCAATGCAATGCTCAGGCACCAGAGAAGGGAGACCAAGTCAAGTGGTAAACGAATTAAATAAAAGTGGATTGTGGTCCTTATCAGGAATGCTGAATTCTCCTCTACCTGGAAGCACGGAGCAAACATTATTTTAATAGAAATGTAATTCTGCTTCAAGATGGTAAGTGCAGTGTGCTTGAGAAACAATATAATGTTATTTGATAAGGGGACCTGCAGACAAGCAATGCTACCTGGCAAATTTGCAGTTTCTTTATAGCGGCACCTGTATCTGCTAATCAGTATCCAAAAGTTACACATGGCCAGAACATAATCAAATGTTTTTTAAAAATGCATTCCACACAATATTTAAATATAGGAAAAACATATCTTGAAAACATAATTGTTTTATTCAGGCAGCTGGAAATACCACCATGGGAATCTGAAACAATGTCTCCTCTTCCCTCCAATGTGATTACAGATTTTTACAGTTTATTCCCTTCACTAAATGTCAGCCTAAAGTGCTCTGCTTAGTAAAAATTATTTTCTTAACAGCAGATCTTAATGAAAGAAAGATGTGCAGTGGTTTTAGTCTTGACACTTTCTAACTAAACTGGGCTGCAGATGACTCTTGGCACAGAAAGGTCCCAGACCAGGAATTCCTGAAGTTTTGCTCATGGCAAGTTAATTACAGTGCAGTGGGTGAGCAGCTCACCCCAGGCTGATGCTGATCGTACACTGTGCCATCAAGGGGATCCATCAGGCCACAGTGGTGATATTTCATATCCAGTTAAAGCAAAACAAATGGTTCCCAACACAGCAGCTGAAACATCCCAGAAAGGCCACATACACCCAGCAGCCAAGCTGTCAAATCCACTGTGGTAACACTGGCTGTAAATTCAATGTGGGGATGGATCTTCCTATAGGAACCTTGATGTGTCTCAGGCTGCTCACACTGCCTGTGCCACAGCTCAGCAGCACCTACTGAGCTTCCAGTTTATAACATGGAACCCCCAGGATCCACAGGAAAGAGAGAGAACCACATGATGAGCTGGGCTTCTTTTAGTGTCTTTGGAGGTGGCTGGGAGAGCTTCCCTTGGCAGAAGGGAATTAGCAAAGCCCTGAAGGAAGGAAGCGTCAGTAAAATAAAGATGTAAATAGAAGTTGATGCAGCTCTGCCTCACAGCTCTCATCTCCAATGGCCTGGTCAGCTCCCCCAGAACAGTCTCAGCCACACAGCACTGGAAACACTCCCTCTCCCAGAGAAAATAAGGATGGTAACTGATTCCGGCTGGGCAGCATCATCCAGTTTCTGCCCAAGGTTCAAACTGTCCATATTTTGTGAAGATGCAGGTTAAATTGATGGCATATTTTTGTCCTAATGAGACAAGAATTTCATCCACAAACACCAAGGCATTTTCAAATCCCATAAGGCCATTAGTGATGACATACTGGGGCAGACAGGCAGACAGAGAACCTACCAGGGACCTCTACACCTATTCAGGGTTTTGTAGTTAAGACAGAAGCCTGATACAGTCAAACCTCCACATGAAAAACAGACACAAATCCAGACTCCAGACAAAACCCAGTGGTTATCCCATATCAGAACATGTACACACTGCAAGTCAGTCTTATGGTGCATGGGTGAGCCAGTGATAACATGACTTTGTCCCTTCCTAGCAGAGTTCCCAAGGAGCACAAACACTTGAAGCACCCTGTCCCCATGGAAGCTGCAAATCTCCAGGAGATGCACCATGTCCTCATAGGTTACCCAGAGAGGTTGTGGCTTCCACACCCCTGGAATTGTTCAAGGTCAGGCTGGATGGGGCCCTGAGCAGCCTGATCTAGAGAGTGGCGGGGCGGTGGAACTTGATGAGCTTTAAGGTCCCTTCCAACATGAACCATTTCATGGTTCTAGGACTGTACAATCATCCCTGAGCCACACCTCTGGCTGCAGCAGCTGCTGGAGAAGCACAGCTCACAGAGCTCCAGCCCTCCCTGCAGTAGCCCAGCAGCAACAAACTGCTGAAGGTTCCAGTGACAGCTCTGAACACTGTGTGCTCCAATGCTCCTACAGGATGCACTTCCTTCCCATGCCCTGTCCTGCAGGAGGGATGCAGCTGGAGCAGGCACCACATCCAGCCCACAGGCCATCTGGCAAGATGCCTCTTGAGCATCAAGAGCCAAGAACCAGAACTGTTTTACTGGAAGTATCTCCAAGTATTTCCCAGCTACTGTTGAAAATCCCTCCTTGAACAAGGCTGGAACAGCTCCTGGCTCCAGTGCAGGTGCCTCTACCCAGCTGCACACCGTGAGAAGTCGCTGTGCTGACAAAATCTGCTGGGGTTGTGATAGCAGCTAAGAAAACAGCAAGTAAACAACACACAAGAAATAAGAACAAGTACTCAGAGCGGGAATACCAGCACAGCCTGGTATTTACTTAATGACTCATCCAGAGGAGGATCTGTCCCTTTAGGCTTATGGCCAGCATGAGAACAGGTAATAGGAGAGCATATGAAATCACTGGAGCTCAGCTCCTCCTGACCTCTGAGAACAAAGAAGCCTTAGAACAGCAAAAAATATCCTCTTTTCACTCTCTCGCTTCACTCTGTTGCACAATCTTTCTCCACAGAGTAAAGTCACACTTTTTACAGCCCGGGAAAGGAGAAAGCAAAAGGCAGAGAAAGTATTTCTGCTCACCCACACAACTGCAAAACAAAGACTACACCAGAAAAGGTATTCCCAAGTGAGATTCCCTAGCTTTACGGAGATTTTGGCAAAAGGTTCACAGAAAACATCTGAAGAGGACACTCGGAAAACACAGGCACTCGGGAAAGACAAGACAGCTTTTAGACAAGCCCACCTTTTGCTTTGGGGCTTTCAGGTTTCCATCCTTTTATGCTGAACTGTGCAGATCATAGCAGACACCAAAGAGCACCTATGAATGTGAACAGTATTTTTCTCTCCAGCTACAAGACTTTTCTTCCTCAACAAGTGAAATCGCCGACACTGCATCCTGTTGTACCTGTCACATCCTACATTGCTGAGAGGCTCTCTGTGCTATCAGATATACAAATGTTCAAGGAACTCACATGGCTAATGAGCTTCAAAACTACTGACACATATGAAGAGCTCACTCTAGGCTGAACTTCTACTGGGATTTTTTCCTTATATGAAGAAGCATTTGTGTACAAAAGGCCTGTGACATCAGTGCTGAACATTTTCAAGCAATTTCTGTGCAGGCAGAATGACTACTGCCAACCACCTATTTTTCACCATTTACACTCCACTATTGTCTTTCAGTTCAGAGCTGCTAGTTGGCTCATGCCAAAAAAAACAACAACAAAAAATATTATAAACAAAGCAGCCATCAGAAAGGCAAATTTATTAGCTTAATTTCAAAAAAATAAGAACTAATGCTGCTAAGTGGGCAAACTGAGACCTACATAGCTCATGGCTTCCTTTTATGTGCTATTTATTAAAGTGAGAGTAAAGTCTAAACCAAGATATTTTAAACATTAACTGCCTCAGAAATGCTGGTTTTATTTCAATGTTGAGTGCAGGACTTATGTAACATTTCCCATTTTGATTTCTGTTACTAAAGGATTTTAAAACAAAACTGTACGGTCACTGCCTGCAGCCCTAAGGGGCTGACTACAAAAATAACATAAAAGATATCACAAACTCTACAAAATACAATTCTGATTTAATTTCTTTCAAGCATTATGTTCTTTACTTTGGGGAAATTACTTTATCATCTTTGATAGCGAGCACTCTTCTTCAGCTCTTCTGAACACTGAAAATATCATTTCAGTTACAACTGGAACAAAACTTGAAAATGCCTTATGTAATTTAACATACTCACCAAAGTAAACCAAAGTTTGTCTTACAAGCTTAACTTCCTCATGCTGCAAATAAAACACCTACATTTTCTCCACTCACCAGAAAATATCTGTGATATTTTCAATTCCCAATGGCTCACCTCTTTCACTAAGCACTCCAGCTTTTTCAAAGACTTCTAAATCAATGACAAATCATTAGTGGAAAATATTCCCTGCTTCTTCCCCATTTCTCCTGGTGATAAAATACACATTTTCACAAGCAAGTTTCCATGGGTTGTGCCAGCCCAGAGAAGCAGTGTCAGGCCAAGCTGGAATGAGCGTGGATCTGCCTTTGGTCAAGGCCCAAGACATTGGGCAGCTCATCTGTCACACACAAAACCTACTCACCTTCAGGACATGTTATTTTCCAGTAGGAAAGTGTGAAAAGGCTCATTTTGGAAGATGTAATGGTCCATCAGTTTTTGTCCTTAACTCTCTTTGCTGTTCCTCCCAAACTGGTGTTCTGGAGATATAAAAAGAACTTCAACTTAAAATATGGCTCAGATAAACACTAAATTTTTTCCTGCTTTTTACTGGGCCCACTGAAAGGTCACCTGAACCCCATCTGATGGTCCAGTCACTGAATTATTGCTGTCTTATCTCAAAGGTGGATGTAAGATTATTTCCTCACCCTTGCCATCCTCACGGCTTATACATCTGCCATCCACAGTGGCGTACTGAGAATTCATCCTGAAGATTGGGAATGGGCAAGGGACTTATTTAAAGTCATACTGGTACCAGAACTGAGAATTACACTGTTATCAAAAGTCCCTTTTCACCTTGCCTGCTACGTTTGACATACTGACATATATTTACTACACTCAGGTTTATCTCAAAAGCATAAACACTGAACTGTTCTGCTGAATTTTGCTGCAGTTCCCTCAATGACAGATTACTTTCCTTGTCCTCATCAGAGACACCTGGGTCCAACTGCAGCACAACCAGGGCACTTCTTACCCTGCCTGGGACTATGAGGAGTTGGACATATGTTTGCAAAATTAGGCTGAAAAGGCAAAGCAAAAGCACTGGGAGTGAAAATGAGCAAATGCCACATTAGAAGCAATTTCCCTGGCAGTCCCATTTCACAGCCAAAATAATTAGATCACTAGCAAGAAACATCCCAAGTAGATAAATGGTGTGTTATGAGATTAACCAAGGTCACTTCCCTTTACATCCGGCTTTCTAAAAAGATGCCTCCCCCAAAAACTTAACCCTAGGGCTCCATCCAAATTAAAAATTCACTGTTGATGTACATCAATACAAAGCAAATCAAAGTACTCCAGAGCCTGCCAAGTGCTGACTGCCCAAGGAAAGGCCACATGCCTTCTAAGTGAGAGAAATCTCCATTTGAGAGCCACCTAAACTCTGAGACTGCTGCTGCTGGGTGTTCAGAGATAACTGCCAACTCATTAAAATCCCACATTAGAAGTTTATTAAATATGCAAACATTAATGGAATTGGACTAGTAGCTACTTAGGCAGATAAAATTTCAATGTGGTGCATCCCACAGTTCCCGTTATCAATGTTGTGTCCTTTTGGAAACATCTGTGAAAGAGTCACAAAGTTGCTCAAGGCAGTGAAACCCTTCAACTCTTTCAGATTACTCAGGTCACACTCTGAATGTTCCCACTAGCTTAGAAAAGACTCCTGCTTCCCAATAATTACAGCTCAGTATCTACTGTCCATTTCCACTTTCACACTTCACTGCTGGAGATGCAAAGTATCCCCAAGGGTTTTTCCCCTTTTGGGAATACCCGCAGGACAAGTCCCACACCTCTTTGCAAGCTCACAGGTATAGAGGTTTTACACATATCCCAAATTCACAGTCCTTGTCAACTTGCTGCTGGAAGAACTACAAAAGGAAGAGCAGAGTATCATACAGACAACAGGGATTAAAGAAAAGTGCTTAAAAAGCAGCTCTCCTGAACTCCACACAGGTAACTGCACACATACAGGTGCGTGTGGGTAGGGCTCTGCTTGGAGCCCCTTCTTTCAGCTCTCTCAGACACAAGCATCAGTCCCCCCTGCAAACACCACTCTCAGTACATTTTGCTCCACAAAATGCAGTTTCATTCCTGGGTTACTCTGCAAAGTCCCAGTGCCTGGTGAGTGTCTTAACAAACCTCTGAGTTTTTGTTGTAGAGTGACATCAGACTTGTTTTCTTCACTAATGCTATCAGCATAATCTGAGTTAGCCCGAGAGAAAGGAGGACAAGGAATATCTCCCATTACACAGAGAGTAAACAAGCTCCTAAGAGTCCCTAATGCACATCCAGGTGTGATTCTGGCAATAGCATTGCTCTCTCAGTGGCTTCAAAGAATGTCTGGAAGATTTAATCCTCTAATTATGGAAAAAACAAGTGTGGTCTAGCACCATCTTCTTGGAGATGTGAGGTTTCAGCAAAACAATGGAAATTAAATCTTAGGAAACAACCTTGGAAAAAGCATGATTTACAGGGGAAGAAGGGAAATTAATGACTATGAAGTGACCTCCAAAGAAAACACTGAGCTCATTAAGCACAAAGAGGCTGAGCAGGTTCTTTACCACCACCTTTCCTGGTTCCAGTGACAGTCTGGAGAAGCAAGGACTGTTGTAATTGTCAACACCTTCTGAGAATCAGCCCATGGGGTTCAGCACAGAAATTTGTGTTTCTTTCAGTCCTGCAACCATATGGGCCTCTCAAAATAGAAGGTTCAAGGATGCCTTGGCCAGGAGGGAATCAACAAAATCCCCCACCCATCACCTGATGCAACACCAGGCATCACATGTTGCAGAACCTTGAGCAGCAGCCAGTTTGAGGTCAGGCACACAATAGCCTCCCACTCCATGAACCAGGAAGTCAGGGTTTAGGTTTGGATTTTTTAAAGGAGAATTGAATTATTTTGGAAATCAAGGCAAAGAGAGACTTCAAGGTAATCTGGGTTCTAAGAAGTGTCCTGACTAAATCTCACATGGATTCCAGGGACTGATCTTTGCAGCTTCAGGGTGTTCAGAAACACAGAAAAGCAGCCAGCCTATGACTGCTCCCAAGGTCAGCTATTCCCTAAAAAAGCAAAGGAAATCCCATACAAATCCTCTTAAGAGGCAACATGATGACTTTCAGTTGCAGATGGTACATTCTGGCCCTAGACATGGGGAAAAATGACTGTGCAAACATTCCCTAAGGCTCTGAGCACTAGGAGGCTTCTATACAGGTATGTGCTCTGTCAACTGCCCATGTGGTCAGTCCACTGAGCTCCTCAACTTGACTGCACTACACAGAGCACATCAACAGTTTAGATTATCTCTGCCCAGAGAGCTCCTGCCTGCAGGAACATGCAATGGATGACTGAACACAAAAATAATACTTGTAGCTTACAGCCAGCACCCTTGTCCTGCCCACCAGGCTGCAAGAGGAACCTCTACCCACGAGAACACACTAAGTCAGTTAAACAACACCAGGATTCCCCCCCCACAAGCACATTGAGCCTACAGGACACAGTGCTTTGGGGAATGCAAATAACCCATTAAAGGAGAGCTCTGTCTGTAAGGGAACCAGAGAGGTCACAGGGCTGTGTCAGGTATATGACACACTGACAGGGACACAGGAGTCCTTCCAGCAACCCTATAGCTAAAGCACCTGCTAAATATTCTTATTCCCAAAGTGGTGTCCCAGTGCCACCAAGCAACATGGTGAACTTCAGTGTTCAGGTGGTAAGGAAAACAGGTAGAAAACAAAACGATTCTACAAAAACTCAGCCATCTATCTGGCACCTGCTGAGGTCTATGACACCACCAGCATGAGAGCCCAGCACCCTGTTTCCTCAACCAACATGGAGGTGCCAGGCTGACCCAAAGCCAGCAGCAGCACTGGATACACAGCTTCAGTGGGGAAACTCCTCTTTGAGGGATATCTGAGTAGCCCAGACCCAGGGAAGGATAACATTGCAAGGAAATTTCATCCCCCTTAGCACTGAGCCATCCTGCCAAAGGTCACAACTGTAGTGGCACCAGCTAAGGGTAACAATGCAACCTCACAAGACAGGCTGGCACACTGATCTAGAGATAAGGATGCTGGGGACAATGCCCTTTATCCATGAGTTGTAGGGCAAATCTGTTAAGATAGGAGCAACCAAAACTCAAAAATCTCTGAAATGTGGACAGGGCAACAGTAATGTTTCCTGGCAACAGTAACAAACCATTGGAGTAAAATGAATGTTTTCTCAGCACTTTGCTGTTGGATGACCTCACTAAAACCCTTCTACAGGAGACAGGATCCTCTCTGACAGAACCACCACCAGCAGCTGACCCAGCACAGCAACCAAGGCTGACACTGCTGCACTCCCCTCTGCTCAGCTCCAAGGCTGGATTCCTGACCACCTTCTCCCCGAGGGAACTCCAAAAATAGCCTTTGCTCACTCAAGGGAGTCCACGCCTGAATAAACCACAGGCAGAGGCCTTTGCTCATAGCCCACACCACGGCAGCTCGCCCGCTCTGGAGGTGGATGCGAGGAGAAATGTAGGCCACACATGCAGAGCAAAAGAGACATCCAGAGTTCAGAGATGCCAGAGATCCCATTGGCAGAGTCAGGAAGTGAATGTCCATTCAAACAGCCTGCAAGTGCTGGGGGACAGCTCAACACAAGCCAGGCAGGTTAAGGGCGAAACACACCTCATCAGAAAGTTTAAAACTTGTGGGCTATTTCCCCCACAAAGCTGCCTGATGAATCATCAAAGAATATCTTTGTGATGTAACTATTCAGACTTACACAAAGAAGCCTTGTAATTAGCTCTCAAAGTAATCCTCTGGCCACCATCTGGAGCTCAGCCTAAACCTTGACCTCAGTCACCCAGACAGCCACACATCCGTGACACACACCTGACAGTGAGTCACACTGCTACACTGCATTCACAAAGTGCAGAAAATCGACAGGAATGCTAAAAACTCAAGCCACTTTTTACTCTACAGGTTCTTCAGTTCACACCCATCACAGTTAAGGAAATGGTTTCAAAAATATAAAGGTAAAAAGCAGGAGTCATCAACCCAATTCTTCATCTAAACCAAAATGTTTCTTCCATGGAAACTTCAGTTTATAGTAAACAAAGTTGACACATGACATACACAACCTTCTTCCCATAACACAGGAGAGAAATCTTCCTAGAACCAGATTCTGACAGAAAACAGACTTACCACAGATCTAAAATAACTTATTCCCCCAGGTATAAACAGTTCAAAATATTTTACTATTAAAGGATGGCAAAATTCTTTTTCCTAAAGCACCATAGATGACTGGATGTTCTTTTTTTGCTAAAACCTTCTGATTAGTTTGAAATTCCTGTTCCCCACAAGCAAATAAAGTCTAAGATGCCTCCCACCTCTCATAAAGCCTCTTAGCTAGAGAAAAATTGCTTTTCTTTAACATATAGCTCTGTGTTGCTTGCTGAGCTCCCCACAGCAAAGCAGTCAAGAATGATACATGCCACATCACCAAGAACAAAATATATCTTGTCAGTCCCAGAGGAATTCTATTTCCAATGAAGTTTAGCAAGCAGATTTTAGACTTTCGTTTAAAAGCCCTCAACACAAGGAAAGATGGATGGAGCAGGCTGAAAGCGCTGAAACAGTTATTGCTTAGTTCATATCTGAGAGCAAATCTCTGCAAGAATGAGAAATGTTTATTTTTTCTAGGGATCACGTGTCAATAAAGCACAAAGAGCCTTCTGTAGTAGGAGCTATGGTCCCAGAGCAGAGACCTCCTGCCAGCTGGGCTCCTGGCACACACAATTCCCTCCAGCTCGAGGGACAGTTAAATACAAATAAGGGCAAGATTAGAATGGACCACCAGATGTGGCACCACCAGGGAGACCCCAAATTCCAGTCATTTCACTACAGAGAGACAGACTGGGGCTGCCACCACCGCCAGGTACAGAGGTGGTTGTCTCCTCACATCATGCAGACTCCCAGCCCTGGACATGGGGACACCATGGGGGGTTTCTGAGCCTCCTCTAGGACCATTCCCCACAGTCAGATTGGCTTCAGATTGGCAGGGGGTGGCTTAAAGCGATTATCTTTGCCACAACACCTTTCTCCTGGCTGCAGCTTCAGCAGGGATTACCCAAGACCAAAGTCCTACACAAGTCAATATTTAACTTGAGCTCTGCACTGCTGAGACCCACCTGGAGTATTAGATATAGTCACTTATTAAAGGTTATGCTGCCATTTCTAACAAAAAAAATAATAACAGGCAAGTTATCTTCTCCATGAGAACTTGTGAGGAAAAATTCTACAGGGACAGCATTTAGAGCCAGCAAAAGTAGTTTGAATAAGGGAACTAAAGAAAAATGCTTCCAGCCAAGGAGATCTAAACAAAGGGATGTGTACACTGCAGAGCAGGTTCAGGGAGGGCCAAGAGCCACATGGCAAAAAGCATTTAAAACCAAACCACACCAAGGTCTGGAAACCCAGCATTATTACCCAGAAGCAGTATTTCAACATTGCAATTAAGCCATTAGTCTATGTCACAAAGACTTATATAAAAGTCATGCACATTACAAGGAGAAGCATTTCTTCTCCTCTAATTACCATTAAGTATGAACTGCTGTACTAACACAGACTTTAAAATAACACAATAAACAAATGTGATTATTTTCCAGTTGTTCCTAGTCTTAGTGAGGTTAAGAAAACTGTTTATATATTAAAAAAAAAATTCTCTGCATGCACCTGATATAAATTTTTGCCAGTAGTCTCACCTTTCATCTTTTTGGATGGAGCACTTTCTGCTGTGAGAAACAGCTGTTAAAATATAATTCGAGCCAAAAGTGAGCAACTGAGAGCAATTCCTTCTTTCCCACATCTGTCTCAATTCTTTATCCACCTGTTCTCTTTGATTTCTTTATTGTTGTTAGCACTCCCGCCTTTACATGTAGCAAAACCTGTTATTATCTCTAAACAAGAACATCTGTTGTAGCGATGATTCCTACGGAGCTATGGGTGAAAATCACCACAGACAGCATTCTTAAAATGCCCCAGTTTTTATTTCTAACCCTTCACAGGTACCAGTTTGGTCAGCACCCAAAAGGAAACTTTTTCAGGAAACAAAACTATTTATGCTGGGAAAAAGTGGAAGGAAGAGGCTGAGGATATTAGGAACATCTGGAAATAAGGAATAGAGCACAGCTTTCATCCCAAAAAAATCCAAAACAAAACAACAAACCACCAAAACGCCAAACCACAAACACCAGGATGATCCTGAGTGTTTGTGTAGGCAAAGTGCCGCCTCAGGGAACACCTTCAGGAGCAGCTTAACTGACTTCGATCCCTGTCACTGCCTGATGGGCGGGCCTGCCTCTCCCTGTTGGATGCACAGTCACAGCCCCATGGATTCAATTTCCATATGGGGCTAATTGCCGGTGGGTTTGGCACGTGAATCCAGCCCACCACACCACCACTTACACCTGCACTTGAGGAGCAAGGAAAACAGACAAGCAGAGGGATGGAAAAGAGGTGCACAGGGCTCCTCTCTTCAGCAGTAACATAATATCAAACCTGTTCCTGAAATTCCATAACCAGGATCCTTCTGGATCCACACAGCTACCACAAAAATTCAAGCTTTCACAGCTCAAACGCCTCCTTGGAGCAACCAGGTCACAACTCCACTCCATCTTGGCATGAATGCAGAAAGTATTTACCTTTATTTTTCTACTCTGCTTTGAGAATGAGATCAGTATATTAACAGCAGTCTACTTCTGAAGCAGTAAAACTACAGGTTAAAAGAACAACTGCAAGTGAAGTCACAGCAAGGTCTCAGCACTTTCCAGCAGCAAAATTCCCACAGAGCTCAAATCAGAGAGGAGGAAGGCTCCTGTCTGTTTTACCTAAAGGTTTTATTTTCCTTGTACAATACCTGTAGGTGTTGCTTACACCCAATTGTCATCCATTTAGCAAAAATGAGGCACAGTACAAGATTGCACCCAGGGAAGCACCCTTCCCTACAAGGAGAAAAGAGCAATGGTTTGGATTGGAAGGGATTTTAAAGCTCACCCCACTCCAGCCCCTGCCATGGGCAGGGACACCTCCCATTATACCAGGTTGCTCCAAGCCCTGTTCAACCTGGCCTTGGACACTTCCAGGGATGGAGCAGCCACAGCTACTCTGGGCAGCCTGTGCCAGGGCCTCACCTCCCTCACAGGGAGAATTTCCTTCCCAATATCCCATCCATCCTTGCCCTTGGCAGTAGAAGCCATTCCCCTTGTCCTGGCACTATAGTTCCTGCCTTCCCTCATTAACTTAAGAGCTGCACTTATCTGGGCTAAGCCACATAGCCCAAGTGAAGCATCCACTAAACTTATCCCATCCACTCTCCCAAACTTCTGCCAGATGAGAGAAGCATCAAAATTCCTACAGGTCTTTTTGGGTTTTTTCTACTGGAGAGGGCACAAAACCATTGGAGCCTGTGCGGGTCTTTGTTGTTGTCAACAGCCAACATCAGACAGGATTAGGACAGACACCACAGGCTTAACGCCGGCGGGATTTGCTCCAGGTTGTCTGGAGACTGACTGAAACGCTTCCTGCTGCCCGGAAAGCAGCGGTAACACCCTGGGACTGCTCACCTGCCCCACAACAGGCACTGCCAGAACCTCAGCGGCGGCCAGAGCCACGGCTGCACCTCTGACAGCTCTCTTAAACTGGAAGAAGTCCCTTTTTTATATCAAATATACAAGCTCATGCTTGTATATTGCAGAGCTCCGCGCCAGCAAACAGGAGCGGAGTTTCCTGAGCACCCCGAAAGCCGGGTACTCCATTCCCTGAGCATGCTGCGTCGCTCAGCACCCCATTTCCCGAGCAGCTCACACCCCTGAGCATTCCCGTGACCTGCATATCGCATTCCCTGAGCAGCGCGTACCCCCGAGCACCGCGTTCAGGGCACATCATTTCCTCAGCACTCCGTCACTCGGACACTGCGCTCCCTAAGCATCGCTCTCCTTGCGTTTCCCGTTCCCGACGCACTCCGCATCAATGAGCTCCCCGTTCCCGGCGTACCCCGCATCAGTGAGCTCCCCGTTCCCTGCGCACCCCGTAACCCCGAGCTCTCCGTTCCCTGCGCACCCCATATACCCCCGAGCTCTCCGTTCCATGCGCAACCCAAACCCCGAATTCTCCGTTCCCTGCGCAGCCCGTACCTCCGAGCTCTTCGTTCCCTGCGCACCCCGTACCCCCGAGCTCCCCGTTCGTGGCGCACCCCGGGATCAGCGAGCTCGCCGTTACCTGCGCAGCGCGCTCCCTCAGCCCCGCGTCCCCGCCCGGCCCCGCAACGTCACCTCCGGGCGCGCGCCTGCTGCGGGCGGGCTTTAGGCGGGGGCGGGGCCCGAGGGTGTGGGCGTGGCCCGAGCGGGCGGGGGCGGGGCCTGCGGCGAGGGAGTGGGATGACGGGGCGTGGGCGAGAGCTGAAGGAGCACGGGCGGGGTCTGAGGGACGTGGGCGGGCTTTAAAGCGTGTGGGCGGGGTCTGATGGAGCGTGAGCTGGTCAAGGAGGTGTGGGCGTGGCCTTAAACTATGGGCGGGGTCTTGATGTGTGGGCGTGGTCTTGATGTATGGGCGGTGTCTGAGGGGTGTGTCCACTGACGGGGGCGTGGTCTAATGTGGAGTGGGCGCGGTCTGGTGTGTGGGCGCGGCCTGAGGCGGTGCCCGGGCGGGTTTTGGGCGGGAACGCGTGGGGCGGCCTCGGGCTGTGCCGGTGAGGGGCCGGCGATGGCGGGTACGGCCGGACGCGCAGCACCTCGGGCTGTGCCCGTGAGGGGCCGGCAATGGCGGGTACGGCCGGACCGCAGCACCTCGGGTCGTTCTGAGGTACTCTCGACGAGCCCTGGGCAGGGCGGGGTCTGTGCAGGAATCCCAGCTGGCCCGGCAGGGCTGCCGAGAACTGGGACAGCATCACGGCACGGATGGACGAGCGCGGGGCTCGTGTCTGAGTGTGATGGGGGCGGCCAAACTACGACTCGGTATCTGAGGTTTACCCTGTTTTCGGGAACTTAGTGACAGCAGCCCCAGTATTCTATTACCTCCGAGTTCTCTCAGGACCAGGTTACAGCCTTGTGTGGCCAAACTAGATATTAAGACGCCAAGCTTTGACAGACACTTTTAACATTGTAGTTTACTGCTGGACACAAAAGAGTTTCTTGAGTGCTACATCAAGGAACCTGGAATGGAGAACAGAAAAACATATTGGTTACATGTATCTTTTTGCCACCTTCATTGACAATGTTACTGTCTCCTTCAAGAAATATCCCTCTACAGCAACTTGTGTCAGTTTTATTAAGAGCATATGAACATTTACATCACGTCTCAGTCCTCTGCAGCCATCAACTGCTGCTTTTCAGTCTGACTCCTCACGTTGTTCCAGAGTGTTGGATTGTTCCACAGGATGCCAGTGCAGCACACCAGCATCTCAAACCACGTGTAATGCTGTGAGTGAGGGCACGGCACCTTGTTCTTTGTCCTATGGTGTTCCCAAGTCTTCTGCAGTATTCTTGTTTGCTCCTGAGGACACCCATGTTGATTTAGTGGGTGCTTAGGGAATGGGATCCTTGGAGCACTAAGGAATTTTTCTGAACCCCCTCCAAATTTTCCTTCATGTTTCTGTTTTCTGCTTCTGCAGTCAGTTTTATGATGGAATAGGGAAAAAAAGAGCAAATTAAGAGGGAGAAGATGAGCACTAACCTCCATTCACCATTTATGGGGATGACAGCAAGCATCCTTTGCTGGATTTGCTCTTTTATGGATAAAGTCCTGCGCGGCTTGTGCTGATATTGTCCATTGTAAACCAGCACCTGTGATATAAACACACATACACAAAGGAAAAGCACAACAATACCTGTCAGACAGCACTCAGTGCTTATGTGTGCTCACATTTTAAAGAAATCTGCTTCCAACTTTCATTTCTCCCCCAGTGGAAGCTGAAACAGCCACATCCATCACACCCTGATTTGCACACTAAGCAAGGAAAGGTTTTTGCTGCAGGTCACTGATAGTCTGGGAACAGTTTCCCAGAGAAGCTGTGGCTGCCCCATCCCTGGAAATGTCCAAGGCCAGGTTGGATGGGGCATGGAGCAACCTGGGGTAGTGGGAGGTGTCCCTGCCCATGGCAGGAGGTCGGAATGAAATGGGCTTTAAGGGCCCTTCCAGCTCACAATATCCTGTGATTCTGTCACTCCATAGCATTCCTGGTTTGCCGTGTATCATCCTACACGGAAGGTCTCCCCCTGCACAAGCAATACCGCGTTTTGCCAGGAGGTGTTGCTTTGAAACCACACAAATATCAGAGCTCAAGAGTCATGAGATAGGCTTGTACTATTAAAAATAACCAACATACTTTTGTTCTGGCAGGGAAAAATCGAGGCCCTACTTTTAAAATGGCATTTTTTAAGACATTTAGATATTAAATTCCTAGAGTGGCACGGAGTGAGATAAATACAGAACAGACAACCCACTTGATGGGGAATGCTGTGAGTTTGTACATTGCTAACATATCTGTCAGACCAGCTTTATGAGTGCAAAGTTGTCCATGGCTTTGTGTTTGCAGGGCTGGATGCAAAAATACACATAAATACAGACTAGGCTTGATGCAGTGGGGAGTTTTAGAGGGGCAGTCCTGGGTATCAAGAAGCCAAGTAGCAGAGTAAAGCCTCAGTAAGGCAAAAATCCTTCAAGGCCAGGTTGGACAGGGCTTGGAGCAACCTGGGCTAGTGGAAAGGTGTCCCTGGCAAGGCATGGGATGAGATGAGCTCCAAGGTCCCTTTCAACCCAACCCAGTCTGTGATTCCATGCTAACAGCTGATGTGCTCACAGGGCTGTGCTGCTGCTCTCCACACCTGCACACACACATTTTAAACAAAAATGAGGGTTGTTTCTAGGGAGGAATGCAGAGTTGGATATACACTGTTCTCCACCTGCATACTAGGCTTTAAGTTATAAAATGTATTAATGAGGCAAAGTTAACTATGCATTTAATTATGCCCAGCCTTACTTTACAAAACAAAACAGGAAGCAAAGATTCCAAGACAATTAAAAACATATTTTTACTACAGAAAAAAAATAATCCTCAAAAGATACCCAGCTAGGACAAAAAGGTTTTTAAATATTTTATCACATCAAGCTGAAACAACCTTCATGGCTGAAAGAATGCATGGCTCTTCAGCAGAAATTTAAACTCTGAAATAGGATGATATTCCATGGCCCACAATGTGCCCTGCTGTGTCATTGTAGTTCTCACACTTGCTCCAGCTGTGCCTTTGTGAGAGCTCCCTGTGCCAGCCCTGAGGCACTGAACTCCAGCTCTCTGAGAGCTGGGAGCCTGGGTTTTGGAGACAGTTTGGAAAAGGAACTCAGTTATCAGAGGACACCTCCTAAGGGTGTGAAAACCAAAGGAGACTTTGAAAACTATTCTATGATCAAATGTTTACCAGTATTGGCTTTTACCACACATGAAGGGGCCAAACAAAGGTTACGAAGGTTCAACAGCTTTTTTTAAAACCAATAATTTTTAAGGAAAAAAAATTTTAAAAAAGCCATAGCTGTAAAAGGGAAAACAAAAAGCAGTTGTTGTTGGATTTAGCTGGCCCTCCAAACTGTCATTTCAACAGCAAGGTGCAATTCAGGCCTGCAGTTTAGACCAGATGATGACAAGAAGCAGTAAGTTTTCAGAGTGCCTGCCCTTCCCAGCACTGTGGCCGTGAGCTTTACCACAAATCTCCACTCAGATTGCACAATACAGTGAGGAATGGTAAAACCATGTTCCTCAGAGGTTGTTCCCAGAGAAATACTCTGCTCCTCCAGCTGGGACATTTCTGCACTCACCTGTTCCTGTGTCTCTGGGCGCAGAAATGGACAGAGTTTGTCCAGCTGCCAAAAAAAAGTATTTTCCAGGACTTTTTGTTCTGTGTGAATAAGGTTAGAGCAAATCAAGGTGCTTCTTCTGCAGTACCTTGCAGCACTGATATACTGAAATAAAAATTAAGCCGAGGCTCTTATAAATAAAACACTTGTTTTTATCATTCAGCACTTCCTGAACAGGCTGATTTACAGGGGGCTGCAGGAGACTTGACACATTTGCATTGCTCCAGCTCAGAAAGAAGCAGGAATCTTTTTCTTCTACTATGGCACTTTTTGAGGAGTTCAGAAGACGAAGCACAACATTCACATCCATTAAAATGTGTCCTTTGGTGAATACCCTCATTCCCACTTCTAGTACTGGAGTTTCTAAGGATTTGCTCTTCCTGTCCTAGAGGCCTTGTTCCAGAGCTGGGTGCTAAGTGTATTTTTTGAGCATTATCCTCTAATGTGTGGTCAAAACTCCAGTGATAAGAGGGATCTGGAATAGTGAGATCTCTTTTGGCAGGCCTAGGGCTGGAGGAAGCTGCCACCTTGTTCTGTGGTTCCTTAGCCCACAGCAGCTTTCCAGGGAAGCACAAACTGCCAGGCAGCCCCTGCACAGCTTTAGGACAGCAGCGCTGACAGAGACCTGCACAAGCTCTTGGGAAACCACACAAAAGCTACAGGAACAAACTGGACCATCCTGATAACATTTTGCCAAGGTGAAGTGCACTGACAGGCTCTGCAACCTGCACCCCTCCCATGTGCAAGATCAGCTCAGATGTAGCAGAGCTGCACAGCTTTGGGTCTGATTGCTGTGAAAACAGCAATGCTGGGAGAGGAAAACACAGCCAGAAGCATAACTGGGGCCTGTGCCACACACTAATCTTTCCCCATTGGTTTGGGAGCTGGATTTAAGCTCAGGCCTTTGCACTTGGTCATTGCACAACTTCCAAGACTTAAAATTTCTCTGCTGTACATGCCAAAATGTTTTTCTTCTTCTCACTACCAAACTTCATCTTGAAGGGAAAAGGAGAAAAAAGTCAAGCATAAGGCCTACAACCCCCCCCCTTTTTTTTTTTTTAAGAGCTCTCTTTTCCAGGGCACTGCTTTCTTCTGTGTTTATTTGGGCTTGAAATGAGGCTGTTCTATCACAGCTACAGCAGTTGTATTATTAAAGGACAAACAGATCAGAGCTGTAAATCATAAACACAAAGTACAACTTAGAGTGATCTTTGGTTTCATTCTGGTTAATCAAATTTCAACAGGCCAGCTAGCTCTCCAAGTCATCATTGACACCATTTTTATAAACTCCCACAACATGCTGCTTTAAAAGCAAATGACAGAGTGCTATCACTAGTTTGGTGGGGGGTGTATAACATTATATAATAAATACCAGAAGAGTTGGAGTGATCCACCACAACAGCTATAACAATAAAGGCTACATAAAAGCAGCAGTAAAGGTCACTTTGAGTGAAGGACCTTTCTGTACATGTAAATCAATTTCTAAACTTGTGTACACCTGTTCCAGACCAGGGAAGGAGCTGTAGCCATTCTGCTCAGGGACTGACTTTTAAAGGCCAAGAGACATAAAGGGAAAATTAGAGAGATATAAATAAGAATATAGATAAGAATCTTCTCTGTCCCTTAAGTAACATTTTAGGGCAACAGATACATATTATAACATTAGAAACTATGTTTCCCCCATCTCTCAGCTCTTTTTACAGTGGCATTACTGAACTGAGCTGAGGGGCTGCTGTGAAGGGATGCCCAAGGGGACCAGGGGTACAGAGCTTGACTGGGAGCACATATTAAATCCCAGGGTTGCTCCAGAATAGCTTCTTTCACCCAGGGTACAAGATGCCAATCCAACACTGAGTCAAGGTATTTGATTTATTTACATTTCTGCACAGAAAGGAGGCTGGGTGGCAAATTCCCAAAGCCAGCACAACAAATATCAAAACTTTTCACTACTTACACATTTTAGCAAATTAAGGTATTGATGTTCATTGGTTGCAAGTTACATCATTCTCTTATTAATTAGTAGTCTCTTCTATTGATTAATGATTATCTCATTTCTCATGCTAATTAGCCCAATTTTTCTTTTCTTTTGTGTCAGTGGTCTGTGAGTCATTGGTCATGATGTGCCCCTACCAGAATTACCTTTTACCCCAGTCGGGGCTGATTTCAGCACAATTGCTGGGTTGGCTTTGTTAGTTTATTCCTTATTTTGGGGGTTCTGTCAAATGTCCTTGTGGCCTGTAAGTTCTCTGTGTGCCCACTCCCTGTGGCACATCACACTCATCCTTCTTCCCCAGTGCTGTTAACCTTCCCCCTAGGACTGAGATCATGGAAACACGTGGAGCCCAAGACCTTAACAAGGCAATTGTACCCAAAAGGAATTTCTCTTTCTGACACCTGGACATCACTTAGAGCTTGTGAGCTGCTGTTTCAGGGGTGAAATCTCCATTCTAGCGGATTGGGCTTGAAAGTTACAAAGATCAAACATTAATGAGCATCCTTTCTTAAGAAAAAAAGTCCGTATTCCGCATTTTGCAACCCCAGCGGAGGCAGGTCTCGGCAGGCCGGGGGCCGGGGCCAACCCCGCGGTGACCGGGCGGTGAGGGCGGGCCGCGGGCGGTGCTCCGCGGGGGCTGGCCCGGGGGCACGGGGACAGGGGCACACAGCGGGAGCTCTCGGCATGGAGTGGTACGCCAGAGGCTCGGCCGTGGCCGTCATCCGGCTCTGCAACCCGCCGGTCAACGCGCTCAGGTACCGCCGGCAGCCCGCGTGGAACGCCGGGCCGGGGCTGGGGAGCGGGCGGGGGACTCTCCGGTTTCCTTCCTTTCCCCCTTATTCCCTCTCTCCGGGCCCGAGGGAGGCTCCGCCCAGTCCCGGGGAGGGAGCGACCCCAGGGGGCCTTAGCCGGGACTTCTACACTGCTCGGTACTCGCAGAGGCCCGGGCTGCTCCTTCAGAGGTAGCTCGGATCTCGCTTTGCAAACAACATGCTGAACTTTGCCATAACTTCTGCTTTTTCTTATAATTTCTAGTTGGAGAGTTTCACAGGTGAGGTGCCAGGCTGAGCAAACCCTGCTTTCTGTCATCTCTCCTGGAGGATGTTTAAAAACTTTGCCTATTTCTCATCACCTTCCAGTCTTTAAACATCAAGACGCTGCTTCAGCAGCGCATAGCACGGCAGCGGTAGCTCGGCTTGGAGTGCGTGCAGCGCTGTTCGGTACGAGTCAGTCGTCAGATTTCCTGGTTCGATTGCCTGCCCCACGCACTGCTCAGTGATTGCCTGGCAGATCCCTGCACGATCCAAGTGTGCACAGGGGTGAGAGCAAAGGGCTCTGTGGATATCAGAGGTGGTTCAGCAAGCGGAGCTGGCACCAGGATTAAACTTGGCCAAGGTTTATCAGAAAGGAGTTCATCTGATCTTTAAAAACGATTAAGGAATTGATCTCTAAATACTGATCTTGATCAAGAAGGACCCTGTGCAATCTCAAACACAAGCCAGTGAAAAAGTCAAACACCAATCTGTAGGAGCCTCTGAAAATTTAGATTTTCATGTGTCTTGAAAAGGACTTGCGTGCTTTTGGTTTTACGTTGGTTGTGGGGTTTAGTTCCTTTAGTTCTGAGTAGCACATAAGCCCTTTTTAAGCAGCTGTAGTTGTTCAGTAACAGTGACCACGGTGTGTATTCATTCTGTATTCACAAGCCAAAAAAACCCCACTACGGCTGTGCTTGACTTAAAAAGGAGAAAGTTTGTTAAAAAAAAGCTCATGGGGACAAAGGAGCGTGAAAAGATGAAACCTGATGATCTTCTGTAGCAAAGCTACATATTGCTGGCAGTGCCTGCTTTTCTGTTGCAACTTGTTTAGCAGTGCAGAAAGAACATTTTCACAAACTCAGGTAATTACCATGAGAAACCTGAAGTGACTTGATGAGTTTAGACCAACCAGACATGTAGGACACCCAGAACAGTATCGTGTGTCCATCTTTTGGACCTCCTATGCCCAAGAACAGTCTAAGAAAACTTCCAGGCTGTGCTCACAATAAACTTTCAATCCTTACCATGAAAAATACAAAATACAGACCTAAAGAATAATAGAATTGCCGAGGCTGAAAAGACCTTTAAAATCACTGAGTCCAACCATCAACAGTAAGATATGTGCTTAAGGAACCTTAAATCCCCTCTTTTGAAAAGTCCTGGAGAAAACCCAAAGTCACCTCTGCCTTAGCACATCTTCTTCAGGACAGACCTCTGCCTTTACTGCCTTTTCCTCCTGGTCCTGCAGTGCCCTCACAGCAAGGTGCAGTTCTGATTCACTGGGGTGACAGATAGTGTGGCTGGGGTCCTGTCCTTCAGCCCCACAGGAAAGATCCTGGCAGACTTCAGGTCCATTAAACTACAACTTGAGATATGTATGTGGTCTGTGGTGGCACGGCAGGGTAACACCTGTTTTAAAAGAGATCCATAATTCTCACACTCTTGCCATCGGGTAGGTGTTAGCTGAGATCTGACTGCAGCTGGGGAAGGTAGAGCACACTCTGATCCCTGAGTGCTCCTCCTGCTTCTGCACATTTCTGTTTTGGACCACAGGGAGTGGGTTTGTTAGTGCTGTTAGAAAAGTTTGACTGCACAGGTGATAGCAGGCAGTGAAAGCTACTGCAATCCTGTCCTGCAATGTCCTGCAATCCTGAAAATTTCATTTCACAGCAGGCACAAATGCTTTTTAAGACTGGTGAGTTTCTGCTGCTGTTGCTCCAGCCTCCCCAACCTCTCCCCATTATCCATTTCCCCCTCCTGAGCCATCACACTGGCCATTAGCACTTTAGAAGCCAACGATGGGCAGGAGTTTGCGTTCTTCTGTCTGACACCATCCTCTGCTGTGTACTTGCAGGGCAGTGCTTTCCTGAGAAATGTCTGCTGACTTGAGAGTCTGGTAGTAAATTTGGTTCCCACACACACTCCCCCTTAAGCTAACCACTGTCTCCACCAGCAGAGGTGGCATGTGCCAAATTTGATTTGTTTGGAGGGCTTTTTCCTGGTTTGCAGAAGTTTAGTATTCAGAGATCTGCACTTACGAGGCCATGGCATTGAGAGAAGGGATTTAGATATGCAAAGAACTGGGAGTTCTGAGGAACAGAAAGACAAGACCTGCAAAAGGAAGCACTGACTACCCCTTCTCAGCAGAGGCAAGCTCCTGGTGCTGGGAATTAGGACTTTAAGGAGTATTTCAACATTTGAGCTGACAAGGACAGAAAAGCTCCAGGGAGGATAGGGGAGGCCATGCAGTAGGGGAGCTGATGTGTGGGATTCTATGAAGTGTGACAGCATAACAGGTTTGATTGGGAAGGGCTCTCCCTGGCTGCCAGAATTGTCCTTTTCACCCTGATCACCATAAAAATCAGAAAATGTAAAGGAGATGAGAGAAATTGCAGTTTTAAACAGGTAGCAATGAGGGGAGAATGTGGTTACCCATGGATCAGCACCTCATTGTGATGAGATACAAAGAGAAAATTCTGGGATGAATAAGCATCTGCACCCTAAACCAACTATTCTAAAATTCCACTAAAAGATGCCATTCGAGCTCTGGCCTTAATTTATGTGCAGGACTGTTCAAGCTGCATTAGCAACTTGTCACACAACAATGTGTGTCTGTAGCTACTACACAGCTGGATCTGGCACTGAAGGAAGGGAGAGCAGAGCAGGTAACTCCAGCACACAAGTCCTCAGTTTCAAGCAGGGGATTATGTAATACCCAGCAGTTAGTTCAAAGGAAAACACTGCTGGAAGCTATCCAAAAGAAAAGGAGCCTTTGACAATGGAAGAACCTGGATTGTTATTGTTCAGGTTTGGGATTTTCAGGTTTTTAAAGTATATTAGAAGCTGAGAAAAATACAAAGGGAAAGGACCACACCTGCATGTTTTCCATAACATTTCCCACTGTTGGATTCAAGTCTCACTTCCTTAAATGTGACTCAGTAAATTTTCAGGATTCCCTTATATTGCACTGCTTTTTTTTTTTTTTTAATGAAAGAAATTCACATTCACAGACTCCAGCTAAAATGTGAAATGATTAAGGTAAATAGTGAAACCCTGTTACCCTGTTAAAAATCCAGCACATCACAGTCACTGCAATGAGTTCCATAAAATAAAAACAACCTGGTATGGTAACCTCCAAGAATATTCTCTTGCTCTGGTGTGCACCTACTCTTTAACAGCACCTGTTTCAAGTTCCTAAAACCTGTAACACTCAATCACATTGGCAGAATCAGTTTTCTTGCAGTCAAAATAGTACCCATGGTGGAACTGACTGCATGGCATGGGATGTGACCTTGGAAAGCATGGAGAGAATTTTTGTATTGTTACTGCTAAATGAATGACAGTGTCACAGTAATGAAATACTTTTGGAAATTACAGTGACTTTTTGTTTCTTCAGTGCTCTAGCAGTTTGAAGCTGGGGTTCTCCTGAGTACTTTTATAATTCTACTGTCACATATTTTACTATGATGTTTTAATTGAAAATTACATCTTTTAGTGCCAGTTACAACATGTGAGTGACAAAGAAATGCAGTCTGTGTGTTGGACTGTGACAGATCCAAGACAAACTCATCACTCCATCTTAGGAAAACAAGAAACTGCAACAAGTCTGATTTTTCTTCCTTTTTATCCCACAAAAAAAAAAAATCCCATTGGGAAAAGGTTATATGGAAATAGAAGAGGTATTTTAAAAATTACCAAGTTGAATAATTCACTGCCATAAACAGTCCTGTTGGGTTAATAAAGGTGAGGCAGGGATCAAACTGTGGTTTTGTGGCAGCCTTGATGACTGGTTTTTATTTTGGTAGTAGTATGTCGTTGTAAGTGCTGAGGGCTTTTAACTGATTTCCTCCCCAGAACCCTGAACCTTTCCATTTGCTGCAGACAACCCTTCTAGATGGGCATTTTGCATCTGCTGGTCACATG
Organism: Cyanoderma ruficeps; assembly: GCA_008694505.1. Lineage (NCBI taxonomy): Eukaryota > Metazoa > Chordata > Aves > Passeriformes > Timaliidae > Cyanoderma > Cyanoderma ruficeps. The sequence goes on from VZDJ01000033.1 coordinate 5,748,491, forward strand.
CCTGGAACAGACACAGAAATACTGATTGCTTCTTGTCTGTTCCTGATGGAATTGTGCCATTTGTCTATACAATAGTTGCAAATTAGTAACTTCACATTTGTTTGGATCACGGAACATATTTTTTCTGCCTCTTTGCACCAGGGTTTGTAGAGTGTAATGACATTTCCTAATGGCTTTCCCTGCAATCTTGCAGCCCCTCGGTGATTTTGGTATTGCTGTGGCCTGGCTGTTCCCTGATGCACAAACAGAACTCAAAGAGCAGCAAGCATTGGGTGCAGCCTGTGGGTGCTCCTCAAATAGCAGCTGATATGATAAATACAGATATGCCAAGGGGAGGGAGATAAAACACAAATTTTAAACATATTAAAACATATTTAGTGTATAAAATTTGGAAAGGTTTTCATATTCTGCCATGTGGACCTGCATGCAGTGGAGGGACCTTTATTGACTCACCTCACAGTTTTACTTTGGCATGGCCAAATTATTCTCATTTTAAGCTTCAGCCTTCAGAACCAGTACTAACGTCAGACTTCAGAGCTGTCTTTGATGTCTGGATTGGGCAATTGGAACATAACTAGCTGTTCTCTCTCCAAAAATAACACTTCTCCCAGTCTCTGGTTGTGAGGTCTCAGGGCTCCCACTGACCCTTCTGTGTAGCATGACCTTATACAATCAGCAGATGGTCCTGGAGACCCTCCTACACAGCCCTCCTCAGCCAACAGCCCTGATTGTTAGGCTTTGCCAATGGTCTGTCTTTAATTTTTGATTTTGAAGGAGGGCTATGCAGAGGTGGGCTGGGATTCCTTCACACAGCTGGCTTGCAGGGAGCTCCTGGGGCTCGCAGGTTTCCCTTCGCAGGCTATGGATTCCCACCTGAATTCTGCAAGCATTGCCCTGTAAAAATGTCTGTACACGAGTACAATGATGTGTTTCTCATCTGCTTCATGACAAGCTTCCTTTTTAGATGAAATGCCCTCTAATGCATAGAGCAACATGCACAAGCTGAGTATGCCTCAGGCCTTTTTATTAGTTCTGTGTAATTAACACTGCTCCTCTCCACTGGGCATCAGCAGAACTCTGCTCCCTTTTCCTCAGCACCAAGTTTACCTGTGGAGCTGGGCTCAGGGTTTGGAGAAGGTCTAGGAAGGAAAGCTGGTTTTATAAAGGATTGGGCAAGTGTGGATGATACTTCTTGGATATTCCTCCAGCCTCCAACTGCTTGTGGCTCAGATTTTCTGTATCAGAGGCATCTCTACACACGCACACAGAATAGTCTCTCACTAACTATATCAGCATTTGTGTATATCAGTACATTTTAGTATCTAAATTATATTACTTTTTAAATATCTTATTTGAAAAAAACACTATTTATGCTTCTACAGATCCATTTTGAAATTCTTCATTAATTCTTTGCTGGCCACATTTACTGCTGGAGTCTGCAGAGCTACCTGTTCACATGCGTCAAGACATGTTTTGTGCAGTGTTTCATGCCCAAATTCCCTTTGACAGGATTCCATACCAGTTTAAGTCAGGACCTATGTGTATATCTTCATAAGGTGAAAGCATTACTAACATCAGCAGAGCCTGTGTCAGGTGTTTGAAAGATAATATTTTTACCCCTAGAGCTCCTTTCAAAAAGTTTTTAGATTGTCAGTGGTTTAGCATTAATTACTTCTAAATTATGCTAAACTGTTTTCTTGAAAAATCTGAATGTTTAATTCATAAAGACATCTTCAAAGAACATTTCCCCGTGCTGCTTGTTGTGGAAACAGCATTGTCATAGCCTGAAGATGAGTCTCCAGGCAGTGACTGACAGGTTGGCAGTCAGCCTGTTGGGTTTGGGTGCTTGTCCTTGGAGTCATAGGGAGACTAAGGACAAGATTCACCTGGAGAGGCTGTGGCAGCAGGCAGGCATGGGGACAGCCTGTTGGACATGGTGCTCGTTTCCACTGGGCTGCTCGGTGTTCAGAACACAGACCTCTTGGAAGGGGGATGCAGCTGATGGCTACTCACTGAATCTCCATTTTATTTCAGTCTGGCAGTTCTCCAGGCTTTGGAGGATGGGCTGAAGAAAGCAGATGCAGATCCTGCAGTGAAAGCTATTATGATTTGTGGTGAAAATGGGAAATTCAGTGCAGGTAAGACATCAAACACAGGTTGAGCAAAAGATGAAACACACTCCACCCATCATAAATGAAGCTTTTTTGCCTCGTAACACTGCTGACAAAAGCCCTGATTTGGCTGGAAATGGCTACAAGACAGGGTGCTTTTTTTGTTTTGCTGTGCCACAGTTGACACGGGGCACATGACAAGCTGGACCTTGAATTAGGCCAGAAGTAAGCTGGTCTGTTCATACTGAAATGAGAGGCAGCAGCTCAACTCCATAACATCCTGGGGTTTCCTCAGTCTCTGTAGCTTTGTTTATGTAAAATCCCTGGACCATTGGTCTAGTGTATGGAATGTACCTGGGGTGGGGCAGTGGTGAGTAACAGATCTCCAGTTGAAGAAGCCTGAAAAGCTAGGAAATTTCTGTTCAATTCTACGTTGCTTGTTAGTAGTAACTTGCACTTAACTATTCCAGGCTCAACATTACGCCAAGAATGCTTGCAAATTTCTGGATCACTGCATGATCCTTACGGTTACTCTGTATTTTTGTATTCAGCCTTCCTCAGAGCTCTGTGAACAGGATCAAGTATCCAGGGTTCCTTGAAGGTGATCCCAAGAGGTGTTGATTCCTGTAAACTCCTCTCCTGCCAGCAGCATGCTCTGCAAGGACTTGGGCATCTGCGAGCAGCTGTGTCCAGTAGCACAGAGAGAAGGATTGTTCCAGTCGCCGCCCCTCCTACTAATTCCTCCTAATCTCTTGGTGCTCCCTCAGGAGCTGACATCCGAGGGTTTTCCTCTCCGAAGAGACATGGCGTTGCCCTGGGCCCCATCGTGTCTCTCATCGAAAGCAGGGAGAAGCCAGTGGTGGCGGCCATCGAAGGCGTCGCTTTGGGAGGAGGCCTGGAGGTGGCGCTGGGCTGTCACTACCGCGTGGCACACGCGAAGGTAACACACCCTGCGGGCCGGGGGGGAACGCATCGGGAGCCAAGTACAGATGGCACGAGCAGAGGGACAGGATGCCTTTCCTGCCACCCTCTGCCCAGCGGAGAGTGGCTTTATAGCTATAGGATACAAGTCTGTGTGCTCAGACACTCTTCACCTACACCACCACCCTTGACGTCTTTCGTAAATCTAACTAATTTCAAGTCATTTCTAAATATAAAGTAACTAGTAGCATAAGATGGCTGCGTAGAAACTTCAGTAAGCAAATGTTAATTTGCCCTAGGTCTCATTATCTATATTCTGATGCAGACAGCTGTATCCTACTGACTCATGCAGCGTGACTTTCTCTTATTTATTTTTTTTTCCCCCGCCCTGTGAATTTTGCACTTTTCTGCTCATGGCCTAGTTTCTATAGGTATTTGAAACTCAGCTAGCATGGAGAATTTATGGTTAGATTCCTCATAAACTCTGGGTCCCCAAGGAGCTCTTCAACCAAAAGACAGCTTGAGGAGTCTTCAGGAATTATCTGGGTATTTTTCTTCAATCCATTCCTTCAATTCAAGGAATTCTGAACCACCTTGAGCAGTACCTGTTTCCTTGTGCAGACTCCTCACTGACAGGGCCATCCCCTCACTTCTGCAGTGAGTCACTACCACAGTGAGTCTGTGGTAGTGTGGGTTGCTGTAACAGCATAAAGAGATACTCCACATCATGCTCTGTGCCACCTAAGGTGAGGGCCATGGAACCACAGAATCATTAAGGTTGGAAAACACCTCCAAGATCACTAAGTCCAGCCTTTGACCAATAACCACCATGCCCGCTAAACCACATCACAAAGTGCCATGACTACTGGAACTATAAGTAGTGGCCTTAAAGTAACTCAAAATCTCTTGAAAAAATCCCTTAAAAGCTCAATAGAAAATATGCAAACTATTGTTTAAAGGCAACAAAATCTAGATACATTTTTTTAAGGGAAGACCTCCACACGCTTCCTGCTGCCCCTGGCTTATCTGCCATGACTCCACCAGATGTCAAATGCACTAAGAGGCATTTGAAGGAAGATTAGGGAAGAGTTCAGTGGTGTTCAAAGCCAGGTTAGATGAGGCTCTGAGCAATCTGGTGTAGTGGAAGATGTCCTTGCCAATGGCAGGTACTGAAACAAGATGGGTTTAAGATTCCTTCCAACTCTTTACTAAACTGGCAAGAATTACAGTAGGCAGATGAAAGCTAAGTCAGTGTGCCCTCCAGCAGCTGCTAACAACTACTTGAAAGCATTATTGACATGTGTCAATCTAGGGAATTCTGCTGGCCCTGCAGCTCTCCCCCAGCGCTGTACTAGCACGGAAATCCTCTGAAAGGTCATGTTTTCCTTGCACATTTACACAGTTATCCTTGAAATGGTCAAGTGGGATTTTTTTCTTAAATATTTCATGTAGCAAAAAGCAAGGATGAAGTTTCTATGTAGAAATTCTGAGGCTTCCTAGAGGAGCAATGTGACTCACATCTGCTTGGCTTTCCTTCGCTTTGCTCAGTTTGCAATTACCACTCTTTCCAATCAGACTTTCATTTAATTTTACTTCATTTTAGGCTCGGATGGGTTTGCCAGAGGTCACCATAGGGTTACTTCCAGGTGCTGAAGGCACTCAGCGACTCCCCAGACTGATTGGAGTACCAGCTGCTCTGGATATGATCACTACAGGTAAATGCTGTGTCTGAATAGAAGAATATGGCATTAAGTCATACCAGCTTGGTCTAAAAACCAGGAGTCTTTTACCTGTGTAGCTGCTTGGGTTGTAATTCTACTTGCTTCCACCCATGAGGGGCTAATTACCAGCTGCACAAGTTATTTGCTTAGATGGAAAAGAACAAAATTGCCCATCAGGCTCCACTGTAGTCACCTTATTTCTCTTTTTATGGCAGGAAAACACATTCCAGCAACTGAAGCACTGAAGCTGGGCTTGGTTGATGAAATTGTGGAAGAAAACACCATTGAGGCAGCAATCCGTTTGGCAAACAAAGTGATTGGTGAGGAACGAATTACAGCACTGCCAGGAAATAATTGGTGATGTTTCAGGGCTGAAAAGAGTCAGAACAAAGCCCACCAGCTTATCCCAATTTATATGCTCCATTCTTGAGTTTTGGCATTCATGTAAGATAGAATTAATGGCAGAATTTGCTTCCTGTTGTCTGAAGTGAAAAAAATCAAATGTTGGAAAGCTGCAGAAATTCAAGTGAGATTCAGAGAACAGATGCATATCAAGTCCTCCTGCTTTTTAATTGTATATCCAAACTCACATGCTCCTCTGGGATGCTGCACTCTGCAGGTTCTGGGGACTAAGTGCTCTATCCATGTGTAGTTCTGGATCCCAGCTGACACTGCACACATTCTGGTTGCACCATCCATAATGGCTAAGCAAAAATAACTTTCTCCCTGTAGTGGAGGGGCTGGCACATCCTCTGCTCAGTTTAATGATCCATGGTCTGTAAGTGATTCTGTCCCTTATCCTTTGGGTGTCATGTAAAAAATATGGCCCGTGCAGATAGGAAGGATGGGGAGAGATTTTTTTTTTCCCTGTCTTAGAAATAACAGAATGAAATTCATTGGAGTTAACTTAGGAAGAGGAACATTCCTTGTGCAGCAAAAGGAGCATTGCCTTGAGAGAAAACTGGGCATTTTTCCACTACTGACCTCCTTGTACCATTGGAACTTGACCACTGGATTTCATGTGGGGCTCTGTCCCAATGAGATGAATGCAGGAAAGCAAAAAACCCTTTCTGCTTTGATCACACATCCTTTTACAGGCAATGCTATTCCAAACTGGGTGTTGGTTTTGCTCCTCCAGTTCTCTTCACTACAGACAAGGCCTCTCCTCCATTCTAGAAGCTGGGCAGCCTAAGCTTTGTCCTAGATGACAGTGTACCATATTTTAAGGTACTTCAAAGAATGGACTGTTCTTAAATATCAGTGTCTTGTATACTTCCCACACCTTGAGATGTACCAGACAGCTGCCAAGGTATTCTTTGGCTGGGTTTTCTATAGCAGATGCCTGTCCTTCTCACTGTGCTCATCCTACCGTACGTTAGGGCTTCATTTTCTAGTGCAGCATCAATGACATAAGCAGTTCTCTTTTCTCTTTCCTGCATGTCATCGGTCTAAATTTAATTCTTTAGCAGGAGATGGGTGATGTACTTCACTGCTGCTTCTAAGAAAAACAAAGGTACTTTGGTTCGCTGGGTTTGTCTGTTTTGAATGAGGATTCTGTTTCTCCATCTGATGAGAGAGCAGTGAAATATTACCACTCTTCTAGGCAAATTAACCCAACAAACAGTGCTCCCCATGATGTACCCTCTGGGCTCTGAATGATGCTTTGCACAAGATTTATGCCAGTACTGATGGCAGCAGCAGCAGTGTGTCATGAAATGAGTAATGGATACATTGCTGGAACTGGCAAACCAGAAAACATTCTGGATTTCAACAAATGCCATGTGCAATCGGGTGAAGTTTAGATATTTGCATGCTTGTTTCTTCCATGACAGACATTGTGCAGGAACTGACAGTTGTGAAAGCCAGCTCGGCCTTAGAGGAGACCCTCAGGAAGGAGGCATTGACTACACTATTTCTCAGGATAACTTACTTTCTGGAGCTTACATCCACAACCAATACTGGCAAAATCCTGTTCTTTAGTTTCATCTTCTTTGGAAATTGTCAGATTTCATTTTCTTTGGAAATTGTAGCTACCAATTTTTGGGGTTTTGTGGGGGGTTTGTTGTTGTTTGTTTGTTTGTTTGTTTGT